>JAODAL010001896.1:0-212822 GCA_025379985.1 Phyllomedusa bahiana
CCCACAGCTTAGCCCCAAACCCTGCATGCCCCCCAGTTTAAAAATCCGGGAAATAATCTTTAAAACCACCATTTTATTTCACGGACATTGACTATACCTTCCGGGCCACAGTATGAGCCCCAAACCTGCATGACCCCAAGTTAAAAAGTGCTGGAAAAAGGAGTCTTTCAACCACCATTTTAGTTTAAACGGGAAAATTGACTATACCTGCCCCTGGGCCACAGCATGAGCCCCAAACCTTCATGACCCCAAAATTAAAAAGTGCCGGAAAAAGGAGTCTTTCAACCACCATTTTAGTTTCACTGGACATTGACTATACCGTCCGGGGCCACAGCATGAGCCCCAAACCTGCATGACTCCAGATTAAAAAGTCCGGGAAAAAGGAGTCTTTCAACCACCATCTTAGTTTCACGGGACATATACTGTCCCTGTCCGGGGTAGCGCTTGCCCCTCCGTATGAGTGCGGCCCAAATTGAGCTTCACTTGGAAATACTGGTGGTTAACGCTCCTTTTCCCACCCGGGTGCCCTTTTTCTTGGCATTCTTTTTCTCGTTTTACTCAACATGCTGGGGGAAATTGTCTCTGTACTTTGTTCTCTGTCCGTGCTCCATACTCCATGCCTCTGAATAACCTACATCTGGTCAAGTTTCCTGTACCTCCCTTGTACAATTCAGGGGAATTTTTTTACCAGCTATTTTGTAAATGCAAGTTTTTTAGTAGTTTTCATTCTAGAAAACACATTTTTAAAATGGGAACGGAATCCCACCAGCTTTGTTTCTCTTTTTTTAATTGTATTAAATGGGTTGTCTCAATACAGGGATTGATAGCTATGTAAAAGATCTTGCAAAAACAAGTCATTTTGCAAAATGTGTCCATTAACAGTTGTAACAGTGCGGCGCTGACAGACGTATGCGGAGGCGCCGACCGCCGACATCTGGGTGTGGATCCTCTGTGATCACCGCAGGCGAGGTGGTAGCTGGAGGACCACGCCAGGGAGTGGAGTCTAAGGGCCCCGGGTCTTCGCCAGACCCCGCTGCAAAGCGGGATGGACTTGGCTGGGGGACCCCCAGGTCACTACCCCTGACGTGGCTACCTGCGGTGACAGCCGGGTACAGGACAGGAACACAGGAACATAGGAGAACATAAGCAGGGCAGGTATAAACGTACTCAGGAAAACAGCAGGGTACAGGAGGGATAAACGTACACCACAGGATACAACAGGAACCGGGCGGGTAACACGACAGGTACAGACCAGGAACCCGTGCCGAGGGCAGGACACAGGACAGGGGCAGAGACATCAGATGTAACAGAGACAGACAGAAGGTCAGGGGCTCAGATGACACAGACTGGGCCAGCTCTCCAGGTTAAATCCAGAGATACTGGCAGGAGCTCAAGATGGACAGAACCAGACACAGCAAGAGGGTGTAACAGACTGCAATGAACTGACCCAGAGTAAGACAAGAACTTCCTCTTAAGCCAGAGGTCAGGGGGGAAGAGGAAGGTGCACAGAACAGGAAACTATAAATAGGCAGGAAGCTGCCGCGCGCACGCCTTAGGAGGCACAGTGCACAGACAGGACCCAGGAAGCAACAAGACTGGACAGGACAGGCAAGTACATAGCTTAACACAGGCTGCTGGACCCCTGCACAGGGAGCCCAGCAGAGACAGGCAGGCACGGACAGGCCGACGGTCCAAGGGAGGAAATGCGGCATGAACCGTGACAACAGTGTCCTACCTATTCCTGTTTCTGACAGCACCATCACCCTTGAGCCACTCTTGACAATTGTGAAGAACAAATGTCTGTTAGAAACAACATTTTTTACAATAGGACCTGTAGTCTAGCTGCAATGTCACAGCAAATGCCCCAAAAATTCAAAGCATGACCCTTGACCACTTTGGACAATTGTGATGAACAAATGTCTGTTTAGAAATATTTTTTTTTATAATAGGACCTGTAGTATAGCTGCATGTCACTGCAAAATGACCAAAAGTGAAAAAAACACATATCTGAAATGTATTCAGATAATAAAAGGTATTTTTGGCACCTTTCAATTCACCTGTGGTGACTACAAAATTGCTGTATTCACATTTAAGTCAAGGTGGCTCTATCAACAAATCTGGACTGGCAAAAGTGCAAAAAACACGAAATTTTTATGTATTCGGATAATAAAAGGTATTTTTTGGCACCTATCAATTCACCTGTGGTGACTACAAAATTGCTGTATTCACATTTAAGTGCAAGGGGCCTCAATGAACAAAGCTGTAGTGCGCCAAAGTGAAAAAACACGTATCTGTAATGTATTCGGATAATAAAAGGTATTTTTTGGCACCTTTTAATTCACCTGTGGTGACTACAAAATTGCTGTATTCACAGTTAATGCAAGGTCCTCAATGAACAAAGCTGTAGTGCGCAAAAGTGAAAAAACATGTATCTGTAATGTAATTCGCATAAAAAAGGAATTTTTGGCACCTATCAACCTGTGCTGACTACAAAATTGCTGGATTCTAATTTACCTGCAAGGTGGCTATATCCACAAAGCTGGAATGGGCTAAATTGAAAAAGAACACCTATCTGAAATGTATACTGAAAATAAAAGTGGAGTTTT
Source organism: Phyllomedusa bahiana (assembly GCA_025379985.1). Lineage (NCBI taxonomy): Eukaryota > Metazoa > Chordata > Amphibia > Anura > Hylidae > Phyllomedusa > Phyllomedusa bahiana. The sequence goes on from JAODAL010001896.1 coordinate 2,607, forward strand.
GCACCTAACAAAGAGACCTGCAGTTACTAGAAAAGATGTGTATGCAGTTCAGGCTGCCCAATATCCAGGAAATATTTCAATAGAAAACTGTTAATAAAAAAGCTATTGCAGTGCAATGTCTACACTAAGTCTTGGTGAACTTTATCCAGTATTCTTTATAGAGCTTGTCTGTGTTCGCCCGTGGCCCCCCACCCCTGCTCCCCTCCGTGACTTACAGGGGTAATGCTCTTTAAAAATTTCCCTCTACCTAACTACATAAAAATCTTCCAATCTCTGATCTAACTAAGTTGTAAGGATCACAGCTAGCAGTAGAGCTTTCTCTGTGAAGAAATAGAATAATTTTGCTGAGCTGGTTGAACACAGGCAGAGCGCACGTCCTACTGCTATGAGATGCTGAGAGACACTGATCATGAACAGGAAGGGCTGTTCTATGTAAAACGAGGTCCATGTGATTTTTTCAGCCCAATGGCAACCTAAAACATCCCAGTCATGACGTCGCACACACATCTCCCCCCTGCTCTTTTCTGTAAGCTATTTGCTGGCCGTCAAAATGACAGGAAGCGCCGAAAATGGCACGATCTTTAAAAGATGATGCACAGATTTTAACCTAAATTATTCGCCCTGAACTAAAAAATTCGATCAACATAAAAACTGTGCCGATTTCAACTTTGTCGATAATAATCGCTCAACACTAGTAGTCACCACAGGTGAATTGATAGGTGCCAAAAATACCTTTTATTATCCGTATACATTTCAGATACGTGTTTTTTGCACTTTTGCCCAGTCCAGATTTGTTGATAGAGCCACCTTGGAGTTAAATATGAATCCAGCAATTGTGTAGTCACCACAGGTGAATTGATAGGTGCCAAAAATACCTTTTATTATCTCGTATACATTTCATGGTTACGTGTTTTTTCGCACTTTTGCCAGTCCAGATTTGTTTAGAACGAGCCACCTTGCAGTAAATTTGAATCCAGCATTGTGTAGTCACCAAGGTGAATTGATAGGGTGCCAATATATATCTATTTTTATTATCCTGTATAAATTTCAGGATATGTGTTTTTTGCACTCTTTGCCCGGTCCAGATTTGTTGATAGGAGCCACCTTTTTGCAGTTAAATTTCATCAGCAATTGTGTAGTCCCCAAGGTGAATTGTTAGGTGCCTAAAATACCTTTTATTTATACGTTATACACATTTTAGATACGTGTTTTTTGCACTTTTGCCAGTCAAGATTTGTTGATAGAGCCAAACTTGCAGTTAATTTCAATACAGCAATTTTGTTTTGATTGGAGGGATTTTCAGGAATAGCTGGTGATTGCCGTTCTTTTAATAGAGACGTTCCAAAAAACTTTCATACCCTCTCAAATTTTATCTTTATGATCATGGAGTGAAATGCACGGTGGTAAGCGAGGCAAAGAGGGGGTAGGACATGGGAGTAGAGGTACGAGGGAGAAGGTGCTCCTTCCAGTGTGGCGAAAACACGAAAGCAGCAGCAGATCTGTCCGGTTGCAGGACCGTCAGGATGTCATACGCAGGGTCAGGGGCCCTATGTGAATTCAGTAAGAAAAAGCTTCGCCATTGTTCTTCAGAGGTTAATGCAACCTGCATCCAGCATGCTTACCTCCTCGTCCTCCCAGTACTTGGCCACAAATGTCGTCATCAGCCATCATCAGCATCCGTCCACACATGAAGCGAAGGCCGCCCAATGTCCAAAACTCGTGTACCCACCACTGTGGATAATCCATTTTCTGAAGACCTCTTTGATGACAAAACTGCGTTTTTGGGGTCAGAAGGCATGATAAAAGATAAGATGGCCACGTTTACTGATGCCATCAGTGGAAGAGAGTAAGCCGGTCAATCGGCAAAAATCCCGGTCAGCGGTTGGCAACGCCTTGCAGTCTCTCTTGTTGTGTAGCCCACAGTCCTGGATGCAGAATGTCAGGTACGACGAAGGTCACCTGTGTTGATGATGATAATGATGACGAATTGCGGATCCATCATGTCTTTTCCACAGAATTTGCTTGCGAGAGCTTTTCATCACTGGACGATGAGGAAGCGATCGGGGGTAGATGTCAATATGGGTCAGTCTCAAAAAGGGAGGAGGGCGGTCACAGAAGTTCCGCTGATATGATTCCGACAAGCCACGGTCAGCGCAAACCCCGATCCTCGCTTATCGCCGTCACAAGGTCCCGGACCTCTCAAGCATGGGCCTTCTTTGGTGCAAGCTCTGTTCATCCCAGCGATGATCATATGCACTTTGCCATAAATGCATAAGTAGAGCAGATGAATCTTAGGTGTTTTATCACCCACCAACATGTCTAGTCACATGCATCGAAGCATGAGTTGAAAATGGAGGAACACTTGGCATAAAGGCCAGAACGACGCGGGGATTCCAACGACTGTCATCCACCCTCCTTGTCTCTGCCTCTCTCCTCCGCCACCGACCAAGCGTTTCATCGATGCCATGTCTCTCAGAGTCATGATCAGGGATCTGCCTCCACTTCAGCTCCACCGTAGACCGAGTACCCACCAGCCTCGACCAGAAAACCCATACTACCCCTTCTCCTTGCCAGTTTGTATGACCTGCCACACCGTACACGGCCAGTCTAGCAGCAGCCTTCTGTCTTCCAGGTTTCGGAGCAGAAGAAACACTCTTATCCCATACCATCCCAAAGCAAAAGCCAGGAATGGTCCGCATTGCCAGGATTTTGGCCTTGGAATGTTGCCTTTCAGTTTGGTGGACCACAGATGGGTTTCGCACATCATGGCCCCTGCCTGCTCCCCAATACCAGATTGCGAGCAGGATTTCTGCAGAAAAGCGTCCCTGCCCTGGCCGCCAACGTGTCATCTAAAATTTCAAAGGGGTTTTTGTCTGCATTCTTTTGCCCAAAAAAAGCCCATCTCACCACCGACATGGACAAAGTAAGCAGGGCCCAAGGGCCCGCTTTTTCTCTGTGACAGCTCCATGGGGGAGTGGGTTTGGGAGGGTTTCTGGGGGAAATCGGGGGCTCTCAGGGCTGGGCGGCAGCTTTAAAAAAACCGGGCCGGGAGGGGGGGGTTGCGGGGGCTCTTTCCCCCAAAGGCCCTTGGTGGCATCACGGGCAAGGGGAAAAAAACCATGCCGTGTTAAAAAATTAATCTGTTTGGGAGGCCCGGGCCAAACAATTTTTCAGGCGTGTGGAGGGGCTTCCGCAAGGGAGCCCGAGCGCTGGCTGGGTGACAAAAACCCTTGGTGGGGCAATGTGGTGTGCGATAACGGCGAAAATCTGGGGCCCGCCCTTAAGATCGGTAGGCTGGGAGACACCCCCTTGCCGGGGAAAACATGTAAAAAAACCTTGTCGTCCAGAAAATTTTTTAAAGCGCTACCCGGGTCTGGACTGCTGTGAAAAAAGGCCTTGAGGGCCCTGGGGTTCGCCATTTCCCGGGCCGTTGACCCGGGGCTTCGTCTCCCCTGGCGCGTTGCGCGCCCAAATCGGCCTCCCCATCAAGGGTTCAATTTGTTTGAAAATTGGAAACACGCGGGAAATTCCACCTCCACCGGGTTTCCAGCGTTGTGGGGCAGCCCCCAATCCCATTACCCCAGAAAAAGGGGTGACACATGGCCGGGCAAGAAAGGGGTTGCGGGACCTCGGGGTGTGGGGGCCCCCGAGAGTGGGGCAGTAAAAAGGCTTTTCACCCCCTTGCCAGTTTTGAAGAAGCCACCAAAATGGTCAGTGCGGCGATCCCCTTGTCAGCATAAAGCATTGTGGTAAATCTTATTTCTGGAAGATTTTTTGGACACCCCGAAAAAAATCAGGCCCCCGCCAGCGCGGAGGGAGGAGACGGACACAGATGGGGGGAACAGAGCCTTTCTCCCCGTGATCCATAAGGCCCGAAATTTCTCAATTTTACGGTTTATTGGCAGTGGTTCGGGGTCCGGGCTAGTGCAGGGGCGCCTCAATCTCGGGGGTTGTAATAAATTGGAGGGCAAGCAGGGCTGTGTTGAAGTTTGTGTGGGGGAAAGGGGGAGGGGGAAAGGAGGAGGGTTTTCCCTAGTCCCCGTTTGTTACCGCCCTCCTCCCTTGGAAAGGGGTTTGGCGTAAATTTGAGGAGATGGGGAAAGATGAGTTTGCTAGGGGGCCCCCCTCAACCAGGGTTTGGGGAAAACTAAAAAGGCTCCTTCTCCCCATGTATCCCTTGGTGTCCCTTTTCTCCTCCCATATCCCCCGCTTTAAAGGGCCATAAAAAATGAAAAAACCAGTTACTGGGGGGGCCCCCCTTTCCGGGATCCTGGAAACAAAAAAAAAAACAGCACTTTCCTTCCACCCCCAAATAGGGAAAAAAGAAGGAAATGGGGGACCTTGCTGATTTATCAATGGAGGATCTTTTGCGTTGCTTCACGTTCTTCAAATGAAATGGGGGGAATAACATCACCCGAGGTGATCGGGCGGGAAAGGTCCCCAAGTAGCCTTTACCGGCAGCAGCAGCAGGGAAAAGGGGGGCAAAACCCTTTAAGGGGTGACTTGGCAATCTTTATTTCCCACCTCCCCAACGCATGTAATGCGGGGCACACACCAACACACAGAGCCGCAAAGTCATGGTGCACGACTATTTGCGTTCTAAACCCCGGGGATGTTTTTTTTATGTGATGGGGGCCCCCAAATAGACTTTTGGGTATCTAAAATGGAAAATTTGGCCCCGGGAGCTCGCTCCCACGCCTTTAGAGGGGGTTGTCCTCCCCGGCACCCAAGGTCATTCGAGCGGCCCTTCAGAAAAGTGGAGGAGTCATTAAGACAAAACGATCCCCGGCTTTCCAAGAAAATTGTGGTTTTTGGACTTTATCAAGATAAATTCAGGTTTGGTTTATGATTATGTTGGGGCCCCCAAAAATTCCCGAGGTCACGATTAGTTGCCGGGTTTTCAAACTTCCCCTTCCCTTTTTCAAAACAGAAAGGGTTTCCTCTTAAAAACTTTTTTTTAAAAGGATATTTCTTACTGCAATTTTTATTTCTTTTCCCCAACATTTTCATTTTGCGGGTTTTTGCTGTAGGAGGCTGTAAAAGCCCCGCAAGGTTTCATGACAACCCGTATTCCATTTTTTTCACTTTATTTTTAAAAGTTTTTCGCATTTTTTCAAGGGTTTTAAGGTCATGGTTGGTGAGATACAGCTATAATTATGGTCCGGGGGGAACAAAAAATGTGGTTTAAAGGGGGTTTTTCCCCAACCCAAAATTTTTTTAATAGTGGCTGAAAAGGTCTTTTTTTTAAAATTTTTTTTGGGGGTCATGTTGCTGTGAGATACAGCTAAAAAATTAGGGCCCCTTTGGGAATGGGAAATGTGGTTCTCAGGGGGCATTTCTCCATCAAAATTTTTTAATAGTGGCTGAGAGGTCATTTTTTATTAAATTTCTGAAAACCCCGGGTATTGGGGAAAACCCCTTTTTAAAATACAATTAAAAAAAGAGAAAAAAAAGGACATGGGGGGTTTCCATCCTATTTTAAAAATGTGTTTTTTATTTTTAAAAATATAAAAAACTTGAAAGTACAAAATAGCTGGTAAAAAAAAATTCCTCTAAATTTGTAAAGGGGGTTCCCCGGAAGACTTGACCGATGTGGGTTTTATTCAAGGGGCCCATGGGGGTTAGGGGACCCCGGACAGAGAAAAAAGAACAGGGGGGACAATTTTCCTCCAGCCCATTAAAGTAAAATGAGAAAAGAAGGGCCAAAAAAAAAAGGCCCCTGGGGGGGAAAACTGGGAAAACGTTAACCCCAGTATTTCCAAGGGGAAGCTCTTGGTCCGCACATATGGGGGGGGAAAGCGTACCCAGGTTTGCTGTTTTTAATGGGAAGGTGCAGGGTTATACATTCGTCCTTGCTTCAGCACGACTTTTTTTCGTTGCTGCGTCAAAAGGGCTTTTTTACCGGGTAAATGGGGGGGAGGTTACACCCTGGGCTTCACGCCCCCACTGAAACCCCGGCCCCCTGGCAGCTAAAAACCTGGGGTTAATAGATGACAGACGTTTAACCCCCTTGGGCTCTCACCGCACCCACTGTAATTTTGGGCCCCTTTGGCAGCTTGGACCCCCGTGTTAAAAAGATGACAAAACGTAGCCTGGGCTCTCACCGCACCCACTGAAAGTCGGGCCCGGGGCAGGGGGTTTTTCCGTGTTAACAGTGGCTGACGGGGGGATGGCTTCACTGTTAGGGGCAACGGAGAGTTTAAAAATTTCTCTAAAAAATCAGTTTTTAAAAAAAAGGGTGATTTCTGTGAGGTTAATTGTGTCAAAAAGGGCCCCGGGGCCCTGAAAAAAAATTGCCCCCAATTTGGGGTTTTAAAAATTTTTGGGGCTGAAAATATGGGTTCGCATCATTTGATCTCCAGGGGAGTCTGTCCCAAAATCCTGAAAAAGGATTTGGAGGAAAAAAAAATGAAAAAAATTGAATTGATTGCAAAAACACTTCAGAACCCAGGGGGGGCCCAAATTTTTCTTTCTAAAACTAAGAAGTTTTTTTGGGGGAATGTTTGGGACTTTTTTTATACTTTTTGGGGTGTGCGGACGAATTAAAAAAATTTCTACAGTGTAAAAAAACCCTTTTAAAAAACTGCAGGGAGGGGTTTTGTATGTTATCACCTTGAAAAAAAACAAAATGATAAAATGTAAAACTTTTAAAAAAAATTTCCCCTAAAAAAAATTTCTGAAAAACAAATGCAGTTACCAAAAAATAAAATAAATGACAGTAAATCCCAAAATACCCTATTGCCAATTTGTGATTGGGGGTTTCAAACAGGTTTGGGGGTCTTTGCTGTGGTAAAGGCCCCAGGTTAGTCACCTTTTGGTGAAACTAAAAAATGGTGGTTAAAAAGACCCCTTTTTTTCGGGGAAATTTTTTAAATTTGGGGGTCAGGCAGGTTTGGGGGTCATGCTTTTGGCTAAAGGACGGGTTTAGTCTTTTGCCAGTAAAAACAAAAATTTGGTGGTTCAAAGACTTTTTTTCCCGGCATTTTTTTAATCCTTTTGGGTCCAGACGGGTAGGTTTGGTTTCATATGTGGCCCCAGGACAGGTATGGGTAAATTGCCCAGTTCAACTAAAATGGGGGTTTTAAAGGGATTTTTTTTTCCCCAGCATTTTTTAATTGGGGGGTCGGGGCCCGGTTTAATGGCCCTTTTACTGTGGGACAAAAACGGGTTTATGTAAATGTCCAGTTAAAAACAAAAATGGGGGTTTAAAAAGATCCTTTTCCCAGCCTTTTCAATCTGTGGGTCGGGACATTTTTAAAGGGTTTCTTTTCTGTGGTAGGACAGGTTTAGTCAATGTCGTGAAATTTAAAATGGGTTTTTGGGGGAAAAGACCCCTTTTTTTTTCCGCATTTTTAATCTGTGGGTCAGACAGGTTTAAGGGGTCATACTGGGGTTTACAAAACAGGTATGTCAAATGTCCATTTCCCAACCCTAAAAGGGTGGTTCAAAGATCCTTTTTTTTGCATTTTTAATCTGTGGGTCAACAGGTTTAAGGTTTCATTACTGGGGTACGGGAAACGGTTAGTCAATGTCAGGGTGAAAAAAAAATTTGGGGGTTAAAAGGGAACCCCCTTTTTGCGGCATTTTTTTAAAAATGGGGGGGTTCATGCGGGTTTTTAAAGGGGTCATGGGGTGGTTGCAAAAAGGGGGGATATTTAAAATGGTTTTGTGATTTTTTTTTTTCCGTGGCTTTTAAAACCTAAGTGTTTTTCCCCTAAGGGTTGCACGTACCCCATTTGACTGTTGGGATGTTAATTCCGCTTCCCCCAATTCCCTGTTTGGGTGTAAGAATAAACGGTGTTTGTTCCCCCCATTAGGTTTTAATGGTCATCGGTGAAAATTTAAATTTCCCGGGAAATGGGAAATTTATTGAAAATTTGGGCCGAATGACTACGCCCGTAATGATAGAACGTAAATCCATTTCATCATACTTATGAGGTTAAGTCGCCCCGAATAAAAAACTGTTACGGGTTACTGTTTTAAATATGACAATGTTTTTCCGCACTTTTTTTCTTTTTTTGTAACAAATAAAAAAAGGAACTTTTTTAAAAAAATTTCCCCCCTGCTGTTTTTTTTTAAAATTGTCTTCCAAGCAGGTAACCCACTTATATGATGGACAAATGCTGTTTGTTTGAGGGGCAACCTGTTATCTCTATGGTTGAGTGAAGGGAAACAGAAGATTTGAGTTCTGTTATAAAAATGTAAACATAGAATTTCGTTTTAAAATACTGAAATAATGCGTACACTTTATGTTCATTTATGAATTACTGAGAAAAAAAGCTTTTTTCACCAACCCAATTGAAACGAAAAATTTAAAACAGGGTTTTGGATCTGGTTTAAAAACACAAATTTTTTTAATTTTCTTTGATGTAGTAGCATCAATAAGGTTTGAGGCTACAAGAAAACTTTTAAATTTTTTTTTCCAAAAACTGAACAAATTAATAAATAAGAAAAAAATATAATAAAAATGTAGCTGGAAATAAACATATAAAAAATGAAAGACAAAAGGGGACATGTTTGAAGCTCCCCGGGGTCGGGGGCGCGTTTTTCCCGCTGTTTTTCCGCCGAAATCTTTTGCCTGTTTTATGTCGGGGGGGGCGCACTCATACTTTCCCATGAAAAGGGTCCGCTGCCCCTGGCCGTGTGTTAGGCGCAGTCCGGGACTTGGGCCCCGTGGGGCCCGTTTTGCTGAGATTCGTCGCCGGGGGTAGTTCGGCATCCATGGGGGAAAAAAAGTCCCGCGCCCTCCCAGTGTGTTAGGCGCGTGCGGGGATGAGGGCGTGGGGGAGCGGGCCCCTATATTCGGCCCCGGAGGTAGGGGCGGTCATACATGCGGGGAAAAGCCCCGGGCCGCGCCTCCCAGTGTGTTAGGCGCGGGCCCGGGGGATGAGGCGCAGTGGGCTTTTGCGCCGAAGTTTTCGCCGCCCGAGGAGGGCACTCGTAAATGGGGGGAAAAGTTCCCTGCCTCGCCAGTGGGGGTGGGCAAAGGGGGGGGGAATGGGCACAGTGGGGTTTTTTGGGGGCGCGTGGGGGGACTGCGCGAAAACTTTTTCTGTTTCCCAGAAGGTGGAAAACAGCGAAAAATATTCCCATGTCGGTGCGGGGTTGAATAAAAAATCGCCTTTTAAAAGGCTTTAAAACATTTCAAAAAAAGAGCTGAAACCTCAAAAAAAAAAAAATACATAAAACAAAATCATTTTCCCAATTTTCCTAATTCAAGAATTAGGTATGGGAAATTAGGGGAAATACAGTAATTAAATTTTAAAACCCTTTTTCATTGGTGGGGCTTAAAGGCCAATCAGAATAGGGCGAAAAATTAAACCCATTAAAAACCTATGGAGAACTATTGAACAATCAGAATAAAAAGGCCCGGGCATTTCCCAAAATACATTAAAAAATGCAAAAAAGAGCTGATTGGTTGAGCTGGCGGGGGCTTTTTTCTAGTCAGCCAATCAGTTTAGGAGCGACAAAGACCCATTAAAATTATAAAAACTTTTGGGAAATAAAATTTAAAAGGGCGAGACAGTTAAAAATTACAGAAAAAATGAAGAATGGCTGATGGGTTTGGGAACAAAGTGGGGGTTGGGGCCTTACCCCGCCCAATCAGAGCGCGAGCCCCTTCCCCCTTTGTAGTCAAAGGAGAGATCGGCGCCATGCAAATTTGGCTTCAGCTCCGTGAGGCATGGGAAATATGACTAAAAAATAATTTTTATTAAGTGTAAAAAAATTCTTGAAAAAATGCTGAAACCCTTTTATTAAAAAATTTCAATTAAAAAATTTCCCTTTAAAAACGCGTTTTTCGCCCAGGACCCGGGGGTTAAAAAGGAAATTTCCCCTAGAGAGAATTGCCCGGGGGGTTCAATTTAATTTTAAATTTTTTTAAGCCCTTTTTCATTGGGTTTGGCATAAAAAACCAGCCCAAACAAATAGGGAAACGACAAATGTCCCCCCAAAAACCTTTGGGGAATATTGACCAAAACAAGAATAGGAAACGACAAAGACCCATTTAAAATCCCAGGGGGAAGTTTTGACCAATCAAAATTTCCCAAAGGGGGGAAGTTCAAAAATACAGTAAAAATTCAGAAAAGAAGCTGATTGGTGAGGGTAGCGGGGGCTTGGCTATCCCAGCCCAAAACAGAGCGCGATTTTCTTCTCCCAATTTTAGTCTATGGCCCCAGAGGGCGCAAAGAAAATCTCGGGTTTAGGCCGTGGGCATTTTTTTTTAAAATATTTTTTTAGAATTTTAAAAAAAACATTTTGATTAAAGGGGTAAAACCCTTTTTCCATTAAAAAGTGAAAAAAATTCTTAAAAAATAAATCAGTTTTAAAAAAACCCCGGAAAAAGGCGTTTGGGCACGAGAAAGGCGCTACATAGGGAAATTTCAATAGAGGGGAAACGCCGGGAAAAATTCAGTAATTTTAAAAATTTTTAAACTTTCTGATTTGGGCGGCATAAAAAGCCAATCAGAAAAGGAGCGGGCAGTGGCCCCTTATTCCTTTGGGGGGAGAATTGGGCCAATAAGGGAAAAGGAGCGACAGGGGGCCCATTATAACATGGGAAAAAATTTCCCCCATATTCAAAGGCGGGGGAAAATTTAAATACAGTAAAAGGGGAAAAAGAGCTGATTGGTTGAGCTAGCGGGGGCTCGTCCAGCTTTGCCCAAACTGAGCGCGAGTACTTTTTCAAAAGAGTTCTATGGGGAAAAAAAAATTCGGCGAGCTCTGTGATTTTGGGTAAGTTAAAAAAAGGCGCCCTTATTTGGACCCAAAGGGAGAGCAAAAGGGCGTCCTATGGGTTTTTTAATTTCAATCTGAAAAAAACTGTACATGGGCCCAAATCAAATTATAAGAATACAGAAGTTGTCCGATGTGTTAAAATTAAAAATGAATAATAATATGGGGGGTTAAAAAAAAAAAAATTTAAAAAACAAAAAAAATCATGTTTATTTCTTTATTTTCGTTGCACCCCCTACTATTGATCCTTGGCAACCCAAAAATAAAGAAAAAAACATGATTTTTTATTGAAAAATTAAAATTTTTTTCCCTTACCCCCATTTATTATTTATTTTATATACAATTGGGACAACTTCTGTTTGTCTTTTCATTTTGATTTCGGCCATGTACGTTTTTTTTTCAGGGTTGCAAATTTGAAAAACCCCTTTTGGGCGTTCCCTTGGCCTCTCCCCATTTTAAAATTAAAAGTTCGCCCATTTAACTTAGGCCAAAACACAGAGCTCGCTCGGAATTTCTTTTCCCATAGAACCCCTATAGAAAAGTAGTTTTTTCCCTCTGATTGGGGTAAATGAAGAGGGCCCCCCGCTTTGCTAACCCAATAAACTTTGTTTCTGCTTTTTTACTGTATTTTGGGAATGGCCCCCCCCGGGAATTAAAGATTGGTCAATTTTTTTTCCATTTGGTTAGAAAGGGTCAAATGTTGCTCCTATTTGATTTTGGGCAATTTTCCTCCATAGGTTTTTAATGGGCCACTGTCGCTCCTATTCTGATTGGCTGGTTTAGTCCGGGCCCAATCAGAAGAGCCTTTTAAAACAATTTGAATTTACTGTTAAATTTTCCCCGGGATTTCCCCTTTTTTTTGCAATTTTCCCCATTTTAGCGGGTGGTTCGGCGGACAAAAACGCGGTTTTTTTGGGGTTTTAAAAAAGTTTTTTTTTTACAGAAAGGGTTTTTAGCGCTTTATTGGGTAAATTTTTTTTCATTAAACAAAATGATTTTTTTTTTTAAAACTTCATGCCGCCCCGGCGCTGAGGCCGGGGATTTTCAGTGCGCCCCCCTTTCCATTTGACTAAATGGGAGAAATAGGGTCCGGTTTTCTCTGAAAAGGGGTGGGATAGCCAAACCCCGCCCCGTTTAAAAAAATCCGCTTTTTCTGCCCTTTTACTGCATTTTTGAACTTGGGCCCCCCTTGGATTTTGGTTGGTTCCCAAAAATTTTCCCCTAGGCTATAATGGGTTTTGTCGCTCCTTTTCTGATTTGGGGGGGGATACCAAGCCCCCGTAGCTCAACCAATCAGTTTTTCTGCATTTTTTTCTGTATTTTTAACTGTCCCCCCGTTGATTCTGATTGGGTCAATCGTTCTCCATAGGTTTTAATGGTTCACTGTCGCTTCCCCATTTTGAAAGGGGGTTTTTTTGGCCCACCCAAAGAGAATAGCTTTCAGAAATTTGGAAAATTTCTGTATTTCCCCGGCAAAATTTTCCCAAAATCCCATTTTATTTGCGCCCTTTTAGGGTTTTTTGGGAAAATGATTTTTTTTTTAAATTTTGTTTATTTTTTTGGGGGTTTAGCTCTTTTTTTGAAATGTTTTCCGCCCTTTTTAAAAAGGGGATTTTTTCGGAATCCCCTTTTCCGGGGTTTCACGGAGGGGGGTCGCCGAGATTTCTGTTGGGGATCTTTTTATCTGCTTCTCGCATGTTCCGTCCCGCTTCACTTCGCCGCCGGAGCATTTGACCAAAATTTTTCCCGGTCTGCCTGTCGGAGCTGCAGAAATGCTGCACTGCCCCCTCGCTTTTGGCCGAAAATTTTTGGGGATCGTACATGCCTCGGAGTTTTCGAGCGCACCCCGTCGTGCCCCGGAACGCCTACACCGTGCCCACACCGCGCCCATTGCCCGCCCCTTCATGCGGGGCGCAGCTGACAGTGGCGAAGGCTGCGCCTAACACCGCATCCCTGCGTCCAACAGGGGGATTCGGGCCGGGAGGCACAGTATACGCCAAAAAACAGCCGTAAAGCCCGTTCATACATGTCGCCCTACAAGTTTAATTCAATGACTGTAAAGGTTTATGAGTAAAAATCTAGAGTGCAAACTATTAAACACTGGACAATGCTAGACCTAAAGATATTCTGTAATATTATAGTGATATGAATTGATTCCTTTATCTCACAGCTTAGCTGTTGTGAGAGCCGCTATATCTACCACAATCTATATTAGAATTTGTGTAGGTATTTGTCTATTGCTTTTCTTTATTTGCTATGTAATTTGAATGTCTAAACATTGTTAGATGTGTAGGAGGTTAAATATAGATTACTACATTATTACAGTACTAAACCTATTAATTGTGCAAAGTATGTGAAAAAAACATCTGTGGCAATAGTATAGTACCATGTATCAAAAACATGATCAGAATACTGATTGCTGTATCAATATTTACTTCACGTGTTTTCATTACTCTTTAGTAAAACTGTCTAGGGCTAACTCCTGTAATATGTTACATTAAATAGAATCATACAATGATAAATGGTGTGTATGTAATGAAATACTGTAGTAACTATGGGGATTTAAAAATGGCATGCCCCTAATTCTGCTATTGATCTTAGCTGGATATTAGTTTTTAGTTTGTTTTTACACACAACATAATGAATGACCAATATGTTAACATCACATATCCTCTTTAATGACGCGATTCACGTACAGTGGTCCCTTAAATTGCAAGGGCCACAGGATGCAATATTTTCGATATACAATTGTCTTTCCTGAGACTTTGTATCTTGAGAATCGACTTACCATACAATGTCACAGACACTTCTGATCTGTGGTGGATGTGATTGATAAATCTCTGTATTAACTCCTTAATGACCGTCTACCATCTTTTGACGGCGGGCATTTCAATTTGTTCGTCTAGAGCGACGTCTTTTGGCATCGCTGCAGACATCGGAGTTTGAGGCGCCCGGCGCCGCAGCAGCGTTGAGATCGGGGATGTACTATATAGCCCTGTTCCCAGGACAGCTCCTGCGAGCACCGGGGAGCGGGGGAACCTCCGCTTCCCGGTGCTTTAACCCTTTGATCGCCACAGATTGTCACCGCAGCACAATCAAAGGGTTTCCCTGCTCTGTCGGGTGATCGGAACTGCCGGTGACCAGACAGAGCCCGGGGTACGGATGCACAGTCAGCCCTAGGGACTCAGAGTAGCCCAAGGACTGTCTGTGTAACAAGCCAGTGATCAGGGCAGACTGTAAGCTGCCCTTATCACTGCCTATGTCAGAATGACACAGATTATAATTTATTAGCATATATGAATATGCTAATTCATTACTAAGTGTATAAAAAAAAAAAAAAAAATTAACACAGTTATCCCTTCATGGGATGTAAAAAAAAAAGAAGTAAAAAACATAAAAAGTGTAAAAAAAATGTAATGGATATGGTAGTGGATCCTCTGAACCACCACAAGCGAAGGTGTAAGCCACGCCAGGGAGCGGAGTCTAAGTAGGTCCGGTTTTCACCAGAGCCCGCCGCAAAGTGGGATGGACTTGCTGCGGCAGATTGCTACCAGGTCGCTACCCCTGACGTGACTTGCTTGCGGTGGCAGCCGAGGAGTTGCGCAGTACAGAATCGTAAAGCAGGCTCATAGTCGGGGACAGGCAGAAGGTTAGTGCGGGGGGCAGTGGTTCGTATGGGGACAGGCAGAAGGTCAGGACAAAGGGGGCAATGGTCCGTGGTCAGGGAGGGAGGCAGAAGGTACGGTACATAGTAGACGAACAAGATACTAAGGAACGCTTCCTCTCTAGGCACAGGGCACTATCGATTCGGCAAGGTGCTAAGGAAGGGGCAGGGCTTAAATAGGGTCAGCGCCCGGTGAGTCCAATTACCGGTGCGCTGTCCCTTTAAATTTGCCTGTAGTCCCGCGACGGAAACAGGAGCGTGGCGAGGTAAGTGGGACCCGGAACGGCCGTAGCGCCCGCAGCCCGAGTCGGCCGTGGCAGCGGACGGGGCGGAGGTGCGAATGTGCCTACGACCCAACACGGGGGTCGCATGGACACCCGCAACAAAAAAGAATAAAAAAATATAATAAAATGAAAGTAAATATTTAATAAAAAATAATTATGCATATATTACACACACAAAAAACCTACACATATGAGGTATCCTCATGACCGTAATAACATGTAGAATTAATCTAACAAGTTATTAAGCGTGAATTGTGAATGGTGTAAAAAAAAAATTAAAAAAAACAAAAAAATTTTTTTAAATTGAAAACAATTTCTGCAACTATTTATAATTGAACTTAAACTATTCCCCCATAAAGAACAACTCGTTTAGAATAAAACGAAGCCTCATCCAACTGCGTCATTGAAAAAATAAAAAAGTTACAACTGTTGAAATGCAAGGAGGCAAAAACGAAAAAAATGTTCTGGTCATTAACTACTTTTCATGCCGGGGGCTTAAGGGGTTAACACAGTGCCTGCAGTGATTGATGCTCTAGTAGCGCCACTCTACAGTACAATGTGATACTACATGTCTTGTACTGCTCTTTACATGTGTCGAAATGAGCATCTCCTTTGGGCATCAGGTGAGGGCCAAATTTTATTTCTTCTCTGCTACATTGTATATAAAGTACATGATCCACAAAAGCTCCTGTCCTCAAAATAGAAAGTGATTTCCAGCTTCCAGCAGCTCTTTCTGACTGTTATATGGAAGGAGTTGCTTTAACTGTAGCAGTTATCTGCTTCATTTTCTTTACCATTCATTTTGCATTATGTCGGCTGATATTTTGAGGGCTTTAGAAGTTATTATCAGTTTTCCATAAAATTATAGTTTCAAAATACAATGGTCAACACAGAACAAATTAATATTGTATTTTAAGAGACCACTGGGCTGTAGCAACCATCATGGTCAATCAGGCTGATTAAAAACGGATGCTTGAAACATGTTAGCAAACTTGGATTTTTGTGGACAGGAACTTTAGAACATGTTTAATACACTGGTTTCACGAGAAAAGTGTTACATTTTTTAATGCAGACACATTTATTTTTTTAAACACTTTCTGTAATTGACCTAAAAAAGAGATGAAACTAAGCAGGAGATGACCGTGACTTAACATGCATGGCCAAGCGAGTGGACTAATCTGCACCAAAATTGGCACATAGGAAAATTAGACGCTTCCAAAGGTTTTTGATCAGCTTTCAGATCTCCAAAGATGAGAAAAGAGAATAGAAAAGTGGCTTCTCTACAGACTCTGACAGACTTGATAAGACGCTCCAGGGGGTGGTAATATTGTAGAAGTTTTGTTCCTCAATACCCTACTTTTACCTTCATGCCAGGGGTCACATGACCTGTGTGGTGGTCACATGAGAAGACACTGCTGGAGGTGATAATACTGGAGAAGTTCCGCTTCTCAACAATCTACTGTTACCTGGATACCAATAGTCACATGACCTGTGTGGTAGTCAAATGATAAGATGCACAAGCATAAGAAGAGGAGTCAGCGGCACTCACCAACTTGATAAACGAGTTTCTTTATTCCAAACACGGCATAACAGACAGACGGGATGGATGGCCGCACGCCAACACACCTACGATCGTTTCGCGCGTGAACGCGCTACCTCAAGGTGTAGGAGGAAGTGACGACATAGCGTCTTAAATCCTCTACTGAGTCGGCATACCTTAAGCATAACTGCATACATTTAGAAACACTTAACGATACAAAACATACAGTACATTAAAGGAACACCACTAGAAAACACATAGTAACTATTTATAAAAATGATGACAGATCGTTCCTGTCATTTAAACCTAAGACACCCAGGGCTTCTGTGCGCAGAATCCACTGCGCCTCGCATTGAAGGAGTTTAGTGTGACGATCGACTCCATTAACTGTAGGAAACACCCTCTGCAACCCTGCAAATGAGATTACAGATATATCATTACCATGTACTTTACTTATATGAGATAAAAAATGATAAGATGCTGCTGGAGGTAGCAATACTAGAGAAGTTCTGCT
This sequence comes from Phyllomedusa bahiana, assembly GCA_025379985.1. NCBI lineage: Eukaryota > Metazoa > Chordata > Amphibia > Anura > Hylidae > Phyllomedusa > Phyllomedusa bahiana. The sequence goes on from JAODAL010001896.1 coordinate 19,343, forward strand.
CCTCCATACATTACTGTTACCTGGATACCAGGGGTCACATGATCTGTGTGGTGGTCATATGATAAGACACTGATGGAGGTAGTTATACTGGAGAAGTTCTTCTCCCAAATAATCTACTGTTTTACCTGCATATCGGGGCAGTTAAACAAAATAGACTTGTGCGAACTTGGGTAATTCGGCTAGTTATATTTTATGTAGTATTAAAGGTGAAATAATACCCCTCCCCCATTTCTTAGTACATACTTTAGGAGAATAAACAGGCATACAGATCTGCCATTAGTAGATAAGGGCCCCATACAGTCAAAGCATCTGGACTCCAAACCGTTTACAGAAAGCCAAAAGACTCATCATTTAGCTTCAATCAGACAGTTTTAACCAATTCTTACAGTGTTTTGGAAATTAGCAAGAATTGTAAATTGTATTGTATTGCTTATATGTTGTCAATGCTATTTTGCTATTTTGTTTTGTAGCCTTTATTTGTGCCCTTTGAAATTATATGATTTATAAATAGTATCTAAATATCTGGTCATCATTCTCATTCCAGTAAAAGTATTTCTAAGAGATCATGAGTAATACTAAAAACTATATAACATACTGTACATAACTGATACATTGTAACAAACCTTACTTTTTAGCACATTGCACTTTAGTTGTACTTCTAAATATTATATTATAGTCCTATACATTATTTGTAATGTTGTTATTTGGAATAAGGTGCTTTAGTCATGACTATTATTATACTAGGTATATTTTTTAATGTGTTTTTATACTTTATTATGTTATTTTTGAGATGGTTACATTCAATGATACCTTCCGTCCTGCTGTGCGCATGTGCGGTTGGTGTGACAATATCTCTCGACCTACTTTGATGTCTGCAAGACATGTTCCACAATAGCACTCTCTGGTGCATTTACAGTATTGCTTGGCTACTGGATGTGGGGCAGTTGCTGCTTTGTACTGTGCATGTGCCAGTTTAATGTTAGAACATTGCTCTGCCTAGATCACATGTGTATTCATATTGCTATTTAACATTCTTCTAAGGTATTACTTAGTGTCATGTGTGGAATAACAGTGTAAAATGGGCGTTGGGGCTGTCAGATGTAGTGCCATCAGCTCCACCATAGTAATGATCATCTGTGATATCACTTTTGATATTTACGTAAACATGTGATTCTACCTTGTTTAGCATATTTATTAAAGATGATTATTTGATATTACACAGCACTTATGAGACATTGTATTTATTTCACCTCTTTGACTTTAGCCATAGAATGGCCTTGGATTGTGTTCTGCTCGTGTTTATGCCTTCGTGTCTGCTGATTTATGTGTGATTTGTAATGTAATTGAACACAGCATCATATGATTTTTATTTGCTGTAACAGTACATGCTGATTTATTTGGTTATCCCCCATGATTACCTCTGTGTCTGTTTTTAATTGTGAATCAATATAGGTGTTATTTTAGTATGTTTGGGTCAGCACTCCATTATATCTTGTACAGATGATGTTGGGAGTTTCTTATAATAGTTGTAGGTTTGTTTTGATAGTATTGATATTTTATTGGCTTAGTGGACTTAGATTGTAACGAGTGATTCGGCTAATAATCTGATTCGAGTCGATTTCAGATTTTGTGGAATCATCTCCCAACGTTCGATCTTCGATTGCGATTAATCTCCGATTCCCATTAAAGTCTATGGGAGAGGAACACCAGGTTCATTTTTACACCCAAACAAGTGACGAGAAGCTGGAATTAACATCCACAACAGTAAACTGGATACGTGGTACATCTAAGTCAAGACAATTAGGCTACAAGAGTCACAGAAAAAAAATTCAAAGGCTAATAAAATTGGGTGCTATTTCACCATGTTGAGAGGAGAAATATGAGTCATATAAATGCTGATGTGCACCCCACAACACAGGGACACCCATAACTCAGACTCTGGTAGCCGCTAACAATGCAGAAATCAAATTGGGTGCTATTTCACCGTGTCCTGAGAGGACAAATATAAGTAATAAATGCAGACATGCACCCCACAAGAAAGGGACACCCTGAACTCAGACTGTGGTGGATGCTGGCTACGCTGAAATAAAATTTGGTGCAATTTCACAGTGGCTTAAGAGGAGAAATATGTTTGATGCAGGATCTGCCCACCCAAACCAGGTGCCCCCCACAACCCCTGCAACTGTGCTATTCAGAGCACGGGAGCTGTTTCCAAATCTCTAACTAATAATAACTATAATTCTGTAATCTTGCTGTACCCTAAGCTAACTACTCCATCAAGGAACCTTTTCATTAGTAAAAACGCTGGCAAACAATCTCTACTAGCTTTTAAAAAAGCTGAGCAGAGAGACAGCTATCTGTTCTGTTGGCTGTATACAAGCTAATGGCAACAATCAGGAAGTGCAGTGACATAGATAAAACGAGGTCATGTGTTTTCAGCAGCCAATGAGATCTCCACACACTCCATTGGTGACATTCTTCACACCCCTCCCCCCCCCCCCCTGTGCTCTGCGCTGATTGGCTGGCCGCCAAAATTACAGAAAGCGCAGAGAATGGCACGATTGGAATTTGTCAATTATTGATCAGATTTTAAGAGAAATAATCTCTTCATCGCAGAACCAAGATTTTAGTGAAAATCTGCCCGATTTCAACTTTTGGCGATTTCATCGCTCAACACTAATTTTAACAAACTTCAGCAGTAGGTTTAGAAGAGATTTCTTTCATTTAATGTAATGGAAAGTATGTTCCCATTTAGGACATATCCCCACGGCACGGGTTTGCGGACGGTTTTTCAGACGGTTTGAGGTTTTGCAGGCCATCTGAAAAAACGTCCACAAACTAGCACAACGGGTTTTCAAACCGTCGGCTGCCCGAAAAACATTGTGCGTGCACATTCTTCTGTCCGGTTTTCGGACCAAATATGTGCATGTCAATGTGAAGAGGGAGAGCTTTTCTCCACTCATCATGGAGAAAAGCTGCCCTCCTCCTCCACCGCGGCCGTGTGCACGGCATACAAACCGGACAAATATCGGTCGGATAAACTGACCGGTATTTGTCCATTGCCGTGTAATCGGGCTCTTACTGTTGCAAAGAAAAAATCTTGAAAGTGATAAGATGCTGAAACTTAAAGATTATATTAAATAGATTAAATATTTTTCATGAATGTGTTTATGCGTTATTTATGTACAAACGGACATCTTTTTTAAATCAGTTCTTGGTTGGGATTTACTGGATACTCAAGCAATGATAGGCTAGTTTGTTCACTAACTTGTTTATTTGTTTTACTCTCAAGTTTTTGGATTAGTATTGCATGTGTGTCCTCTGTAGCAGGTTGTTTTGTCATCCTAGATAAAATATAATAAGTAAATGATGGACTCCAAATGAGACAACAAGACATAAAGTATTAGGTAGACCTTCTTAACGAAGCTGAATATTCATTCATTAGCATTTAAATGAAAACTAGACTCTGTGTCATTTGATTAGCTAAGAAAATTGATCAAGTTTAATTTGTAGGAAAAATTCATTACCTCATCCTCATTTATGCGAGGACAAAACAATACAATTTAAACTGATTGCAACATTTAAAAGAAGTAGGTTTCAAGAGAATGCAGATATTTAGAGTCATAATTGAATCAGTGATACTTCTTGTGTACCACAAAACATTTTATATGCCTGCATATTATTGCTATTATGTTTTCCTTTTAATGGGACCAGTGAAGCAGGAAATGTACATTGTTGTAGCCATTTTGCTGTGTAAACAACTTGTTGCATCTCTTTGGCAATTTCGTTTTAAGGAGGCACTAATACTGCTTTTGACATGTATGTTTTATTCATTTTTTTGAGTTTTGGAGCACCTTTTCCCATAACTCTGCATTATGCTTTTCCTCTGTTATTTCTCTTGAATGTTTATGAATAAGTTGACAATTGGGCATTACCAATCCCCATGTCAAATGGGTGTGTCTCTACACAATTTGACACTGTCAGCACTGATTGTACAATCGCGTACTAAAATGTATAGAGTGTATAAAGTTGTCAGTTTATGCATAATTTTCTAGAAGTGGCAAAGAGTTCTAAGAAAAGATCTAAGAAACAATGCTTCAGAATTATTTCCCAATGATTACAAGTGTGTACTAAAATAGACATGTCAGGAAAGCTGACAGGTTGTCTTACAGTTCTTGAATCCTTCACAATTCTACAATGAAATTGTTTTGTTGAATTTTAAATTAGTTTCTTAATGTTTCATTTCTGTCCATGTCATATGTAATAATAATAGTTGTCCAAAAAGTTGAAAATTCAGACATATGAAATGCGCTGCTTTGGCTGTCCCTGTCTTTGTTTGACCGATACCTCGTCATCTTCTAAGTATCCTACTGGACTCACATCTGGACTTGACTAAAATTTATATCAGTTTTCATCCTTTTGTACTTCTTGGAAAGCCTACTCCTACCACTAAGTGGGCAGGAAATCAGTGAAACACAGATATGGTATAGATTCCACAAGGATTTTGGACTTTATACAGAATATTTTTACTTTTTAGTAGTGTTGTGCTCTGGATTTGGGTCTGGTCAGATTTAACCCAAATCCAAACAATTTTATTCCGGTCGGCCCATGTAAATTTGTAGCATAAATTACAAAAACAAAACAAAAATGACTGTAATCATAACCCTAACCAATAGTTTGAGTTAGAGTTTGTTTTTTAACTGATTTCTTAAAAGTTAAAGGGGTTGTTCAGGACTTACAAAAGCTTGTTGGTCCATTGGGGTATGATTAGAAATTGAAAAAAAGTAGCATACTCAACTCCAAGATGCTCCCAATCTGTCACCATGGCTATACTGTACATCTCGACTGCACAGCGATTCACTTGCTATGTGCAGCCAATCACAGACCAGAGTGGTCACGTGCACTGACATTGTGGCCAGAATTTGTGCACGTGACCACTTTGGCCTGTGATTGGCTGCACATAGTACATGAACGATGCATGTTCACTGTGCAGCCGGGGTGTATGGGCCAACCATCGGGACCGAACAGGAGTGTCACGGAAGTGAATAGGCTTCTTTTTTTCTATTTCTAGCTATACCCAGAAGACCAACAAGCTTTTGTAATTCCCGGACAACCCTTTTAACGTACTACTCTGTGTAGCTTTTAGTTTGGCAGCACTCTTGGTCCGACAGCACATTAGATAAGCTTTTATATGACGCTGGACTGGAAGTGATGCTGGACTAAAAGTGTAATCAGATTCAAAGATATGTAATTTAAGCCTTTCAAACCGAAATTTGGTATGTCTAAAATCTGAATATTTGAAATTCGGTCAAACCGTACAATGACAGGTTTGAGCAATGCTAGTTATGAGCCATGCAAAAATGTTCCTGCTTGTTATACATTCCAGTTAAAGGAAAAGAATGCAGCTGCTCGGAAAATATCCACTGAAGTAGGACACAGTTTTTTGTAAAGGGTTGATTTAAGTTTCTCATCACATGGGGCGACATGTATGATTGGGCTTTCCGCCTGTTTTCAGGCTTATACTGCGCCTCACTGTGCCGACTCCGCTGTCGGACGCTCAAATGCGATGTTAGGCTCAAGCTTTGCCACTTTGTAATGCGCCTAACATGATGAGCCGTTATTTGGGCGCGATGAGGGCATTTTGGGGCGGGACGCACCAGATTCGAAACCGCTGATGCATGTAGGAATGCCGGTCGGCAAAGGGAGGCGCATTACAGCTCCGACAAGCAGACCTAGTTCAAAGTGGTCTACTTGAGTCGGAGGAGGCGCAGTGAAGCTAGAACTTATTGTAATAAGGCAAAATCTGCTCTAGGTCTATTGTTACAGCAGTACCCTAATAAAAATTAGTTGTCTATAAAATTAATTAATAAAGATAAATATCAAAGTTGTATTAAAACAAATTCAATGTATTGAAAAAGTTGATCATTTAAAATTAAAGGAAATATATATATAAGATCTCCAAAGAAAGAAATATCAGCTATTAAACTAATTTTACATTAAATAAGCCAATGATGATGTTGTACTGATGTTCATTTTTGTCTTTTATCATACCAAAAATTTAAGATGTATTTTTGCTTCTTTCACCTTTTATTCTATTTAGTATATACAGCAAGAGCCAACAAAGCACAGGTCTTGCTGGGACCTATGGTCCTCCAAGCAGGAGTTCTATGTTCCCCCGGCTTATTTCAGGTCGTATTTACGAACGTATTTACGTCCGCAAATACATCACCAAATACACCTTAAATAATGAACAATTAGCTTAGAATTGATGCCAATGGAAAATTCGGATGCATTTGTGGACGTAAATACATCCGTAAATCCGCCTGCAAATACATTCGTATTTTCCATTGCCATCAATTCTAAGCGAATTGTTCATTATTTTAGGCGTATTTGGTGATGTTTTTGTGGACGTAAATATGCCCATAAATACGAACCGAAGTAAGCCGTGGGAACATAGAAATCCTGCTTGGAGGACCACAGGTCCCAGCAAGACCTGTGCTGTGCTGGCTCTTGCTCTATATACGAAATAGAATAAAAGGTGAAAGAAGCAAAAATATATTTTTTCTCTTCACTAACATGCTTAATGATTTTTCTCTGATTTCCAGCCTGTCTCTAAACTTAATACATGTTAGGCGCATTCCTTATGCGCCTATGTTCCGCAATGTGCCTCACACACTGGCGAGGCGCAGAGAACTTTACACCAGCATTTATGAGCGTACTTCGGCGCCGACAGACATCAGGCGCAGTTTTCACGAAAAAATCTGTGAAAACGGGCGCCTCGACGCGCCGATCTTCATACATGTCCCCCATAGTGTAAGAGTCTGCAGCCGCCACACTGCACTGAGGGTTTACCTATTGTTGCTGCTTTAAACCTGCTCCTTCTGTTCTACAATACACATTAATCCATCTTACATTCCTGCTAATATAAAAACTTCCATCATGCAGTATGACTGTAGCACAAATAAACCATGTTTACATGCAACACTCTGACTGACTCCCCCTAGTTCCGAAACGGCAAGTCTCACAGAGCTGCCAAAATAATGACCCATCACTGCTGCCTGTGGAGAGTCCAATTCAGCCTCCTTTAGCTTCATTTTCTTAAAGGTCCAGGGGTTTATTAAAAAATTAGATGTGAATTTCTTTAGTAAGTTTTTATATTTCAGTTGGTTTCCCAACTTTATACTGTATCTCTTAAAATATATTTGTCCACTGTTAAACAACAGAGACCATGACAGGTAAATGACAGCCAACATTAGCAATAAATCAACTGGTAGCGAACAAAGACCTATGCTGGTACCAACTGGCCTTGAAAGAAAAAAAGGTTTTCTAATCTAGTGTTTAACCCCCTTCCTGACCAGCTGGTCATAATTTTTTGGCTCTTAATTTTTTTCCAAAAGCCATTACTTTTTTATTTTTCAATCTACATAGACATAGGAGGACTTGTTCTTCAGGACAAGTTGTACTTCTTAATGCTGCTATTGACTGTACCATAGAATACTGGGAAAAAATAAAAATCGAAGTGAGGTGATATGTGAAAAAAGTACTTGCGCTATGCGGGGGTTTTGTTTTCATGCATTCTTTTTCAGTATAAATGATGTGTTTTCAGTATTCTGCAGGTTGGTATAATTCCGGCAATACCAAAAATGTAGGGTTTTAGTCTTTTTTAAAAAACAAAAAAAATTCTCTAAATCTTAAATGTGCACTGCAGTGCCATTTTTTGCAACTAATAAGTGTTTTGTTTATCCACCCATGGACCTGAGTGAGGGCTTATATTTTGTGGGCTGAAGCGTACTTACCATTTTGGGATACTTGCAACTTTTTAATCGCTTTCTATTACAATGAAATGATGTGAAATGACCAATAAAACTCAATTTTGGTAATTAGATTTTTTTTTTCTTTTATGCTGTTCAGTGTATTGTATAAATGATGCACAATTTAATAGCTCTACCCTTTACAGATGTGGCGATGTAACTTTTGAATTTTTTTTATTCTTCTATTCGTAAAATGGCAAAAGGGGGGTGATTTGAACTTTAACCCCTTAACGCTGAGGCCTATTTTTATTCATATTCGTTTTTCCCTACTCGCCTTCCCAGAGTCATAACTTTCTTATTTTTTCATCTACATAGACATATGGAGCTTTTATTTTGCAGGACAAGATGTACTTTCTAATGGTATCATTCAATGTACCATAGACTATACTGGAAAACCATAAAAATATTCTAAGTGGGGCAAAATGTGGAAAAAAAAACATACTTGCGCCATGGTTGCGGGTGTTTTGTTTTACGACGTTCAATCTTCAGTAAAAATTATGTGTTATCTGTATTCTATAGGTTGATAGGAATCCGGCAATACCAAACATGTACAGTTTTCTTTATGTTTTGGCACCTTAAAAAAAATTCCAAACATTTTCTATTTCTGAAATTTGCCCGGCCGCATCATTTTCTGCAGCCAATAGCTTTTTTGTACCAACAGTAACAGATTTGAGTGACTGGCCGTTTTTTGTTGGGTGAAGTGTACATTTTATTGCTACCAGTTTGGAATACATTAAACTTGATTACATTTATTACAATTTTTAAGGGACTTGAAATGACAAAAAAATTCAATTTTGGTGTTTGGAATTTTTTTCTTCTAAAGTGTTCAGCATACGGGATAAGTTATTTTATATTTTAATAGATCAGACCTTTTTGGACGTGGCAATACCAAATATGTGTAACTTTTTTTATAATTTAATTTATTTGTAAAATGACAAAAGGAGGGTGATTTGAACTTTAAATTTTTCTAATTTTTATACTTTAAAACTTTTTTTTATACAGCCTAATGCATTGCAATTAGCGATGGGCTAATTTCCCCAAATTCGGTTCATCCACTTCGACAAATTTCTTGTCAAAAAATAACTTCGTTCTGAATTACTACGGGATGAATCACGTTAAAAAACAGCTATTTCCAGGCTGCACAGAGCCTGCAGCGTGCTGTAGAAACGTTGTGCCATGATTTATATGCAGAGGGAGCTTGGTTTGGTCTTCATACAATGTTGTGTTTTAGTATGACACGCAGATGAGTGCCGCCGCTCTTAGAATTGCTTCCCTATAAAATTCCCTGTGCACTTAAGAGGACAAAACTGACCAAAAAACTGAAGGGGGAATGTAGCCTGATAAAGTCATGCGAACGACAGCTGAAAAAAAACAAGCTGAGGGCTCAGGTGGCAACATCATGACAGAGTGTGGAGGTGACGGCGGCAGCCACATCAGCATGGGGTCAGCGAGTGGCACAATGACATTCTGGAGGGTGGAAAAAAAAGAGTAGGCCAAAAGAGTGGCACAATGACAGAGTGTGTGGGTTTCCCGGCAGCAGCCACAGCAGCAAAATGAGGTCAGACAGGGGGCACAATGACATTCGGAGGGGGCAAAAACAGGAGTAAGCCACAGATGGCACAATGACACAGTGTGTGGGTTTTAGGGCAGCAGCCACAGCAGCAGCATGAGGTCAGACAGTGGCACAATGACATTCTGGAGGGGGGCAAAAACAGGAAAGGCCACAGAGTGGGACAATGACACAGTGTGTAGGTCAGGGAAAGCAGCCACAGCAGCAGCATGAGGTCAGACAGTGCACAATGACACAGTGGGGTAGGTCACGGCAGCAGCCACAGCAGCAGCATGAGGTCAGACAGTGGAAACAATGACACAGTGTGTAGGTCATGGCAGCAGCCACAGCAGCAGCATGAGGTCAGACAGTGGCACACTGAAATTCTGAAGGTGGCAAAAACAGGAATAGGCCACAGAGTGGGACAATGACACAGTGTGAGGGTCAGGCAGCAGCCACAGCAATAGAAATGAGGTCAAGACAGTGGCACAATGACAGAGTGTGTAGGTCACGGCAGCAGCCAAACAGCAGGAGCATGAGGTCAGACAGTGGCACAATGACAATTCTGGAGGTGGCAAAAACAGGAGTACCCACAGAGTGCACAATGACACAGTGTGTAGGTACGGCAGAAAGCCACAGCATCAGCATGAGGTCAGACAGTGGCACAATGAAAATTCTGGAGGTAGCAAAAACAGGAATAAGCCACAGAGTGGACAATGACACAGTGGTTGGGGCACGGCAGCAGCCACAGCAGCAGCATGAGTGTCAGACAGTGGCACAATGACACAGTGTGTAGGTCACGGCAAGCAGCCACGGGCAGCAGCATGAGGTCAGACAGTGGCACAATGACACAGTTAACGTAGGTCAGGGCAGCAGCCACAGCAGCAGCATGAGGTCAGACAGTGGCACAATACATTCTGAAGGTGGCAAAAACAGGAATAGGCCACAGAGTTGGGAAACCAGACACATGTTAGTCACGGCAGCAGCCACAGCAAACAGCATAAAGGTCAGGCAGTGGCACAATGACAGAATGTGTAGGTCACGACATCACCACAGCAGCAGAAAGTGGCAGACATTTGGCACAATGACAGAGTGGTGTAGTTCACGGCAGAAACCACAGCAGCAGCATGAGGTCAGACAGTGGCACAATGACATTCTGGAGGAGGCAAAAACAGGGGTAGGCCACAGAGTGGGACAATGTCACATTGTAAAGGTCATGGAAGCAGCCACAGCAGCAGCATGAGGACAGACAGTGGCATAATGACATTCTGGAGGTGGCAAAAACAGGAATAGGCCACAGAGCGGGACAATGATACAGTGTGTAGGTCACGGCAGCACCACAGCAGCAGCATGAGGTCAACAGTGGCACAATGACACAGTGTGTGGGTCACGGCAGCAGCCACAGAACAGAATGAGTCAGAGAGTAGCACAATGACATTCTGGAGGGGGGCAAAAACAGGAATAGCCACAGAGCGGGACAATGACACAGTGTGGTAGGTCACGGCAGCAGCCACATTAGCAGCATGAGGTCAGACATGGCACAATGACACAGTGTGTAGTCACGGAAGCAGCCACAGCAACAGCATGAGGTCAGACAGTGGCACAATGACAGAGTGTGTAGGTCACGACATCAGCCACAGCACCAGCATGAGGTCAGACAGTGGCACAATGACATTCTGGAGGTGGCAAAAACAGGGTAGGCCACAGAGTGGGACAATGACACAGTGTTGAGGTCACAGCACACCACAGCACGCATGAGGTCAAGCAGTGGCACAATGACATTCTGGAGGTGGCAAAAACGGGGAATAGGCCACAGAGTGGCACAATGACAAGTGTGTAGGTCACGGCAGCAGCCAAAGCAGCAGCCTGAGGTCAGACAGTGTGAAACAATGACACAGTGTTTAGGTCACGGCAGCAGCCACAGCAGCAGCAGAGGTCAGACCAGTTGGCAAATGTCCCAAGGGGTGTGTAGGTCCCCGGCAGCAGCCACAGCAGCAGCAATGAGGTCAGACAGTGGCTCAATGACTTTCTGGAGGTGGCAAAAACAGGAATAGCCACAGATTGGCACAATGACAGAGTGTGTAGTCACGGCAGCAGCCACAGCAGAACATGAGGTCAGACAGTGGCACAATGACACAGTGTGTAGGTCACGGCAGCATCCACAGCAGCAGAATGAGGTCAGACAGTGGCACAATTACAGAGTGTGTAGGTCACTGCATCAGCCAAAGCAGCAGCATGAGGTCAGACATGGCACAATGACAGAGTTTTTAGGTCACGGCAGCAGCCACAGCAGCAGCATGGGGTTTCAGACAGGGGCACAATGACACAGGTGTAGGTCAGGGGGCAGCACAGCAGAGGTCAGACAGTGGCACAATGACACAGTGTTGGATGTCATGGCACCAAAAACAACAGCAGCATGAGTCACACAGTGGAAACATTGACATTCGGAGGTGGCAAAAACTGGAGTAGCCACAGAGTGGCACAATGACAGAGAGTGGAGGGACGGGGGCAGAGCAACAGCATAATGTCAGAGAGTGGCACAATGACACAGTGTGGAGGTCACGGCAGCAGCCACAGCAGCAGCATGAGGTCAGACAGTGGCACAATGACAGAGTGTGGGGGTGGGTTTGGCAATACCATTCCCTGGAAAGATGGTTGGTGGCAGATGGAGAAACTGCAGCAGATGTGGGGCATCAGGCGGGGGGCGGCATCAGATTAGTGGCGAGGCAGGAAGTTTGAACCCAGACTCATTCTCACAGTTTGGTGAGGCGTCATGGCTTATTAGTCTGACGCCTCAGGCATGTGTGTGTGGAAATCCTGGCTGATCCACGCCTGATTCATTTTGAGAAAGGTCAGTCATTCCACATTTCCCGTGGACAAGCGGGTTCTCCTTGGGGTAACGATGGCCCCCGCCGCACTGAACACCCGCTCTGAAGCCACTCTACTGGCCAGGCAGGACAGATTCTCCCCCTTGCAAACTCGGCAAGTTGCGGCCACACATCCAGTTTGGCTGCCCATATTTCCTCGGATCTTCTAACTGGGGTGGCAGTGCTGTCCAAATAGGCCACCACCTGTTGGTTCAGGGTCTGCTCCAGTCCTGCTGCTGCTACGACTGCCCTCCTCACTAGGCGGTGAAGCAAGCTGCTCAACAGTGACTACAGACTCAGGTTGCTGCTTATGTAGCTTGTACTGCTCCAACCCCCCCACCTTCCCCTGGCATCCGCGACAGTAGTACGTGAGCGCTGAAGAACCCCCCGGTCAGACCTGTCAGAGGAGGGACAATGCCGCACCTAGGCAGCGGCCAACTGACTACGCAGGATTTCCCGATAGTAATTTGAGTTTGTCCTCCCTCTCAAAAGCTGGGAAAAAGGCTCCCATTTTGGGCCAGTAGCGGGGTCCAATAGGGTGAGAGCCAGAAGTCATCCCTCTGCGGATGCTGACTATTCGCTGTCACTAGCTAGGCAAATCAGCATGCTGCGGGCCATCTGCACAATGACTCCGAGGGGCTCCCTGCCTCCATCTACACTGTAACTGCCACGGTGTTTTGCGGGTCATCGGGCCTCGTCTTCCCCATCTCCACTACCCCCCTCCAGCTGCTCCGGCTCCCCTCCCCTTGCCCACCTGGGTAGAAAACCCAAACTCATTTTCACCCGGACAATGCTTCTGCTAAAAAGGGTCCTCCCCCCCCTCCTCTCCATTTAAACCCCCCACCGACTCATGGGGCCCCGCGAGTTTGATACGCCACGCTCCACCCCCTTTTGCCCAGACAGATTTTTCAGTTTCTGTTTCCAGGACATGAAGCGGGTAAATTTTGACGTTATTTCTTTCCCGAGCCCCTGGAGACGGACAAATAACGGGGCCCTTTCCTCAAAATGGCCTAAACAAACGGAAATTGTGTCAGCTTTAAGCTGCCACGGGCTGACACAAATTACACAGGGGAGTACCCTTTTCCGGGCCTGATCATCAAAAAAATTTTTAAAGGGCCCTTTTCTCTGTTCATACAGTCGGTCCAAAAATTGCGGGCTGGAATTTCCAAGGGTTTGGAAAACCCACGCATATCGGGATTTTGTGTTGGGGGAGGCCGTTCTCCCACTGAAACCCTCGGGGAGGGGTGTTCCGGGCTTTTGTAGGAAGGGGATGAAGTGCATGAACATTTTCCGGGCCCCTTTTCAAATTTTCTGAAGATCGGGGGAAAGACTTAAAGGAACTTTTTCACAACCAATTGAACACTTGCGCCATGTAGGGCGAAAGGATCATCCCCCCTCGTGCACTTTGGATACCATGTTCCCCCCTTTGGGTCCCCTCACCAGGGTTTTCCATTTAATTTGGGCGCGGAGAAAGCCACACTTTATTTCTTGCTGCAGGGAAGCAAGCATTTCCCTCCTTGTGTGATTTCCCGGTTCGCCGAGGCAAGCCGGGTTTAGAACTTTTCCCTACAATGTGGTAAAAGGAGCAGAAACTTGTGGAGGCTGAGATGGTGGGGGTGGGGGGAGGAGGGGAGGGGGAAAAACATTGGGGGCAGGACCGCATTTTAAACAACGTGGGGGAGAAAGGCGGTCCTCCGCCCCAAATTTTTTGGTTTGCCTGGGCCGGGAAGCACATTCCCCCAGGGGGCCCCCCCAAAAGGGGACATGAAAGGGGGCCGACCGTAGTTACAGTTTTCCAATGTCCACGCGCCGGCCCCTTTGGAACAAACCGAAAAGCTAAAGGACTGGCCCCCCTTTTCTTTTTTCTACATATTTATGAAGTGCGGGTACTCCCTTTTTTTTTTTTTGGGGGGAAAAAAAATTAGGGTTTGGGAACTCTCCATCTCGGCTCGGCACAACCCAAATTATTTTTCTGAACAGTGCAGAGTCCAAAATTTTTAAAAGGGGAGGGCCCTCCCGTACAAAAACCTTGGACAGGAGCCCCGGTCAGCTGCGGGAACCTTAGGAGGGTTGGGAAACACATACTTTTTGGTCCCTTTGCAATCGCCTCGCTAAACGACTGCTGGCCCCATGATAGCGAGGGCAAAAGCATCGGGGCCCGGGAGATGATATCAAAAAGAAACACCCTCCCCCTTTTGCAGAGGTGGTGGACCCTTTGACCGGGGCTGAAAAAGGCATGCATGCCACGGGGCGCTGCGTCTGCTGTTGCTGGGGTGGCAGGGGGGGCCCACCACATCTGAGCCACGTTTCCCCGGCCCCCGGGGATGGTGACGCTGCATGTGTTGCCCCGCAGGGCCGTGGGGGCCAAAAATTAGGCTCCCTGCCCAAACGCTTCACTTTTCTGCCCACAGATTCTACATAAACCCATTTTTTCCGGCTCCTTTTGGTTTTGTCAAAAGAAAAAGAATTTGGCACCCCTGCCGAGTATGGGAATTTTCCCCGCCAACGCTCCGCATTTGAGTGCCCTACTGCCCCGGGCCCCCCCCCCCCCCCCCCCCCTTCCCCCCCCAAGGAGCCCCGGGTGCCCTATTTATTGGGACCCTCCCAAGGGGGTTTTTTACCCCGTGGCCGTTTGGGCCCCCGACCCAATTTGGCGGGGGCTTTCCTGCTGATTGCAGGGCCACAAAACCCATTTGCGGGCTGCGCCGCGCCTGACGCGAAACTGACGCCCTTTTCCCTCCTGAAAAATTAAAGGGAAGCCCTTTGTTTTTCACCCGGCCCCAATTTGGGGTTTCCGGCCCTTCCCATCATCATCTTTTTTTGGGGTTTCATCGTCACTGCGGGTCCTCATCACCGGCCCTTTGGTATGCAAAAGCGACCCCCTCACAACATGACCTCCCATCCCACTCTCAACATCTAAACTTTGCCGCCTACTGCAAGAAGCAGGGGGTAATTGGGCCCCATTTCTTCGGGTGCCAAGGGAAGGGTGCTGACGCCCTTTCAAATTGTTTTAAACCTCGCTATAAAGTGGGGCTGAACCCGACCACATAGTAGAAACTCTGGCCCGAGGGAAAAACCCGGGTTTGGGACAGGGAAGGGGGGGTTGAGACAGGTGAGGGCCGCTGACCCCCCTCCCGGGGCCCTGCCCAAATAAGGGTTTTTGTTTTGGGCGTTCCCCCCCGACTCTTGGGTGGGGTTTGGGCAGATGGGCATCTGGAGGGAAATGGATGACCTGCAACCAATCAAGAACCCTTGGGTTGGGTAAATTAAACACACGGGCCGGGTAGATGAAAGCAGCATTTTTCCTCACCCAAATGACCCCTGCTGTTCTAAAAAAGTACAGACACTGTTTGAAGAAGATACTTTTATGATAACCAAAAACACCCTGTTTTTTGAAATCCAAAAGGAAAACCCCCTAAGAAGCTTGGGGAACCCTTGGATATAAAATTTTCGCCCACAAATGGGAAAAAAATTGACTTGTTAATTGAGTTTTAAAAAATCTGTTTATTTTTTCCCGAATATAAAAAACACAAACAGGCCCTTTAAAAAAACCTTTGGATAAAGAAATTTTGCTACAGAATTTCTTCTTGGCGGGGAAAAAAAAGTTTCTTTTCTGAGTACAACTGCCCGAACAACGCTTAATTAACCCTTTTGGGGTGTAAAAATTTCGCAAAAAAAATTGAGCACCACAACTACTACTTTTTAGCGTGTTACAAATTTCGTGTTTTTTCTACGCTACACAACAAAAGAAAAAAAATTTTAATTAACCTTTCCCTTTTGAAATTTTGCTACAGGGAAAAATTTTAATTTTTTGGCGGTTTAAAAAGGGCGGTTTTTTTTTGTCACCACAGCAAAAAACAACGCTTAATTTTAACCCCCCGGATGTAAAATTTCACAAAAGAATTGAGCAGCCCCCAAACTACTAGCTTTTTTACGGTTTCAATTGCGTGTTTTTACGCTACACAACAAGAGGGAAAAAAATTTAATTAAACTTCGCTTGTGAAAAAAAAGCAAAAGGAAAATTTTAATTTTTGGGGTGAAAAAAACTTTTTTTTTTTTGTCCCCCAAAAGCCGAAAAAAACGCTTTTAAAAAACCCCTGGATTTAAATTGGCCGGGGGGAAAAAAAAAAAAAATTTAGCAGCCACAAAAACAAGCTTGTAGGTGGTTTTCAATTGAGTATTTTCTATTCTACCCAACTATTTTGAACGATTTTCGTTGGCTATCCAAAATCGATCGATCTCAATATCGGCCCCCTAAACGATAAGGTTTTTCGGGTAGGGACATCGATTATCGCGATGAAACCCTTAAAATCATGGGAAAGCAACACACCTTTCATTATTACACCCAAACAAAGGCTTTGGGGAAGCTGAAATTAACATCCAAAAACATTTAAATGGAAACCCTGCTACATCTTAAGGGAACACACTTAGGTTATAAAAGCAAAGAAAAAATTTACAGACCATTCAAATAACCCTGTTTTTGTACCCCCAGCCTAAACCCTTTAAAAGGAGTTGTCTCATTAAACTTTTTACCTCTGTCTGTGAATTGGGAAAATTGAATTGAGGGGGTTCTAGCTTGGCCTTTTCCTCCTTTCCCCCTCCCTCTTTCCCCCCCCCCCTCAGCACACAGGCAAAGCCCCTAACTGCGGGGATTGGGTGCCAAGGGTTTCCCGTGGTGCCTGCCTAGAGAGGTCTATGAATTTCTAATAGCAGAGGGGAATTTAAGTGTTTCCCATCCCCTGCTTACTTTCATATCCCACATCCCCAGCAACAACAAAAAAACCCTCTCAAAAATAGGCAGGGAACTGGGAAAAATGTTACCCAGGATTTTTCCCTAGTTCAGCCCCAGCAAAAACTGTTTACAAGCCTCCCGATCTGTAAAAGTATTATTAAAAAGTTAAAAGCTCCCAGACATATCATGATTATTAAACAGACAGGGTCCTTTCTGTCACATCCCATCTGTGTAAAGCAGGAGGGGAACAGCACACACAGGGGTTTAAACCCCGGGCAGCAGGGAACCCTAAAAGGGCCCGAAATTTCCCCCCCCCCCTCCCTGCACTAAAGGGAAACATTCTGTTTGGGGGAGGGGCTTTTCTGCCCCCGACCCGTTTTGAGTCATACAGACCTGACAGCCAGTTAAAAATAAGGATCCCAAAAGGTCTTTCTGCTTAAAAACTTGAGAAGCTGATGTTTAATACTAACAGGGGTAGCTCAAAATCAGTAAAAACCCCCTTTAAATGAAACAATTTGGGAAAAATGCCTAGATTTTTAAATCTTTTAATTAAAACCCAAAAATTGTTGGGGGAACAACCCCAAACCCGCCAAAACCCCCAAATTTAAAAAATCCGAAAAGGAGTTTAACCACCCTTTTATTTAAATGGACATTGAATATCCCTTCCCCGGGGCCCCAGCATGAGCCCCCCAAAACCCGCATGACCCCCACATTTAAAAAAATGGGCCCGGGAAAAAGGGGTCCTTTTTAACCACCATTTTTAGTTTTACTGGACCCTTTACTTAACCCGTCTTTGGGGGCCCGCCTGGCCCCCCGGGCCCGGGGGTTTTCAGTTTGGGGGCGGTGAGAGCCCAGGCTTGGGGACCCCCCTCTATTTTAAAAAAGCATGTTTTAAAATTCCCCGAAAGACCAGCAACGAAAACTGTCGTGCGAAAACAGAGTGCGGGAACGGAAGTGTGGGGAACTTTCCAGCCTTCCTCAGTACACAGTCAATACCTGGGTAAACCCTTGTCCCTCCGTATGAGTGTGGACCCAAATTAGCTTCACTTGGAAATAAATGTGGTTAACGCTCCTGTTTTCACCCGGGGCCCCTTTTTCTTTGGGATTCTTTTTCTCATTTTCCCCAACGTGCCCTTGAGGGAAATGGTCCCCGTACTTTGTTTTTCTGTCCTGGGTTTCCCAAATCCATTCCTCTGAATAACCTACCAACTGGTCAAGTTTTCCTGTACCTCCCTTTACAATTCCCGGGGAATTTTTTTAACACTATTTTTTTCCCATGCAAGTTTTTTTAGTACTTTAATTTCCTAAAAACACATTTTTAAAATAGGAGGGAATCCCACCATGTCTTTGTTTCTCTTTTTTTTCTTTGGGTATTAAAATGGTTGGGCCCTTCAATACGGGGAAATTAAATAGCTATTTAAAGATTTTTCAAAAACAAGCCCAATTTTGCAAATGTGTCCATTAACAGTGTCCCCCCATTCCTGTTTTTTTCCAGCCCCCATAAACCCTTGACCCACTCTTAAATAATTGTGAAAAACAAATTCGTTAAAAAACAACTTTTTTTTAGAATAGGACCGTAAAATAGCGGCATGTCACAGCAAAAGCCCCCAAAAAAAATTCAAAGCATGACCCTGAGCCATTTTTGGGACAATTATGAAAAAACAAATGTCTTTAAAAAACAACATTTTTTAAATGGGGACCCCCAAGGTTTTGCTGCATGTCACAGCAAAATCCCCAAAAAAAATTCAAAGCATGCCCCTTTGGGGAGCCTTTTGGACAATTGTGAAAAACAAATGCTTTAGAAACAACATTTTTTAGAAAAAGGACCTGTAGAAATAGCTCAGACAAAACAAAAGGGCCCCAAAAAAATTCAAAGAAATGCCCCTGAGCCACTTTGGAAAATTTGTAAAGGGAACAAATGCCCTGTTAGAAAAAACCCTTTTTTTAAGAAAAGGAAACCCCCTAGTATACGCATGTAAAACAGCAAAATCCCCCCCTAAAATTCAAAGCATAAACCCATGACCATTTTTGAAAATTTGGGTAAAAGAAAAAAGGGTCTTTTAGAAACAACATTTTTTCGCATAGGACCTTAAATTGGGGCTGAAATTTCAAAAAAAATTTCCCCCAAAAATTTCAAAGCATGCCCCTTGAGCCACTTTGGGGAAAATTTTTGGGGAAGAAAAAAATTTGTCGGGTTATTTTTTATAAAAGGACCTGTAGTTTTGGGCTGCTTTTCAAAGCAAGAAATAAACCCAAAAAAAATTATAAAAATGACTTCCCCAGCCACTGTTAAAAATTTGAGGAAAAAATGCCACTTAGAAGCCACTTTTCTGTTCCAAAGGACCATGATTATTGTTTGTATCTCACAGCAACTTTGCCCCCAAAAAAATTATTGCCCTTTCCCCAAAAAAATTTGGGGGAAAATGAGTAAAAAGGAATACCGGGGTTTTGTCCCTGAAAACCCCTTCTTCCTTTTTTCAGTCCCCCTCACAGCAACACCAGCAAAATGAATTTTTGGGAAAAAAGAAAAAAAATTCAGTAAGAAAAGGGCATTTTAAAAAAAAAAAATTTTAAGATGACCCTTTTTTTTTTTGAAAAAAGGGAAAGTGAATTAAAACCCCCGGGGAAAATAATCGGGGGACCTCGGCAATTTGGGGCCCCAACAAACCCTCAAGAAACCATGCCCCGTTCATCTTATGAAAGTCAAACGATCCACATTGGGCCCGGGAAAGCCGGATTTCGTTTGTCTGTAATGACTCCTCCACGTGGCTGAAAGGTCCGCTCAAATATGACGCGGCTGCTGGGCCAGGACAACACCTCTATGGGGTGATTAAACCAGTCGGCCTTCGTCCATTTTGGAACCCAGAAGTTTTATTGGGTCCGGAACACAAGGGAAAAAAATCGGTGTTGAGACGCAGATAGTCTGCACCATGAACTTAACTTATCTCTGTGTTTTTGGGTGGGGTGCCCCCGCATTGCATGGTTGGTTTTTGGGGGGAAACAAAATTTTCCAGAGGTCACCCAAAGGCTTCTGCCAAACCCTTTCCTTGCTGCCGGCCTACCCTAAATTTTTGGGACTCCCCACGCTTTCACTTTGCTGGAAAGTTTTTCCACCGGGGAAAAATTTTGGGGGAAAGGAAGCAGACGCAAAAGATGTCTCCATTGATCAAACACAATTTCCATTTCCCTTTTAACCCCTTCCCATTTTTGGGTTTGGGGGAAGGAAAGGGCTAAATTTTTTGGGTTTTTTACCGGGGATCCCCGGAGGGTGGGCCCCCCAGTAACTGTTGTTCATTTTGATGGGCCCTTTAAACAGGGTCATTTTGGGGGAAAAGGGCAACCAACACTCAGTGAGAGAAAGGAGCCTTGATTTCCCAAGCCTCTGGGTCGAAGGGGGGACAAACAAACTGAAACTTCCCATCTTCCCCCTCGCCTCCCAAATTTTCGCCAACCCTTTCCAAAGGGAAAGGGGCGCGGTAACATCGGTGTCTAAAGGGAAAACCTCCTCCCCCTCCTCCTGCTGCCTCCGGCCCCAGCTTCAACACAACCCTGACTGGCCTGAGATGATGCACCCTGAAAAGCTAAGCGCCCCCCCTTTCCTACCCTGGGCCCCCAAACCCCTGCCTAAGAAGACTGGGTGAAATTTTTAAACTGTCGGGCCCTTGTGGAATTTGGCGGAGAGAAAGGGGTCCTGCCCCCCAAAACTGTTCCGGCTTTCCCCCTCCGCGCTGGCGGGCCCCGGGTTGGGTTTCAGGGGTGTCCAACGATCTTCCCAGAACTAAGATCACCACAATTCTCATGCGACAAAAGGGATTGTCCGGGACGGGCCATTTTGGTGGCCCTTTTTCAAAACTGGGAAAGATGGTTTTCGAGCTTTTTTCACCTGCCTCCCCCTCTCCCGGGGGTTCAACACCCCCAGGGCCGGTACCCGGGGCTTGTCAGGCCCTGTGCCCCTTCGTACCTTGGAGCCGTCCTAAAAAAAAGGGGGGGGGGGGGGGGAAAAAAAAAACAGTTTATTTTTTTTTTTTTTTTTTTTGAAAAAAAAAAAAAAAAAAAAAAAAGGGGGTTTTTTTTTTTTTTGGGAAAAAAAAATTTTTTTTTAAAAGGGTGGAATTTTGGGGGTTTGGGTTTTTTTTTTTTTTTTTTTTTTTTTCCCCCCCCCCCCGCCCCCCCCCCCCCCCCCCCCCCCCCCCCCCCCCCCCCCCAAAAATGAGGGGCGGTTTGAAAACCCCCGGGGGAATCCCGAACCCTGGCGAACACTGCCGAACCAGCAATGGGACAAGCAGGGGGGGCAACGGGGGAATTTCAAATTTTTTGGACGACAAAGGGTTTATGCATGTTCCGGCAAGGGAATGGCTTTTGCCAACCCATCTTAAGGGCGGCCAGCAGATTTTTTCCCCCTTTTCGGCACACCACCTTTGCCTGGGACAAGAATTTTTGTCACCCACCCCGCGCTGGGGCCCGGGTTCAGAGCCGGCCCGCTCCCCCCTCCCCTTGGGGTTTGGGCGGGGGCTCCAAGGCAATTAAAAAACAACACGGCCTGTTTTCTCTGGGCACTTTTAAAAGCCACCAAAGAAAGGGCCTTTGGGGGAAAAGAGCCCTGCACCACCCTGCGGGTTTTTAAGAGCCCTGCCCGAGCCCGAGAGCCAAACCTTTAAAACCCCCAAAACATTCCCCCCCACTCAAACCCCGTGAGGGGTCACAAAAGATATAGGGGGCCCCTTTTCCTTTCTTCTATTTCCCTGTGTCGGTGGGGGTGGAAAAAGGGACCTTTTTTTCCGGACACAGATGTAGACAAAGCGATTGAAAATTTTTTGATTACCCCGGGCTGGCCAGGGCAGGGACGGCTTTTTTGGCAAAGAAATGCCTGCCCCGGCATCTGGAAATTTGGGGGAGGCGAGGCCAGGACGTGGCGGAAAACCCACTTGTCCCCCAAAAGGAAAGGCAACATTTTCCCCAAAACCCAAAGCCTGGCAATGCCGACTTTCCCGGCTTTTTTGGGTTTGGGATGGTTTTTGGTTTTAAAAAATTTCCCTTCTCTCCCCAAACCCCTTTAAGAAAAGAAGGGTGGCTGCAAAACGGCCGCTGTCCCCTGCAGTCCTCAAACTGGGGGGGAAAGGGTGGGTGGGTCCCCCTGGGGGTCTGGGGGTACTCGGGGGACGGTGGGGGGTTTAAGCCCGGGGGGCCCCGAACTCTGGGGAGACATGGGCAGCTGGGGGAACGCTTTGGGGGGGGAGGAGGAGGAGGCGGAAAACAGAGGGGGTTAAAAATGGGTTTTGGGGGCCCGGCGCCGGGTCTGGCCCCTTTTTTTGGGCCCGGGTTTTCCTCCATTTCAAACTCATGCCCTTCGCTGGAATGTGGGCCCCAACTGTTGGTGGGGGGTTAACCCCTTAAGGTTTTTTGCCCCTGTTAAGGGGTTTACAGCAAAGGCGGGATATGACATCGCTTTGGGGGAACAGAGCTTGCCCCCCAAGAAGGCCCAGGCTTGAGAGGGCCCCGGACCTTTTTGACGGGGGATAAGCGAGAGCCCGGGGGTTTTCGCTGACCGTGGGGTGGCCCGGGAAACAAACAGGGGGACTTTTGCGACCGCCCCCCTCCCTTTTTGTGGCGGGGAAACCCCTATTTGGAAAAACCCCCACCTTTCCCCCCCCTTCTTCCTCCCGTCCCCTGATTTTAAACGCTCGGCAAGCAAAAATTTTGGGAAAAGACCCGGATGGATCCCAATGTTTGTCCCCTCAAACAAACATCATCCAAAACAGGTGAAATTTGGCGTCCTGGGCTTTTTGCATCCAGAACAGCGGGCCCAAACAAAAGGGGACTGCAAGGCTTTTCCGACCGCCCGGATTTTTTTCCGATTTACCCGGGTTCCTTCACCTCCCCCTGATGGGATAGTAACCCGGGGTCAGAGCAGCCCAAATCATCCTCTTTATCTTTTAACATGCCTTTTTGACCCCAACCCATTTTTCATCAAAAGGTCTTCAGACAATGGATTTCCACTGGTGGTTTCACGAGTTTTAACCCTTTGGGGTGCTTCATGTTGGACGGGGTGCTGATGGGTGGTGATGACGAAAATTTGGGGGCCGTGACTGCGAGGGCGGGGGAGGTAAGATGCCCAGATGCAGGTTCAATTAACCACTGAAGGACAATTGGGCGACGATGTTCGTTTTCTTAGATTCACAGGGCCCCGACCCACGATGCCCGGCCCCACGGGCCTGCAACTTACGAAACCGCTGGCAAAAAGTGTTGTCGCCAAACACTGGAAGGAGAACCTTTTTCTCGTACCCAAACCTCCATGTGCACCCCCCTCTTTGCCGCTTTCCACCTGCCCTTTTTGCTCCATGTTTGGGAAAAAAAAAATTTGGGGAAGGTATGGAAAAGTTTTTGGGAAAATCTCTTATTAAAAGACGGCAAATCCCCCAGCTATTTTCAATCCCCCTAAAAAAAAAAAAAAATTTTCTGGTTTTAAATTTAACTGCAAGGGGTCTATCAACAAATCTGGGCTGGGCAAAATTTCCAAAAAAAACGTAAATGTATGGTTTTTGGGATAAAAAGGAATTTTTGCAAAACCCTTTCAATTTACCTGTGGTGAATATAGAAATTTTCTGTTTTAAGATTTTTCGGAATGCTGCTTTAAAGAACAATCTGGGTGGGCAAAAGTCAAAAAACACGAACCGTTTTTTTTCGGTATTAAAAAAAGATATTTTTTTTCACCTTTTTAATCACCTGTGGGGGAATAAGGGAAATTTTTTTTTTAAGAATTTACTTTAAAGCTGCGTCAAAGAACAATGCGGGTGGCAAATGTCAAAAAAAAAACACCTTTTTTAACCTTTTTTATAAGTTTTTGTTTAATAATTTAAAAAAAATTTTTTCGTGTTTTTATTTTTTTAATTTTTTCACCTTTCAATTCACCTGTGGTTTAATAAAAGAATTGCCCGTTTTTAAGATTTTAAACCCCTTAAAACTGGGGGCCGTGCGGGTTCAAATTTTTTTCCCCCGGGGAAAAAATTTCTTTTTTGGGTGCGCAAAAATTTTCAAAAGAAAAAAACGTAACCCGGTTATGTTTTTGGTATAATAAACGGTATTTTTTGCACCTTTCAATTTACCTAATTTGTTTTGTAGAATTTAAAAAAATTGGTGGGGTTTTAAGGGTTTAAAAGTAGGGAAAAACCAATTTCGTTCTTTTTGGGAAAAATTGGCGTGGGTGCGCAAATGTCAAAAAAAACGTAACTGTTATGTTTTTTTTGGGATAATTAAAAAGTAAATTTTTTGCCCTTTTAAAATTTTACCTGTGGGGAATATAGAATTCTGTTTTAAGATT
Source organism: Phyllomedusa bahiana (assembly GCA_025379985.1). Taxonomy (NCBI): domain Eukaryota; kingdom Metazoa; phylum Chordata; class Amphibia; order Anura; family Hylidae; genus Phyllomedusa; species Phyllomedusa bahiana. The sequence goes on from JAODAL010001896.1 coordinate 43,620, forward strand.
TAACGTAAATGCTGCGTCCAAAAGAAAAAATTCTGGGTGCGCAAAAGTCAAAAACACTAACCCGTTAAAGTTTTGGGGAAAAAAAAACGATATTTTTTGCCCTTTCAAAAATTTACCTGTGGGGAAAAATAGAATTGCTGTTTTAAAAATTTTAAACCCAAACTGCGTCAATGAACAATGCCCGGGGGGTGGGAAAAATCAAAAAAAACGAACTGTTTTGTTTTTTTGGTTTTAATAAACAATATTTTTTGGGACCTTTCAATTTACCTTTGGGGGAACCAAAGAATTGCTGTTTTTTAAAATTTAGTAGATGCGCGTCAATGAAAAAATGGGTGGGGGCGCAAAAGTCAAAAAACACATAAATGTTATTTTTTGGTATAATAAAAAAAATTTTTTGCCCTTTCAATTCGCCTTGGTGAATATAGGGAAATTTTGTTTTTAAAATTTACGTAGATGCTGCGTCAATGAACAATGGGTGGGTGTGCAAAAGTCAAAAAAAAAAGTAAATGTTATTTTTTGAAAATAATAAACGGGGAATTTTTTTTCACCTTTTTAATTCAAAATGTGGGGAATTAAAATGCTTTTTTTTAAAAATTTACGTAGAACGCTCAATGAACAAAGCTGGGTGCGGGAAAAGTAAAAAAAACCCTACCTGTATGTTTTGATATAATATAACGGTAAATTTTTTTTCACCTTTTTAATTCAAACCCGTGGTGGAAAAAAGAATTGCTGTTTTTTAAGATTTACGTAGATGCTGCGTCAATTTAACAATCTGGGTCGCAAAAGTCAGAAAAAACGTAAAGTTTATGTTTTTTGTACGAATACACCCGGGATTTTTTGGCAAAAAAAAAACAACCTGTGGGTGACTTTAAGATTGCTTTTTTTGTAATTTTAACGCAAGGTAAAAATATCAACAGTCCCCAGGTGTAATGGGTAAAAAATTTAAAAAAGAACACCTTTTCTGAAATTTAACTGATAAAAAAGTTTTAGTTTTTTCAGCTAAAAAAGAGACCGCAGTTTCTAGAAATGTGTGTTTCCCAATTTTAAGTTCAGGCTGCCCCAAAATCCAGGAAAAAATTTCAATAGCAAAAATTTTAATAATAAACATATTCCACAAAAATGTCTACACAAGTCCTTTTTGGGGGAACTTTTTTCCCGGTTTTTTTTTATAGATAAAGCCCTTTCCCGTGTTCGCCCCCGGCCCCCCCCCCCCCCCCCCACCGCCGTGAAATTTTCCCGCGGGAGATTTCTGCTTTAAAATTCTCTAGCTAACTAAATAAAATATTCAAAACTCTAAAATAAAATAAAATTTGGGAAGGGGTCACAAATTTGTAAAAGGTTTTTTCTGGCAAAATAGACAAAATTTTTCCCGACTGTTTGGCCCAGGCAGAGCCAGGTCCATCCCTTTTTGAAACACTGAGGCGAAAAAGGAAACCTGTTTTTAAGTAAAACGAATTTATGGGGTTTTTCCCGCCAAAACGTAACCAAAAAACACATCCCATCATGACGTCGCACACACATCCACCCTGCTCATTCTGTAATCTGATTTGCTGGCCGCCAAAATTACAGGAAGCGCCGAAAAAGGCGCGATCTTAATAGATGATGCACAGATTTTAACCTTAATTATCGCATGATCTGGAAATTTCGATCACCATAAAAACCTTGCCGATTTCAACTTTGTCGATAAAAATCGCTCAACACTATACACAACAAGAGAAAAAATTGTAATTAACCTTCGCTTGTGAATTATGCTACAGGAAAATTGTAATTTTTGGCGGTGAAAAAGACGGTTTATTTTTGTCCCCACAGCAGAAAAACAACGCTTAATTAACCCCTGGATGTAAATTGCGCCAAACAATTGAGCCACCACAAACTACGAGCTTTGTAGCGTGTTACAATGGCGTGTTTTCTACGCTACACAAGAGAAAAAATTGTAATTAACCTTCGCTTGTGAATTAGGCTACAGGAAAATTGTATTTTTTGGTGGTGAAAAAGACGGTTTCTTGGAGTCACCACAGCAGAAAAACAACGCTTAATTAACCCCTGGATGTAAATTGCGCAAAAGAATTGAGCAGCCAAAAATGAAGTGGTATTTGTATTGTAAAAACGCTGTTTCTTTAAATGAATACAACAGGAACTGGCTTAGATCCCCCTTGGATATTCAATGTGCTGTGAGCAGATAGGATTTAAATGTATATGCAGCAGCAGTGGACGCACACTGGACTTCAGATCCAATACCCCAAAAAATCAGAAATAGAACATTAAGAGAAGCAGCCTCTGAGACAAGCTGAGACTCCCCACAAAAATCGCTGTATAAAAATCAGTTCTTCAGTAAGAGCTATCACAATCAGCGCGGCAGCACCTTCCCTGATCAGTACAGTGAGAGGAGTGTGAGCTCCCAACGTCGCGCCCGGACTCATATAGTGCGGTGACGTCACAGAATCCCGCCGGTCTCTGATTGGCTTCATCTCTGCACATGTCATGCAGGCTATGCCCTTCTTCCTCCCAGAGTGCTTTGCCCCATGTAACGCCATGTGCTCGCAGCCATTTTATCAATCAAAAGCACACTTCGTTCACCCGAAGTACCCCAAACTTCGACTTCGTTCAGAACCGAAGTTTTCCTGAAATTCTAAACGAATTCCACTTCGTTAGAATCAATTCGCCCATCTCTAATTGCAATACAATGCATTAGGGTGTATAAAGATGGCGGTTTTGCTACTTCCTGTCTGGGGCAGGAAGTAGTAAAACAGAAAACATGGCGGCGATAAAAGCCTGCACAAGGCTTCCAGCTGCCATCTTAACCAAGCGATTTTGCCATGGGCACCCCGATTGAAGCAAGGAACGATGTGCGGCACCAATTCTTATTGATTTAGAAGCCACGGCCATCTTTGTCATCCCGTCTAAAGGTTAAACAGTGCGGGTTGGCACTGACACCATCCCGCACTGTAACCATCAAGTGTTAACTGCACTAACAGCTAACACCCGGCAGCCATGTATCGGGATTGCGCTGCAGTCCTGCTACAAAGCCCCTTACCGGCATTAGGTCGTAACCATACATCAAATGTCGCTAAGGGGTTAAGCATTTTTTATTTTTTTTAGACTTTTGAAAACATTTTTTTTACTTTTACCTTTATTCTCCATAGGTAACTTGACCACTAAAGAGCTTGCTTGTATACCCTTCTGCATTATGTTAACCCCTTCACTCATTTGGATGTACCTGTACATCCAGATAGTTTGAAGGGTGTATGAAGTGGGCTCATTGCTGTTAGTTAGCCAACAAACATCACTAACAGCAGTGAAATTTGTCGGCTCCAGTCCCTACTGTTAACGCTTTAGACGCTGTGGCACTGTTCCCCACCCCAATCATCCCCCCCATAGGTGACAGTCGGTTACCCTAGATAGCAGCAGTAAGACTCATGCAGGCTTCCCTTGTTGTCATGTATCTACACCTATTACACCCTGCCATAAGCAGACTGCAATAGGCAATGAATTAGAAGCCTATATATGGCTGTACAAAACTACTTCCGTATATTAGACAAGCGACCGCACCCCTTACTGGTCCAATACCCTAGGAGGACTATTTGTGAATGTAAGAAACAAAAATACACACATACAGTGGGGAAAAAAGTATTTAGTCAGCCACCAATTGTGCAAGTTCTCTCATTTAAAAAGATGAGAGAAGCCTGTAATTGACATCATTAGTCGACCTAAACTATGAGAGACAAAATGAGAAAACAAATCCAGAAAATCACATTGTCTGATTTGGAAAGAATTTATTTGCAAATTATGGCGGAAAATAAGTATTTGGTCAATAACAAAAGTTCATCTCAATAGTTTGTTATATATCCTTTGTTGGCAATGACAAATTGGTCAAATGTTTTCTGTAAGTCTTCACAAGGTTGGCACACACTGTTGGCCCTTTCCTCCATGCAGATCTCCTCTAGAGCAGTTATGTTTTGGGGCTGTCGCTGGGCAACACGGACTTTCAACTCCCTCCAAAGGTTTTCAATGGGGTTAAGATCTTGAGGCTGGCTAGGCCACTCCAGGACCTTGAAATGCTTCTTACGAAGCCCCTCCTTCATTGCTTTGGTGGTGTGCTTAGGATCATTGTCATGCTGAAAGACCCAGCCATGTTTCATCTTCAAAAAATAAACCCAAAAATCCCAAAATAGCTGTAACCGAAAGGGGTTAATAATGTACTAAAATGACAATACTACTACTTTCCGTCTGGGGTAGGAAGTAATAGAAACATTAACATGGTGGCTATGGAAGTCTTAATTGGGCAATGGTAACCAATTGGCACCACGCTATGTAGGACCTTATCAACAATAGGACATACCTATGCTTTGATTTTCAGTAAGGGGTTATTTACCCCTTATGGGATTCTGATTTAATTCTGATTATACATCTTGAGAGTATGTTCACACGGCGTATTTGAAACACGTATTTTGGTCCATACTATATACCAAAATATGTACCAATATACTTATTTAACAATGTTCCATTCAGATCTCATTGATTTCAATGTAAAATATGTATCGTTTAAACGAATTGCATTTTGCGGGCGCATTCAAAGAAGTGACATGTCCATTCTTGTTTCATTTTACGCACATAAAATCCCCATAGGAAACAATGGGGTGCATTTTTGGAGGCTTAAAATATATTTAAATACATACCACACTTTTGTGTTATGTCTGTTAATTTAAAAGAAAACAGTGAAATACGCATCCGAAAAACTTATCCAAATACGTATCTAAATACACATAACAGCTGTGTTTTTTGTATATGTTTTTGGATGCAGATTTCGGACTGATTTCAATATGTTAATTTACGTATTGAAAAAAAAAACATATCAGATACACCGTGTGAACCTACCCTAACAATGCCAAAAGGGGTTGCCTGGCTAATCTTTTTTATTTTATACTGCTTCTATTTTAAAATTAAAAAATATATATATACACTCGCCTCTCCCCTCATCTTGGATTGAGTGCTGCGCTGTCCTCACTCTCTGCCAGTCTTTAATTTTTTTCCTGTTTTTTTTTTTTTTAAAGGGACATCACCGCTGCAGCTGCTGATTGGCTTGGCAGCAATCACATTCCTTTGGTTGACATCATCATTTGGAGTGCTAACTTCTGAACAGTGCTGTCAGCAAGTAGCATCTGATTACAGCCAAGCCAATCAGCAACTGCAGCGGTGATGTCCCATTCGGAAGAGATTTGTTTTCTATGGATAATCTGATATAGAATAAAATCAATAAGCACTGTAGTCACTGGTTGCTATGAATACAATATGCAAATTCCCTTGTAGAATAAAGACATTTTTCTAAAGTTTCATTACATGGTCATATTAGCAAGTATCTTGATTAATAATTGTTCTTGAACACAACCTGGCAAGGTTTAACCGACTGTTTTAGTTTCTTTTTTTTACCTCTACAATCCTACTTAAGTTCTGTTTTCCTGAGTCTTTCTTTTTAGAGTCAGTATTTGTAAGGCAAATCACATGGCGAACCACATCACTGTGATCTGTACTGATGAAGCCCAGAAGGCTGGCACAATTTTGTACACAGATGAATTAGCATATCTGAATCAAGGTTAAAACTGCTTATGAGGAATGAGGCGTAAAATTCGACCATAGCAGTGATTTAGTAAAGCTATTTAGAGGCGATTAAATACATAATTTACAGGCACAGGTTAGTAAGCACCTTTTATTCATTAAATTCTTCATAGTGCCTGCACAAATTTGGATCACCAATGATACACAAATATTTTTTTAGGTGTTTTATTTCAGTGAATCGGTCAAAAGACTATGTTTTCCTATTTGAGGGTAGCATAGTATCGCACCAGGTCTGCTCTCTTGTAAAATGGCACAAAATACATGGTGCTACTGGCTAATAAGAGAGCATACCTGTCTCTCCATAGGAATGCAAAGTCTGTGAAAAACCCACTTTAGTGCATAAAAATGTGTCTATTGGTGATGTCCAATTCAGAAGAGGACAGGAAAAAACTAAACTAAAGAATGGCATGTATGGTGTGCTTTGAGCCAAACAAAATGTTGAAACCCTATTCTATGGCTGTTTGAACCGTTGTGTGCCAAAACTTGGCATAATCTGTGCCAGACACAACACTTTTGAAGATATGGGGGCGTGTCGACCCAGAGTCGTACAATGTGCTAACATGTGCCAAAGTTTGACACAAAACTGTCGTACAAATCCTTACCAGTTTCAAAGAAGCGTGGCTGGATGAAAGATCTTATTAACCTGTGAACTGAGCAGCACATCAATATCAGAGCACCTGTCACCAGCAATTATGTGTCATTTAATGAGACAGTATTTCTTTATTTTTTTACTGTGCAGCTTTTCCATTCATATATACAACCCTGGTGTCAAAAAGTTTGTTAATCTGTCATTCTGTTTATCAGTCTTAATCTGCCTCATCTTTTAAATTTGCACTCTAAGGGTATGTTCACACGGCTTAACTGCGGGGCGTACAGTACACCCCGCAATTATGTTGGGTTTTCGGGAGCACACGTGGGGAGGCCGGCAGCCCACCAGCCCGTAGTCTGTCATTACTCGCGGCGTGAATGTGAATAAATGACATGTCGATTATCTCCCGGCTCATATAATACGATCGTATTGTACAAGTGGGGAGAGGAGGCGTAATCCATAGTTCTCTATAAGAACTGTGGATTATCGTAATGATTGGGGTGCATTTTGCTCATATTAGAGCGCAGTACGCTCACAATACGTGGCAAAATGCGCCCCAAAATAAGCTGTGTGAACATACCCTAAAGTGTTATAGGTAGGCGGAATACCAGTGTGCAAACTGTGTATAGATGGATAGATAGATGCGAAAGATCGAGATCCCCGCAGCCTGCTGCCAGTTTGTTGTTGTCATCTGCTGTGTTTAGCAAGCAATTCTGTGTTTTCTGGTATCGACCTTTGGCTTCTTCTGACCCGTTTACAAGAGAGGTCCTCCTTTCATGACCTTCTGCCTTTAACCCAACTATGACTTTGCCTGTTCTTTCTGTAACTAGCCTACACGCCAGCCACCACTGTGAGCGACCACGATGAGGGTAGCGACCTGGGAGTTTCTTACAGTGGAATCTAAGCCCCCTTATGGGGTTGAGGGTGAAGACCCGAGGGTTCCTTCTCAGTGTGGCCTTATGCCAAACTTTTTTTTTTGCCCATAAATACTGGGGAGCAGTAGGTGTCAGTATTTTCTGTATATCTGTATAAATGGGACCCTTTGTATCGCCTTATCTATATGCATTTCTAATACCAGAAAACACTCTCCTCATATAAATATTTTATTGTATTTTTGCATTTGTGCAATCTCCCCATGTATATTGTGGCTTTGCTGCATTCTGGTGTGAACAGGTATCAATTCAAGGTGCAGTTTTTTATCATTTAATTGTCCCCATAGTGGAGGGGTATGTGAGCTACTGCTCAGCAATTACCTGCACCTGTTTTATCTTTCCCAAGTAGCACAAGGGCTTGTGTTGCCTCCTACTGGGTTCAGTCTTTAATCCAGCCATTGAGCTGTAAGTATGGACTTGATTTGTTTTTGAGTAAATAGTGTCCCATTTTTCTGTGATTTTTCTTACGTCAAACCCCAAGTGACACAGAGAATCCATGACCTGCCCGTAACAGATAGATAGATAGATAGATAGTCAGATCTATAGTCAGATAGCTAGATAGATTGTTACAGATGATGGAAATATCACTAAGTCTGTCAAAATTGGGAGTTATTTAGTCTCCAAACTGACATTGTTTGTAGATGGTTAAATAGAAATGGATTTCCAAATATAAAAAAATATCCCACAAAATCTCCATCATTTCCGGGTTGAATTAGAAGACATCAGTGCTAGGTTATTATTAATGTAACCATGACAGCCAATCTCTCACGTCATTGAAGAACGTTATGTTGGTAACCATAGCAACCAATAACAAGTGAATAGCAATGATACAAAGGATGCTCACAGATGACTTTGTCAGTAAATCTCCCAATACAAAAATTGCATTATACAACATGAAATATTAGCCATGATCCGATTTCAGATCAACATATAAATGTGGCTTCAACATTACAGTACTGAAATTCATTACATGGCCAATCAGAAGGTAGGACTGTCTTTAGCAGAATGCAAAAAAAAAAAATGAAAGACTGAAAACCCAGCAGGAAGCTGCTTATATCAGTTAAAAACAGAAATGACATACCAAGCCTTATGTATGAGTGCAGGGAGGCATTACAGCTTTCTAACCCACATGTACGAAAATGGTCAGGATTGGGGGTAAATGGCCCAGTCAGGAAGTGGTTATTCAGGCAAAAAACGATCTTCAGCATTTTAGGAAAAAAAAAATCTGTCCATTCCTGGTCTTCAGGAAACAACAACCCAGCTATAATCTAGTACTAGTATATTCAAGAAAGATATTGATGTATAGTGTACAGGAGTGGATGGAATTATACACTACTAAGAATGCTCTGTACTATTGTGTATTGCTGTGCATTGTTTTATATTCATGCTGTTTGAATTTTACTTGAACTTCGCGGTGATGTGACTTAGAGTGAAAACCGTCATGTTCTGCTGATACTACACTGTGATTTTGGAAACGTTAACAGCTACACAGCCTCAGGAGAGGGTTGCCATAGAGACAGGGTAGGGGCATAGTCTACAAAAGGTTTTGCTATTAGTTAGTGTAGGAGATGAAATTGAAGCTGGTTGTGGTTGTGGAGAGGTTTCCGACTTGACATTCTCACAGAAGCATTGCTGTTTCCTGGACTCAGGGGCCAGCTTCACCTTTACCCTAGCCACATGGAATGGAACATGAAAGTAATACAGCTAAAGAGAAGGAAGTAGCAGACCTGTCAGTGGAGGAACCTAGAACCCAAGGAAGACTCATGAGGTACAATTGGTTTTGCACACCTCATGGCCTTTGGAATCCAGCAACTTATGGCCTGGCCAAATACAAAATAGTTCTGTGAAGATACCCAGATCACTTAGGGTTAAGGGGAAACTTCTCGCTGACATATATGGAAAGTGCTTCTGCATAGGGACTTAAAAAGTGGGATTGCCGTCCTCTACTACAGACTGTGTAGCTCGAATTGTATGAAAAGACTTTATTTGAAATCTGCCTTTCCTATGTGTGTAAGATCTTGCTTGGAAGAACAGTAAAAGAAAGTTGTGGATGCTTCTTAATCTCTGGTCTCCTGCCTGTTTGTCTGCATTGCAGCATCATGGACTCCGCACAACACCATCAGAAACAGTTTGAGGATTACAACCATTAAAGTGTGCCCTGGAGAAATACCACCATCATTTCAGCAGACCCCTTACATCCGTGTTGAGGCCAAGGGAAGCATGAGAGGTGCGGAGAATGATGCCATCGTGACATAACTACTCCTCCCATCCTCTCTGCTGCTCCCCTTTGCACACCCCCTGCACACCGCAAAGGACCCTTTTGAACTTTTTTAGTGAATTCACCATGACAACGTCCTCTATCAGAGCATGCCACAGTCTTACTGCCTTTACAGCAAAGAATCTGCTTATATGTTGGTGTAGAAACCTTTGTTTAGAGAATGCCCTCTTATTATAGATATAGTCCTGGGTATAAACAGAACATCAATGCGAGTATTAAGTATTGAGTTGTGATGTAGTTATAAGTAGTAAATAAATACAACTATGTTTTATGTCATATGTATCTATTGCCTTGGATACATCTGCCTGACACTGGGTGTATATATCAACTGAAATTCTGAAGTCCTTTCCATGTCTCAATTCTGAAGTCCCAAGGCATTGCTGTTGAGGGGATTGTGTAAAAAGATAATAAGATACCGTATTAGGACATATGATAATCAGCTTGGGATCCCCTTCTATGAGCCAGAACAGAGGCTCTAACAGACAAATGTGTTCCATGGATGCCAATTCATCTAAGTGACCAAGCTATCATATATTACTACTGCAAGGGAAATCTATGGCTGGCAATAGCTTCCCCTTGTAAACTGTCTGTTTTGCTGTTGCTTCTAATATCTGATCTTGATATCTGATTTTCTATAGAGGCTGATATTTAGGATAATGACTCACGAGAATCGGATGGATGTACAAGGGTTCTAACAGATGCTATACAGCAACCACTTTACAGTGTTTATAAAGGCTGCTTTTTTAACTTTTTCAAGAAACTGAATAACATGCACCAAGTAGCCATAATATTAAAACCAGTAGACATGGCCTCTAAGTGGTGGAAAAAGAAGCCAATCCACGGAGGCCATAACTTGCAACCTATAAGACTTAAAACTTTTCTGCTAAAATCTGCCAGGTAACACAGGATTGGGGTGCATTTTGCTCATATTAGAGCGCAGTACGCTCACAATACGTGGCAAAATGCGCCCCAAAATAAGCTTTTTGGTGGTACGCGGTGGGTACTCCTTTGGTGTAAGGGAAAGTGAATACCTTACACCAAAGGAGTACCCACCGGGGAGCATACTAGCTGTTATATGCTGGTCAGGCACACCAGCCTAATATGAAGATTAGGTAGATATTAGGTAGATAATAGGTATTGTGGTAGGGACTCGATAGGTTTTGGCTCCTTTGATCGCCATTTTGGCTTATTGTCCCATAGTATTTATTTACCCTTATGGGTGTTCTTCACTTTGGATTCTTGAAATAGTTTTTTCTTTTAGAGATATTGATTAAAAGTTATATTTTAAAGGGAATTGTTCTAATTGGATAGTACCCCCAATAGATAGGCTGCAGGTAGTTAGGGCCTCGTTTAAGTAGGCTGCAGGTAGTTAGGACCACCTTTTGGTAGGCTGCAGGTAGTTACGGCTCCTGTACTTAGGGCCCCCTTTAGGTAGGCTGCAGGCAGTTAGGGCATCCTTTAGGTAGGCTGCAGGTAGTTCGGACTCCCATAGTTAGGGCCGCCTTTAGGTAGGCTGCAGGTAGTTAGGGCCACGTTTCTCATAAAAAAAATTAAAAAATAAAAACAACTCGCCTTTCTCCCGCTTCCGGACATGACCAGAAGCAGGCAGGCCAGCTTCTAGTGAAGCTCAGCATAGGTGGCGCGGTGATATAACATCTTGCCGCCTACATCACCACTAGAGGCCAGCACCTGGTGGGCTTAAGACCTAAGACGTTAGGCCTACCAGGGTGAAGAGTGGAGCACCGATGACACTCTGCTCCGCTGACACCACACAGCCCCAGACATTAGCCTTCGACACAGGGCCAGGGCGTTCGAGGCAGGATGCGGTGGCCGAGCCCCAGGTGGCGATGGCATTACATCTGGGGGGCCCACAGGAGCTCGTGGCCCACCGGGGAGAAGAATGATTAAAACTTAAATTCATTAAACTGAATTACAGGAAAAAATTTATCAGTAAGATTAATACAAAACAAAATCAAACAAACAGGATTATTGTTAGTAAACCATTCATCTTTGGCTGGCGTCTTTTGGAACCTTTTTGAGAAATATCTTTGAAGATTAGACAATGTTAAGACTGGCAGCTTTTGTTCATTTTGGGTTTTATTGTTCTTTTTGGGCACAATAGATTAGCTAGCCGGCAAACAAAACTCTGTTGGATCCTCTTTTATTCAATATGATCCATTAGGATCTCTGACAAAATGGATCTGTAATACACAACAAGGATGTTAAAAAAGATTAGTGATGAGTGAGTTCCCTAATTTAGCATAGGAATTCTAGCTATGAATCTTGTTACTAAAGAAATTACAGAGCCACAAGAATTTCATTCATTACTTACATATTTTTTGGCTTTAGTCCAGTCCTATTAATACCAGTATGTGTGAAATTTGATTAAAACCATAGTGTGCAATATTTACACATTAAAAATGGTCTGTTTTTATGGTCAGTGATGGTTGTTCCTGTATTTGTTTTCTTCAGCATCATGGCAGTTTTATAGCCACTAGTTCTAGATAAATATGAAATGTCTGTAGATTATTGGACCTTGTTCTTAAATGATGCACTTCTTTGAACAGCTTTTCAGTCTCTATAGTAACCACAGCATTTTGTATCAGTCTAGCTTTTACCATTGTTCTTAAGGTACTATAAATAAAAACATGAATGCAAGAAGAATTAGGTTAGTCAACAAAGTCTACTGCAAAACCAAAATGATCTCATATTTGGTATTGTTTGGTTTGTATTTTTATATTTTGCTATTTAACTCTGTTACATTTCATTGTAAAGTTCAATATGAAACTACTAAGAACATCATTAAACAGTTGTAAACAGCGCTATACTATCATTTATTCGCATGGGGATAGCCAATTACAGTATGTCTCTACTTTTTTATTTATTCATAAAATTTTAGATAGGAGCAAGAGAGTCTGAAAAATGTACTTGTCTATGATTGTCGGCGAATTTTACATTAGCAATTCTATATGATAGAGATTTAGGGCGACATATATGAACTTTGGTGGTGACAGGTCAGTTCTAAATAGCTTTAAGGCAGTGTACAATGAGTCAGAATGTATAAACCTGTTCTTCTGCAGGTCATACATACAGGTGCAGTCTAGTGTCAATACGACAACTCAGGCTCAGACAGACCACCTTTAACTTGGTTAGGCTGTTCTAACTGTTAAGTGGCGAGGTTTGGTGTCAAAGAATCATAAATGTGTCTAATTCTATGAATGTGGTGCGACACGCCACCAGAACGCCCCAAGTCTTTGGCACATTATACAGTGATGTGGCCGGCGCCAATTGTGCCAAAGATTGGAGTGCGACTGTTCATACATTTATAGGGCTATGACAGCTTTTTATCACAAAGTACGGTAGAAAAATGGTGCAGCCCCATTCATACATGTCGCCGGTAGTGAATACTTTGACCAATCACATACACTGTTGCTCAACAGTGTGTCTGAGACCATATGACAGAAGAGTCAAATGTCAGCATACATTATGTATTCTAAGAGGACCAGACATGAGCTGAGCATCCACTGATTATTCATGAGTAGTGTTGAGCGATTACGTTGGCTATTAAAGTCTATGGGAGAGCAACAACACCTTCATTCTTACACCCAAACAGGGCTTGAGAAGCTGGAATTAACAGCCACAACAGTCAAATGGATACTGTAATATTAGGCAACAACACTATAGGGTATAAATGCACACAAGAATATAAAGTCCACAGACCATTCACTATCACTGTCTTGTTCCACAGCATGACCCCTTAAAACATGCATCACCCCCACAAATTAAAAAGTTGCAGAAGGCAGTATGAAAATGAACCATCCATTTTACTTGAACCTGGACATTGAATATCCCTGTCTGGAACGCTGCATGAGCCCCAACCTGCAGAACACCACTTTTAAAATGTGCAGGAAAGTAAAAGGAGTCTTTCAACCACATTTTTGTTTCGACTGGACAATGACTAGACCTGTCCTGGGCCACAGCATTGAGACCCCAAAACCTGCATGACCCCCCACATTTAAAAAGTGCGGAAAAGGTGTCTTTCAAACCACCATTTTAGTTTTCACCGGGACAGTGACTTACCTGTCTGGGCCACAGACATGTTCCCAAAACATGCTTGTCCCCAGATATATAAAGAGACTGCCGGAAAAAGAAGTCTTTCAACCACCATTTTAGTTTCACCGGACATTGTCTATTCCTGTCCTGGGGCCAACAGCATGAGCCCAAAACCTGCATGACCCCCCACATTTTAAAAGTGCCGGAAAAGGAGTCTTTCATAACTACATTTAGTTTCACTGGACATTGGACTATACCTTTGTTACTGGGCCTACAGCATGAGCCCCAACCTGGCATGACCACACATTAAAAAGTTGCTGGAAAAATAAAAAGGTTGGTTCTTTTAACCACCATTTACGTTTCACGGGATATTGACTATACCTGTCCTGGGGCCACAGCTGAGCCCCAAACCTGAATGACCCCCAATTTAAAAAGTGCGGAATAAGGAGTCTTTCAAACACCATTTTAGTTGAACTGACATTGACTATACCTGTCCTGGGCACACTGCATGAGCCAACCCAAAACTGCATGACCCACACATTTATAAAGGTGCCGGTACAATGGAGTCTTTCAACCTCCATTTTAGTTTCACTGGACTTTGATTATTCCTGCCCTGGGCCACAGCAGATGTCCCTGGGTCAGGAGTTTCAGTGGGTGCGGTGTGAGAGCCCAGGCTGGCGTCCGTCATCTATTATGAAAGCAGTTTAAAATGCACCTGATGACGCAGCAACGAAAACTGTCAGGTGAAGAAGAGTGCGGAAAGCGGAAGTGGGAGACTCCAGCCTTCATCAGTACTCAGTCAGATACATGGGTTAGCGCTTGCCCCTCCAGTTTATGAGTGTGGACAAATTGAGCTTCACTTGGAATTTTCTGGTGGTTAACGCTCCTGGTTACTCCCAGGGGCCTTTTTCTTGGCATTCTTTTTCTCATCTTAGCTCACCGTGCTGGTGGAATTGGGCTCTGTTACTTTGTTCTCACTGTCCGTGCTCCATAATCCTTGTCCTCTGTTTAACATTCATCTGGTCAGTTTTACGTGTACCCCACCTTGTACAATTCAGAGGAATTTTTTTAAAGCTATTTTGTACATTGCAAGTTTTTTAGTACTTTAGTTATAGAAAAACACATTTTTAATATTCGGTTGAAAATCCCACCATGTCTGTGTTTCTCTTTTTGAATTGTATTAAATGGGTTGTCTCAATAAAGGATTGTTAGCTATGGTTAAAGATATTGCATAAATAACAAGTCTTTTTGCAATATGTGTCCATTAACAGTCGTTCTTACCTATTCTGTTTCTGACAGCACCATCACCAATGAGCCACTCTGGACACATTTGTGAAGAATAAATGTCTGTTAGAAACAACATTTTTTAATTAGGACCTGTCGTATAGTGCATGTCACAGCCAAAATATGCTCAAAAATTCAAAGCTTGAACCTGTCTTTTTTTTTTTTTTTAAGACCCACTTTTGGACTATTGTGAAGAACTTATGTCTGTTAGAAACAAATTTTTTAGAATAGGGCCTGTAGTATCGCTGCATGTCACAGGCAAAATGCCCCCAATAATTCTAAACATGACCCATGAGCCACTCTTTGACAAATTGTGAAGAACAAATGTCATATTAGAAACAACATTTTTTAGAATAGGACCTGTAGTATTGCTGCATTTCAAATACAAGCATGTCCCAAAAAATTATAAAAATGACTTCTCAGCCACAGTTAAAAATTGTGCAGAGAGAGCCACTTAGAAGCCACATATTTGATCCAAAGGACCATGTTTATAGCTTTATCTCACAGCACATGACCCCAAAAAATTTTAAATATGACTTCTAAGCCACGTTAAAAATTGTTGAAGGTGAAATGCCACTTAGAAGCCACTTTTCTGTTACAATGGACCCATGTTTATTGCTGTTATCACAGCAAAAATGACCCAAAAAAAATTATAATACTGACTTCTTCAGCACTGTTTAATATTTGTGAGGCAACATGACCCCAAAAACCATTGACATGTGGAAAAATTCCTAAAAATGAAGTGAGTAATGGAAATATGGTTTTGTCTGAAACCTTGGTGTCTTTAGTATCCTCACAGCTAAACCAGAAAAATGAAATGTTGGGAATGGAGAATAAAAAATATGAATTGCAGTAAGAAATGATCATTAAAAATAAGTTTTTCAACGAGGACCATATCTGTTGGAGAGGAATGTGAGTAGAATCAGCAACTAATCGGTGACCTCGGCAATTGGGGCCACAACTTTCATCAGAGTTTCTTGCCTGATCATCCTTGATGAAAGTCAAACAATAAACATTATCTGTGGTAAGTCGGCATGCGTTGGTCTGCAATGGACTCCTCCGCTGTGCTGAAGGTCTCGCTTCAGATATGACGCTGGCCGCTGGGAAGGACAACACCTCTTTGCGCGTGGCGAGAGAGCTCGGGGCTTCGTCCATTTTGGGCAATACCAGAAGTCTATTGGGTCCGGAAAACATCCAAAAACATCGGTGTTGAGACCGGCAAGTTAGTCGCAGTACACCATGATCTTAAGTGGTCTCTGTGTGTTGGATGTGTGCCCTGCATTGCATGCGTTGGTGAGGTGGTTAATAAGATTGCCAGAGGTCACCCATTAAGCTTCTGCCACCTTGCCGGCTGCATGCTGCTGCCGGCTATGGCTGCTTGGCACTCTACTGCTGTCACGTCGCTGATGTTGTTCCACTGTGAATTTGAGGAACGTGAAGCTGGACCGCAACAAATGTCTCCAGTTGATCATCTAGCAGGTCTCCATTTCCATTACTCTTATTTTGGGTGGGGTGGAAGGAAGTGCTGAGTTTGTTTTGTACCGAGGGATCCAGGAGGGTGGCCACCAGAAAACTGTTGTTAATTTTGATGCCTTATGCGGGATATGTTGGAGGTAATGGAGCATCAAGCACTCATGTGAGTGGATGGGAGCCTTTGTTTCCACTGCCTCTGGATTGAGGGGCACTAGCCAACTCATCTTACAATAATATGCATCAAATTCAAGCCTATTACTTTCAAGGCAGGGCGTCGGTGTCTAGGAATACCTCCTATCGCGCTCCTCCTCATCCTCCTCGCTTCCTCAGGCACAGCTTCAACACAAGCCATGACTTGCCTACAGTTGATTGTACCCTGAGAGATGATGGCGCTTGCCACTAGATCTGGGACCCTAATCCGCTGCCTATGAAGACCGATAAATTGAGAAAACTATAGGGGCCTTGTGGATTGACGGAGAGAAGGCTCAGGGTCGCTTCTGTCGTCCTTTCTCATCCTCAGTCGCTGGCAGGACCTGATGTTTCGAGTGTAAACGTTTCGTTCAAGATCTAAGATCACACAATGCTCTGCTGACAAGTGCATCGTTCCACACTGACCATTTTGGTGGCTTCTTCAAATGGCAAAGGATGGTTGAAGAGCTTCTTTTCACCTGCCTCCACTCTCGGTTGGGCTCAACACCCCGAAGTCCGCAACGATGCTTGTAAGGACATGTGTCCACTTGTACTGCGTAATGGCATTTGAACGCTGCTGCCACAATCGCTGGAGCATGTGGAGGGTGAATTCCAGCGTGTTGCCCACGTCAACAATGAGACGGTTGACGGGGAGGCCGAGGCTGACGCTGCAACGCAGCAGGCGGGTCGATCGAAGCAGGGTGCGATCGGCGGAAGTGCGTACATAAGAAATCGAGCTTCTTAAGCAGGCAATGGAATGTGGGCTCAAGCTACTATATTAAGGGCGGCAGCAGATTCGCCCGTTATTGCACCCACCTTGCCTGGCTCAAGGTTCTTGTTCACCACAGCCAGCGCTCGGTATCGTTGAGGTGAGCCGTACCACTGCTCCTGACCCTGTGTTTGTGGACTGTCTCCAAGGCAGATTATTTTCAACCACGGCTGGTGTTCTGGGAACGTGTCCACCAGGGACCCATTGGAGGATAGAGCCCTGCACAATACCTGCAGGTTTTGAAGAGCAGGTGCCGCCGAGCCTGAGAGCCACCGTCAACACCAGAGACATCCACCCAGCTCACAGTGAGCTGTAACAGGAGAGGGGATATAGCGGCCATTGCGGCCGTGCTTATAGTCCATGTGTGGTGGGCCCCCCCCCCCCCCCCAGGGGGGGCTGGTGAGATGGACTTTTCAGACCAGATGCAGAGAACGCGCTTGAAATTTTAGGATGGGACATGTGGCTGGCCAGGCGCAGGGAATGGCTTTTTCTGGCAAAAGATATTGCATGGCTCGGCATTCGGTACTGGGGGCAGGGCGTGGCCATGTGTGGAGGAACCCATCTGTGTCCACCAGACGGAAAGGCCAAAATTTCCATGGCCAACAAGCTGGAGAATGCAGACATTCAGCTTTTGGGCTTTGGATGGTTTGTCGTTGTTTTAACGTGATTCTTCTGCTCCCAAACCTGGAAGACTGAAGGCTGGCTGCTAGACTGGTCGCTGTACAGCATGCAGGTCGTCAAACTGGCGGAAGGAGAAGGGGTAGGATGGGTTTCTGGTGGTGCTGGTGGTTCGTCGGGGCGATGGTGGAGGCTGAAGCGGAGGTGAGCCTGATCATGACTCTGAGGAGACATGAGGCAGCTGAGGAACGCTTGGTGGTGCGGAGGAGGAGGAGCGGAGACAGTGGGGTGTGACAGTGGTTGGAGGCCCGCGCGGCTTCCTTTTTTGGGCCAAGGTGTTTCCCTCCATTTCAACTATGCATTCGGCTGCATGTGAATTGAATTGTTTGGTGGTGGATTAACCATTTAAGGTTCTTGCCTCTACTTATATGCGTTACGCAAAGGCGGCAAATGACATCGAGGGTGAATCCAGTGGCTTGCTTCAAAGAAGACCCGGCTTGAGAGGTCCGGACCTTTTTGTCGGGATAAGCGAGGGTGCGGGGTTTGCGGCTGGAACAGTGGCTGGCGGAATTTATCAGCGGGTCTTCTGCGACCAGCCCATTCTACCTTTTTGTGGCGGGACCCGTAATTGACACTACCCTTCGTTCTTCCTCATCGTTTCCAACTGATAGAACGCCTCGCAAGCAAATTCTGCGTGATAAGGACAGGATGATCCGCACAATGTCGTCATTCATATCATATCCAACACAGGGAATTGGTCGTCATGACTTCCTGCTTCCAGAAGCTGAGGGCTTACAAGCAAGGGGGCACAGCAAGGCGTTGCGATTCGCCCGGGATTTTTGGCGATTGACGGCTTCCATTCACCTCCTCTGATGGCATCAGTAACTGGGCGTCAGAGCAAGACTAATCATCCTCTTTATCTTTTAACATGCCTTCTGACCCTAACGCCATTTTGTCATCCAAAGAGGTCTTCAGACAATGGTTTATTTCACAGTGTGTGGGGTACACGAGTTGGACATTTGGGTGCTTCATGTTGGACGGATGCTGATGATGCTGATGACGAATTTGTGGCCGTGAATGGGAGGCGAGGAGGTTAGACTGCTAGATGCAGTTGCATTAACAACTGAAGGACTGATTGGCGACGATTGTTCGTTACTAAGATTCACTGGGGCCAGTGACCCAGCGATGACAGGCATGACGGTCCTGCAACTGACGATCCGCTGGACATGCGTGTTGTCGCTAGCACTGGAAGGAGCCACCTTCTCCGTACCTCTACCTCCATATGATAAACAACCTATTTGCTCGATTACCACCTGCATTTCGCTCCATGTTAAGATATATTAAAATTTGAAGAAGTGTGGAATAGTTTTGGAGAAGTCTCTTTATTAAAAGACGGCAAATCACAGCTATTCTCAAATCCCTCTAATCAAAACAAAATTGCTGGATTCAAATTTAATGCAAGTTGTATATCAACAAATCTGGATGGGCAATAGTGCAAATAACTGTATGTGTTATATTTTCGTTTTAATAATACACCGGTATTTCTTGCACCTTTCAATTCACCTTGGTTGACTATAGAATTGATGTTTTAAGATTTACGTGGATGCTGCGTCAATGAAACAAATCTGGGTGAGCAAAAAGTCAAAAAACCAGTATCTGTTGTGTTTTCGCTAATATAACGTATTTTTTTTGCCACCTTTCAATTTCA
The DNA here is from genome assembly GCA_025379985.1 of Phyllomedusa bahiana. NCBI lineage: Eukaryota > Metazoa > Chordata > Amphibia > Anura > Hylidae > Phyllomedusa > Phyllomedusa bahiana. The sequence goes on from JAODAL010001896.1 coordinate 63,126, forward strand.
CTTGTGGTGGATTTAGAATTTGATGTTTTGTTTAAAGATTTACGTGGATGCTGCGTCATTGAACAATGATGGTGTGCGCAAAGTCAAAAACACGTATCTGATTGTGTTTCCGTTAATATAAGGTATTTTTTGCACCTTTCAATTCACCTGTGGTGACTATAGGAATTGATGCTTTATAGATTTAAGTGGTTGCTGCGTCAGATGAACAAAGCTGGGTGCGCAAAAGTCAAAACACGTATTTGTTTGTGTTTTCGTATAATTTACGGTAATTTTTTGCACATTTCAATTCACCATGTGGTGACTATAGTATTGTTTTACTTGTTTTAAGATTTTCGTGGATGCTGGTCATGAACAAAGCTGGGTGCGCAAATGTCAAAAAATCACGTATCTGTTATGTTTTAGTATATGATACACGGTATTTTTTGACCTTTAAATTCACCTGTGTGTGATTAAGAATTGCTGTTTTAAGATTTACGTTGGATGCTGCGTCAATGAACAAAAGCTGGATGCGCAAAAGTCAAAAAATAAAACACGTATCTGTTATTTTTCGAATAATACAACGGTATTTTTTGCACCTTTCAATTCCACTGTGGTGACTATAAGAATTGGCTGTTTTTAGATTTACGTGGATGCATGCGTCAATGAATCAATGCTGGGTGCGCAAAATTCAAAAAACACATATATGTTATGTTTTAGTTTAATACACGGTATTTTTTGCACCTTTTAATTAACTGTGGTGACTATAGAATTGCTGTTTTAGATTTACGTGGATGGCTGCGTCAATGAACAAAGTGGTGCGCAAAAGTCAAAAAAAACAAGTATCTGGTTATGTTTTCGTTAATACACGTTTTTTGTGCACCTTTTCAATTATCTGTGGTGACTTTAGAATTGCTGTTTTCAAAGATTTATCGTGGTTGCTGCGTCACATTGAACAATGCGGGTGCGCAAAAGGGTCTCAAAAAATATCGTATCTGATATGTTTTCGTATTTTACACGGTATTTTTTGGCACATGTTCAATTCACCGGTGGTGGAATATAGGTATGATGTTTTAAGATTTACATGGATTGCTGCGTCAAATGAACAAAGCTGGGTGAGCAAAAGTCAAAAAAACAAGTATCTGTTATGTTTTCGTTAATACACACGGTATTTTTTGCAAATTTCAATTCCACCTGTGGTGACTATAGAATTGCTGTTTTAAGATTTACGTGGATGCTGCGTCACATGAACCAAAGCTGGGTGCGCCAAAATTAAAAAAACACGTGATATGTTATGTTTTTTGTGATGAACTTAACTGCAAGGTGGATATATCAACAGTCACAGTTGTATATGGGTAAAATTGAAAATGAAAAACCTATCTGAAATGTATACTGATAATAAAAAGTGGAGTTTTGGAGCTAACAAAGAGTGACCTGTAATCAGTTCTTGCATTGATGTGACAGTTTCCAATATAAGTTCTGCATGCCCAATATCCAGGAATATTTTCATTAGCAAACTGTTATTATATAAAGATATTGCAGTGCAATGTCTACACTAAGTCTTGGTGAACTTCTATCTGTGTTCTTTATAGATAAGAGCTTGTCTGTGTTCGCCCGCGGGCCCCCCCCCCTGCTCCCACCGTGACTTTATCAGCGGTAGAGGCTGCTTTAAAATTATCATAGCTAAACTACATTAAAATCTTAAATCTCTAATAACTATATGGAGAAGGATCACAGATAATAGTAGAGGTTCTCTGTGCTGATAATCGATCTAATTTCCGATGAGCTGTTTGGCCATAGGCACAACTATTCCTATGGACGATGAGAGCACACTAAGGCTGAACAGGAAGCGATGTTCTTTGTTAAAATGAAGTCATGTGATTTTTTCCAGGCCAATCGCATCATTACACATCCCTGTCATGACGTCGCACACAACATCTCACCCTGCTTATTCTGTAATCTGATTTGATGGGCCGCACGAAATTGACAGGAAGCGCTGAAATGGCGCGATCTTATAGATGATCTGCACATGATTTTAACCTTAATTATGCAATGATCTGAAAAATTTCGATCACCATAAAAAACCTTGCCGATTTCAACTTTGTCGATAAAAATCGCTCAACACTATTCATGAGCATGCATATTTATTAGGGTATAAAAAAGACATGTAAGAAAGAGGTCTGAAAGCTCATTAGAGAAAATAAGCATTGCATAGAATATTCAATAAACAAATACTAGTGGAACGGCTCAAGTACAAAACTTATCATAATAGACTTAAAGGTGTTTCGTTTCAATAGGAGTTCTGAGTACATTTGAGAAAACCTGTTTGACTATTATTATTATTATTATTTATTTTAGAGCGCCATTGATTACAGAGCGCTTTTACACTCAGGGGTTTACATACATAACAGAAGTCAAACAATTACAAAAGTGACAATCTGTGACTAACAACAGGTACAGAGGGAGAGAGGGCCCTGCCACGAAGGCTTACACTCTACAAGGAAGGAGGAAAGAGACAGAAGGAGAGGGGCAGACATGTTTGTGGAGGGTGTAGTGACAGCGAGGTTATTCTTGGTCGTAGGCAGTCGTGAAGAGATGGGTTTTCCGGTTGCTTTAGAACTGGTGAAAGTGGGGGAGAGTCTGATGTGTTGGGGTTGGAGTTCCAGAGTATGGGGGAGGCACGAGAGAAATCTCTTGGAGATGGTTGTGTGAGGAGCTGACAAGAGGAGAGGAAAGAAGAAGGTCCTGTGAGGAGTGGGGATTGCGTGAGGGTAGGTATTTGGAGAGTGAAGCAGAGATGTATGGAGGAGGAGGTTATGGGTCATGGTTAGTAACTTGAAATTAATGCGCTGGGCAATGGGAAGCCAGTGAAAGGATTGGCAGAGGGGAGAGGCAGGGGAGTAGCGAGGAGAGAGGTGAATAAGAGGGGCAGCAGAGTTGAGGATGGTTTGAAGAGGAGCGAGAGTGCTGGATGGGAGGCCACAGAGAATGATGTTGCAGTAGTCGAGGCGGGAGATGACAAGGGCGTGAACGAGCATTTTTGTAGTGACAGGGTTAAGGAATGAGCAGATGCGAGAGATATTTTTCAGGTGGAGGCGACAGGCAGAGGTGAGCGTTTGGTTGTGGGGTTTGATGGACAAAGCGGAGTCAAGTGTTATCCCAAGGCAGCGGACTTGCGGGACCGGTGAGTGTGTAGAGCCATTAACTATGATTGTGAGATCAGGTGGAGGGATGGAGAGGGAAGGTGGGAAGATAATTAATTCAGTTTTCTTTACATTAAGTTTTAGGAGACGAGAGGAGAAGAAGGAGGATATGGACGACAGGCAGTCTGGGATCCGGGGCAGTAGAGAGTTAATGTCTGGGTCGGAGATGTAAAGTTAGGTGTCATCAACATACAGGTGGTATTGAAAGCCATGTGATGCTATGAGCTGACCCAGACCAAGAGATGTAGTATCGAGAAGAGTAAGGGACCCAGGACTGACCCCTGAGGGACACCAACAGAGAGAGGTCGAGAGGAGGAGGTGGTGCGAGAGTGAGAGACACTGAATGTCCGGTCAGTGAGGTTTTGAGGAGTTTCCGGGAAAAGGGGGCCGAGCCCGTGATGCTGAGGGATGAGAAGATTTGTAGCAGGAGGGAATGGTCAACAGTGTCAAAGGCAGAGGACAGGTCTAAGAGGAGAAGGATCGAGTAGTGACGTGAGGCTTTAGCAGTTACTAGGTCGTTGGTGAGATTGGTTAGGGCGGTTTCTGTAGAGTGATGGGATCGGAAACCAGATTGCAGTGGGTCAAGAAGAGTATTAGAGGACAGATGGGAAGACAGTTGAAGGTAGACGTGTTGTTCGAGGAGTTTCGAAGCAAATGGAAGCAGTGAGATGGGACAATAGTTGGACAAAGAGAAGGGGTTAAGAGAAGGTTTCTTCAGGAGGGGTGTGATGGTAGCATGCTTAAATGGTGAAGGGAAGATGCCAAAGGTTAGGGATAGGTTGAAGAGATGGGTGAGAGCTGGGAGTATTGACAGAGTGAGGTTGGGGTGAGGTGGGGGTGGGGTGGATCAAGGTTACAGGTAGTGAGGTTGGATTTGGAGAGGTAGAGGGAGAGCTTGTCATGAGTGACAGTGGAGAAGCAAGTTAGGGGGGGAAATGCAAGGTGGTGGCTGTGGGAACTGTGTGGGTAGGGGGCTGGCGGTGCGGACTGCGCAGACATGGGTGTGGGCGGTGGGGACAGTGGAGTGACTATACTCGGATCTCCCACTGAAATTAATTCTAGAGTTCCATCCCGCACCTATAACATATCTATGGCATATCCTATTGATTTATCATAAATATGTTACATGAGAAAATCATTCGAAAAAAGTTAAGTTGGAGTCGAACTTAAAGATTTTTTAGAACTTGAGCTGAACCAAACATTTTACTGTTCATTCAAGTAAATGTTCGAGTTCGACATGGCGTTCAACACACTAGTTTAATAGCTTTCATGTCCCAAAATTGGCGTTGCCGCAGCAGCTTTTAGGCGCATTAAATCAGTGTAAAGTGCTCCAGAAAGTACGATCCGCTCAAAAATCTGGCATCAGGTATACCTCGCATAATGAAGATAATGCTGCTTAAAAGGCGCATTGCGCAAATCACAGCACATAGCATATCATTGGTAGTGTATGTACTGTGCTTATCGAGGCGTATTGTTCAACGGAGGCACATAACATATCATTACTAGTTTATGTAATACGCCTCAATAGGCGCATTGTGTTATGGAGGCGCACAGCGTATCATTTTTAGGCGCATTAGAATGTGTCGTGCCCGGCATATAATACGCCTAGTAACTGTTATGGATGGTAATTACAGCTTCTCCTCACCTGTTTAGGGATAAAAATTAACCCAAACATCTACTCCCATTGACGTTAATGGGGTTCGAGTTCAAGTCGAACCTCGAACCGAACATACTAAAGTTCGAGATTCGACTAGAACGCGAACATTTTACTGTTTGCTCATCACTAGAAAACACCTTTAAAGAAATAAATATGTAAAGAAAGAAGAGAGAGATTTGAAGCAAAGTATTTTTAATAAGAAACTAAACACAAAAACAATTTAAAATTAGTTGGATGAAAATCAAAAGCAATGTTAGACAATATTGTTTATTTGAAAGAATAATATGTTCTTGGAGCAAGCTTCCAGCATTATGGGCCACATGTATTCAAACTATCTAGGTTTAAAATTCACTTTGTTGCCCATAGTAACCAATCAGAGCGCCCCTCTAATTTTTCCAGAGCACTATATGAAATGAAATGGGCGCTCTGGTTGGTTGCTATGGGCAACAAAGTAAGTTTTAGACCTAGACAGTTTTCATACATGTGGCCCAATGATTGTGAACTCAAAAGTAAGTGAATTTAATCCCTTAATGTTCATGATGTACTAGTAGATTATGGCATCATTAATGCTGTAAGGAGCAGTCTCAGGGTCTGAGTACACAGCCTAAAGCTTGTCAGGTCACTGCTGCACTCCAGGATCAGAAATATCTCTGAGGCTGGCCTTTTAACCACTTTTATGCCATGGTTAGTGTGACCTCAGTATCTCAGTCATTACAAAGTGGTGAGATGTCCCCTTCCACTGCCTCAGAATCTCCCCAACCCATGATATCAAGATTGCCATTTGCATGACCAGCTCAAAGGTCTAATGAAGATCGGATGGCCTGAACTGGTATGGGGGGAGTGGTCATGGTCGTGATGGTTTTGTGTGTTGGGTCTGTGTGTTGGTAATGTGATGTGTGAGTGTCTGGGGAGGTATGATGCTGACTGGGTCATAGGAAGATAGGGTGTGTTTGTGGTGGGGGTTTTCTTAGGTTTGTGGGTGGTGTGTTTTTATTGTATTTTCTGGGGTTTTGTGTTTTGTTGGGAAATTTTTGGTACTGCTGTATCTTTAAAAATCTGAACTTATACAGTATAATGTTTTGTATGGCAAAGTGAATGCCATACAAAAAAATTCCAAGGCCAGAATTAATTTTTTTGATCATTTTGTCTCCCAGAAAAAATGGGATAAAAAGTTGAAATACACCAAACTGGTACCAACACAAACACCAGCTTGCCTATGCAAACAAAGAGCTATCATACAAAGAAATATACAAACATTATTGTTCTTGGAAGGTTGAGATAAAAAACGTGGGTAAAATATGCCAGGGAAAAATAGTTTTACTATTTCTAGCAAGTTATGGAATCACCATAATTGGGGTATGTCCATACGACAAGTAAAATTTACTCGTCAGATTCTGCTGTCAAAAAAGATCATCTGATGCGGTTTTCAATGGGTATTTCACATGCTTATTGCATGTGAATTCAGAGTCTTTTTATCGTGGTTTACAATCATAAATAAATCCCATACATTTCTATTTGGCTTTGAATGCATATATACACTAAAAACCACATACAAATGTTTTGGACGTGTTTTACACAAGGTTTTTAGCCATCCCAATTGACATCAATAGTCAATTTCCATACATTTTCTGTGGGGAATAGGACCAAAGAATAAACATGTTTTTTTTTATGGTAAAGAACCGACTGCGTCGACTCTGACTGGAAATCCTCATCTTGTGGACATAATCTTACAGCTCTTTAACCTCATAGCAAATACAAAGATCACAGGTTTGACATAAAACAATGCTGAAAATTCTATGTTTGTGACACAAACCTCAAATTAAACTGAATTGCTTTAATTTATTGCTTATGCTTTCCAAGATCAAGTAGAAAAAAATCTAGCGAATCATTGTGGTAGTATGGTTTTCTTACAATTAATTTACAACACTTTTAATTCACAGTACTAGTCTAAAAATACACTTTTGAGCGTCTCATGTATGTAATAAGGGGTCTAAGTGTATTATATGCTCTTTCTTTTGACCATAGCAAACCAATTAGTAGAATCTACTTTTATTTCATATAGGCTCTCGGTAAAAATGAGTGGGGACGCTCAAATGGGGTGCTCACAATGGGCTACATGAGAGTTTAGTCATTAGCACAGTTTTACTTACATGTCGGCCCTTAGGTCCTATTTAAAAAGAAAGTGCTTGCAGACTTTACATGAACTTGGGAGTTGGCCTGTATACAAAACATAAATACAAGCCACTCTCATCGCATGTCTTGTTTGTCAAAATCAATGATTTTCAGGATTTATAACGGGCGTTTTGATACGATGTTGTTGACCGTCCGGGATCCTACCAAAATGGGTACTTGAATTTCACTTTTCTAAATATATGTGGTTACAAAATATTGCAGCCTGAGAGAGCTACAGGTGCCTTTACCTGCCACTTAGCTTAACTTAAAAGCTTGCAATTAAGATACGACCAGGCTGAGTGACTTGGAGTTGATGGCCTGGCTGCACAGAGCACACTTATTTATCTGATCGAAAGGGAGCTGATGAAGCTTTCAAGGGGAATTGGGGAGAACTATGTTGTCTTTTGTACTTACAGAATCCAATAGTTGTAGTGTGATTATCTGAGTACGATCCCATGCTTTTATCTGACTAGACAGGGACCATCGAAGGAGCTTTCATGAGGCTGTGGAGAAAAGTGTTGCTCTTTGTATACAGATCCACTAGGTTGTTTGTAGTGTGATTATTTGAGTGAACATTGCACACAATCCCTTATGCATGGCTTTGTGCTCTGGCAGTCTCTCTCTCTCACCTCAGCGCTTGTTTACTTTTGCTTCTTAGCAGATAAGGAACTTCCTGGCAAGTTTAAGCTTCTTTTAAATGAAAATCCAACATGGAGTGTGGCAAAAGATGTTGGTTGTTCCCAGTCAGCTGTTTGTAAAATTTGTTGCAAGTAAAAACAAAGGGTGACATGTCAGAAAAGAGGCGCTTCCATGCCAGTTCTTTGGCGTCTTTTTTTGTGTGGGGTTGGAGGAACGGTTTGCTTGGTTCAGGGCAATTTGAGCGGGGTAAGGGGGATTGTGTGACGTCGGAAGCATGGCATCATTAATGATTGATGCGCATAAGACTAGGCACATATGGATATTGTCAGCGGCATAGCATCATCTTTGCTTGCATATGGTGTTGCAACTAATTTAGGCGCATTCATAGTTTGTATTGCCTGGCGTATAATGCGCCTAGTTTTGTCTGTACTACAGTTCTTTTATATAGAGGAAATAGTGCGCAGTCAAACAGTTTTTTGACTGCAAAATTTACACCAAACAAAATGGATGCTGCCCTAGATTGGGTCTCGAGAGCCATATAGAGGTGTGATCTGGAAAGCAGGACGCACAAACTTTAATGCCTTGAAAAAAAAAAAAAAAGAATTGACCCAGGATGCAGATCGTCAGTGGTTTGACATTACTGGATGGATGATCTCAGGAATGGAATTGGTCTTTTTTTGATATTTAGGTGACTGCAATATATTGCAAGTAATTATAGTAAGCTGTATTAGTCCATGGGTCGCCAATGAGCTGAAGGTGAATTGGTAGATTGGTGGGGAGTGGTGGGTGGGACATGGGTCAAGACGGGGCATTTACGGTGTTGATGATTTTTAGGGGGGCGTCAGAGATTCGTTAATAAACACAGCTGGAAAGATAATGCCTGACTAAAACAATCACATTTTCCCCCCATTTATAATTTGGGGTTGTGTGTCAAGTAGAAGAGCAGGAAAGATGTCAATAGTTTCTAGACAGTTAATAAACAAGTTAACATAGGTTATATTTCAAAATAGGTTTGGTGATGATGAAGAAATTTTCAGTGTACCTTATCACAGAGCAACGACTGTTAGGCTATGTTCACATGGCTTAAAATGGGACGTATTTCAGTCCATAATTGCACGCCCGAGTGCGCAAATTACGGGCTGAAAACGGCCCAGTCATTACGGTAATCCACCAGTTCTCATAGAGAACTATGAGATTACGTCTCCTCTCGCCTGCTCGGCGAATCAGCGCTGGCCGGGGGCGAGATATAGCTGACATGTGAATTTGCCTGCGGCCGTATAACGCGCCGCTGGTAATGAAAGTCTATGGGCCGGTGAGGTTCCAGCCTCTCGCTCCCGCGCCGCCCCTTCCACACGGCGTAATTGCGGGCCGTAATTACGCCCCGCAAATAAGCCGTGTGAACCCAGCCTTAAAGTTTTTGTTTGTAAAAGGCATATTATCTGATGAGGAGGAACAATGTACTCATTGGGATTTTTTTTTTTATGATTCCGTAATTTTCCCCTCACCTTAAAGTACTTTGTTTTTTTCCCATATCTTTGATTTTTGCCTTTGCTTGGAAAAAAAAAAAAAGCTGGTTGATCAGCATCTAAGTATTGGGATCCCCAAAGGGGTGTGAGGGGTTGTCTTCAAAGTTAAAATTAAAAAGGTAATAATATAAGGGCAGACTTGATAACCATCGTCTATATTTCTTTCAATTTGTTATATAATTCTAAAATTATAGGTTCAAACTTAGAAAACAAAAACATTTTGATGATAGCTACTTTTTATTTTTTGTGTTACTGTAGGTCAAAGATCTCTAAAAAATATCCACATTATTTGTACGCTTTATTTTTTAACACTAAATAAAAGTTCCTCAATGGCAATGGTAATTGAAATAAAAACACCCACCAAAGTCTTATGCAATATTAAGCCCTTTAGGATGCCTCTCGAGAGACTGCTGAATTATGGTCAAGAAAATGAATTTATATAGTTTACACATAAATAATAGATAACTGGTTATTTTGACAAACTAAACTAAAAGGGAAGCTTAGTTTACAAAAAATCCATTTTGATATAATCTATTGAGCAGATTCCTCTTATTACCTCTCTTTAGAATCATTATCCCTTGGTAACAATGAAGAGTGGTTACGAAGAGCATCTCCACCTGGGTGACTTGCCCTGTCTGGCATTATACAGATAACCCACTGCTTTGAATAGGCACTGAATTACACTTTTTTCTGTGTAGTGGAGCTGCAGGGAGATTGAACACTTATTGCCAGATTTCCCCAAAGATTTTTGGATGTTCTCACTAGAGATATTTTTAGATCAAATTATTCTTATGGAATCCTTCTAAGAGGTATGGATTGTCCTAATCCTTTAAGTTTTAGCTACATTTGTCAGTACAATGTTATGATAATGTCATGAAAAAGGAAGCAAGCAGAACACCTACTGCTTAAAATTACAGAAAACTTTTGTTTACCCAAGTCTTCAAGCAATGTTTCAGGGGCTGGAAAGTTGCTTGGAGACTTGGGTGCATAAATGTTTCTCAGGATTTTATACAGAGGATGTTCTGCCTTATTTTCATGCAGTTATGGTGAGCTATTGGGGGCGTTGAGTCAACATTTCAGAAAGGTGCAATCTTAGACTTACTTATTTAGTGGTTTATGTGGCGTTTATTATACTGTTTGGTACAATGTCATCAAAATATCAAAACAGTATACTTTGTTGTATTTATAAAACTATTATCATTATGTTTGACTTCAGTATTTTACTTAAAATTAGGCATTGAGTGATCACTGTCAAACTTTAGAAAAACAAGAGCATTTTCCTGTGTCATTGATACCTCCAAGTTAATAAATCAATATACAAGGCACTAGGCTCACTACTGTGTTTCCTAAGTGGCTTTCCTCATGCTTCTTGGCCATGAGTGCAAACATTTTGGCAGCCTTCAGTACGTAAAAGAATAGACATTTTTGTTTCCCAAGAGCAACCTCAGCAGTTTGGATCTGTCTACAAACAAATCAACATTAAAAAGAGAGCTGGTGCCAGATTAGCAAATATACTGCTATATTCTATGAAAGAGCTTTAGAAAGTTCAGAAGTTTTCATTAACCACCATATTTGAGTTTTCTCATTTCTAAAGGTTAGAAAATATGACAAATCTCAGTTCTTACAATTTATTGCTTGTTTTATCCATTTTTGGAGCTTAGCTTTAGGACTCACTATAGAGTTATTAGTATACACCTGAAGTGATTGTACCAGTTCTTTGAAGGCAGTTCCAGAAATTGATATATCCATTTGTTTTTCACAGTTGTGCATACATAATACAATTACTTTTTTTATCTAAATGAAAAGGAAAATCTGCCTTACAAGTCCTATGCCAAGAACTGGTTCCCCCATGCAAGGCCACTAAAAGCGCTCATAGTACACTGATCAATGCAAGCAGCTGTTGGAACCTAGGATAAGAAATCATCTCATGGAATGAAATATGATTAATTTGCTCATAAACACCATACATGCTTGGTTAACTTAGGTTAGAAAGGGATTATTGAATTTGCTGTAAGGCAAAATGTTCCTTATTAACAAGTTTTAGAAGATAGCATCTATAGTTCCACTTGTTTTTCCCATATATCTTTCCCAGGCATGTATTTGATTTCATGTATAAATGTATTTGTTGTTGTAATTATTATTATTAGTTCAATATTTAAATTTAGTATTTATTACTTCCAATGTCTTACCTATTTTAAACCAAGTTCTTTTACAAACCACAGTCCTTTACCAGGCTGTCTACAGTAAATTATGACTGGGTGGCTCCATAATATCAAGCAATGCATGTTTTACATATCTATGGCTCACAAATATTTTCTGGCTGAGCACGTGCACTCAACTTCTTTGGTCGACCATGACGAGGCCTGTTTTGAGTGGAACCTGTCTAATTAAACCGCTGTATAATCTTGGCCACGGTGTTGCAGCTGAGTTTCAGGGTATTGGAAATCTTGTAGAGCAAATATTCTCTTTTTCAGATCCTCAGACAGTTCTTTGCCATGAGGTGCCATGTTGAACTTCAAGTGACCAGTATGAGAGATTGGGAGAGCGATAACGCCACAATTTAAACACTTGCTCCCTGTTCACACCTGAGACCTTGTAACACTAATGAGTCCCATGACCCAATGGAAAGAAAATAGCAAATTGGGTACAATTTGTCCATTTTCATATAGGGGTGTACTAACTTTTGATGCCAGCTGTTTAGAGATTAATGGCTGTGTGTTGAATTTTTTTGAGAGCACACCAAACTGACACTGTTATGCAAGCTGCACATTGACTACTTTACATTGCATCAAACTGTCAGATTTTCAGTGTTGTCCAGTGAAAAGATATAATACAATATTTACAAAAATGTGAGTGGTGTACACACTTTTGTGAGATACTGTATTTATGCATACTTATCAATCATGAAAAACCACTACATTTTACCCTACTTCAAGAATTTCAGCTTGGAGAAATTTCGATTGAGATACTGTATATGAACTACCTTGCCACCTGCGTACCTGCTGTGTTTGAGTCAGAGTGTCATTCCTGATAAAGTGACAGCTTTGCCATTGCTCTCTTCTGTGGAGCCATTTACCACATTTCATGGAACATTGTGTAGCTGTTTATCATTCAGTTATAAGGTGTTTATTTTATAAATGTGTAAGTACTATCTGTACTGATGTTATGAAACATGGTTAAGTTATAATGACCTTATGTTAAGGCATCATTAACTTTGCTTCCATTGTTAGCATCCTAGCTGAAATGGGTCTTCATATCTCAGAAATTTATGACATATTGTCAGGATATGCCAGAAATGACTAAAAGATGCAGGCCAACTGTTGCAACCATCGCCTCAAAAAAGGAGGTTCCCGCAGCTGCAAAGAATGGAAAGGTGGCTCTAGATGTACAGTTTTCGCCATTTATGTAAATGGAAGTTCTGATCCCCAAAGTAAGTGCATTGTCAATATGCCATAACTGAGACAGGAATACCCTTTTAAAGAGAAAATTTCAGAAAATTTAAAATTTTTTTTAAAACCAAAGTTTTATTATAAACATATGTTCAAAAAATTTTTTGTTTTTTTAGTTTGATAGATAGATAGAAGATAGATAGAAGATGATAAAAATAGATAGTTAGATAGATTAGATCAGGGGAAAGGGAAAATAATCATTTGTCCTTGCTAAATGTGTAATTTTTTCCACTGAAAAAGACATGAACAGTCTTCTTTTTTAAGGTTAGGTTAATTTTAAAATGAAAATTAGAATATCAAAATAAAACCCGAAAATCACATTGTATAAATTATGTTTTTTGAGCGATTGGTTGGCTATCGAATCGTCGAAGCGAAAAGGGGGGGTACGATGGTTTTTTATAGGACATCGATTATGCGCGATGACCCATTTAAAGTCTTGGGGGGCAAAACACCTTCATTATTACACCCAAACAAGGGTGGAGAACGAAATTAACATCCAAACAGTCAAATGGATACGTGCTACACTTAGGAAACACTTAGGTTTTAAAATCACAGAAAAAAAATCACAAAACCTTTCTTCCCTGTCTTGTACCCGCCTGACCCTTAAACCTGCATCACCCCCAAATTAAAAAGTGACGAAGGCAGTATGATTTGAACCACGTTTCTTTAATGGAATTGAATATCCTGTCCTGGGGAAAGCAGCATGAGCCCCAAAACCGCATGACCCCCACATTTAAAAATGCCGGAAAAAGGATCTTTAAACCCCCATTTTTGTTTCACGGAAATTTTATATACCTGTCCTGGGCCACAGCATTTAAACCCCCAACCTGCATGACCCCCATTTAAAAAAATGCCGGAAAAAGGGTCTTTTTAACCAACCCTTTTTGTTTAAAATTGGGGAAAATTTACTATACCTTTTCCCCGGGGCCCCAGCATGAGCCCCAAACCCGGCCCTTTACCCCCACATTTTAAAAAATGCCGGGAAAAAGGGGGTTTTCAACCCCCCCATTTTAGTTTCACGGACATTGACTATACCTTGTCCCCGGGCCACGCATGAGCCCCAAACCGCATGACCCCCACATTTAAAAAATGGGAAAAAAAGGGGTCTTTAACCACCATTTTTGTTTCAATGGAAAATTGGTCTAACCTGTTGGGCCACAGCATGGGGAAACCCCAAAAACCCGCAGACCCCACCCTTTAAAAAGTGCCGGAAAAAGGAGTCTTTTTTTAAAACCCCCATTTTAGTTTTTAATTGGGGCATTGGAAATATACCTGTTTTTGGGCCCCCGGGATGAGCCCCAAAAACCCGCAAAGGGCCCCCCATTTAAAAAAAAAGTCGGAAAAAGGAGTCTTTCAACCCCCCATTTTTTGTTTCACTGGACATTGGGCTATACTGTCCTGGGCCACAGATGAGGCCCCCAAAACCTGCTGGAAACCCCCCCATTTAAAAAGTGCCCGGGAAAAAAAGGGGTCTTTTCCCAAACCCCCATTTTTTTTTTCCCCTGGACATTGACCCTTTACCCGTCTGGGGGCCCCAAACATGAGCCCCCCAAAAATTTCCCTGAAACCCCCCCTTTAAAAAGTTCCGGGAAAAAGGAGTTTTAAAACCCCCTTTTGTTTTAACTGGCCCTTGACTTTACCTGTTTCCCGGGGGAAAACCCTGGCCCAAAACCCGCTGACCCCAATTTAAAAAAAAAGTGCCCGGGAAAAAGGGATCTTTTCAACCACCCCTTTTAGTTTTCATGGGGCATTTTACCTATAACCTGTCCTGGGGGCCCCGGCATGAGCCCCAAAACCTGCAAAAAACCCCCCATTTAAAAAGTGCCGGAAAAAGGAAAATTTTCAACCCACCAAAAATTTTTGTTTTAAATGGGCATTGGGCTATTTCTTGGGCCTTTGGGGCCCCCCAAGAGCCCCCAAACCCCGCATGGGCCCCCACATTTAAAAAGTGCCGGGGGAAAAAAAGGGGGGTCTTTCCCAAAACCCCCATTTTAGTTTCACTGGAAAATTGGGGTTTTACCCGCAATGGGGCCCCAGCATGGCCCCAAACCGGCCCTGACCCCCCCAAATTTTAAAAAGTGCCCCGGGGAAAAAAAGGAATTTTCAACCAACCCTTTTTTGTTTTTACGGGGCATTGGGCCCATACCGTCCTGGGGGCCCCAGCATGAGCCCCAAAACCCGCAAAGACCCCCACATTTAAAAAAAATGCCCGGGAAAAAAGGGGTCTTTTTAAAAACCCCCATTTTGTTGAAAAAGGCATTTGGGTATACCTGTCCTGGGGGCCCCAGCCAAAGACCCCCGGGGGAGTTACAGTTTGGGGGCGGTGAAAAGCCAAAGGGTGGAGTTTTCCGGTTATCTATTAAATTTTTAGGTTAAAAAGCCCCCAAAGACGCAAAAGCAACGAAAACTGTCGTGCTGAAGCAGGTGCGGGGAAACGGAAGTGTAGAAAACTCCCAAACCCCTTTCCCCTGTTTCACAGTCAATACCTGGGTAGCGCTTGCCCCCCCGGGAAAGAGTGTGGACAATTGAGGGTTCACTTTGGAAAAACTGGTGGTTCCAAAGCTCCTGTTTCACCCAGGTGCCCCTTTTTTTCTTGGCTTTTTTTTTCCCCATTTTACCCCAACGGGGCTTGAGGAAATTGGGTCTCTTACTTTGTTCTCTTCCGTGTCCAAACCCATGTCCTCTGAAAAACCAAAAATTGGTCAAGTTTTCCTGGGGGCCCCCTTGTAAATTAAGGGAATTTTTTTTAAAGCATTTTGTACAAAGCAAGTTTTTTGTACTTTTAATTTTTGAAAACACATTTTTTTAAAATTTGGAGGAAAAACCCCATGTCTTTGGTTTCCCCTTTTTTTTTTAATTTTATTAAAAATTTGGGGTTTTTCAAAAAAGGGATTGATGCTATGTTAAGATCTTTCAAAAAAAAAGTTCCCTTTTTTAAAAATGTGTCATTAAACAGTGTCCTACCCATTCCTGTTTTGACAGCCCTCATCACCCTTGAGCCCTCCTTTTCAATTTTTGAAGAACAAATGTCTGTTTAAAAAACAAACCCTTTTTTAGAATTTGGGCCCCGTAAAATATAGCTGCTTGTCCACAGCAAAAAGCCCCCAAAAAATTTAAAGCTGCCCTTTTAGCCACTTTGGTCAATTTTGGGAAGAAAAAAATGTCTGTTAGAAAAACACTTTTTTTTTTTTTTAGGACCTGTGTATTGCTGCATTTTAAGCAGGGATGGGCCCAAAAAAAATTTTTTTAAAAAAAATCTTTTCAGCCAACTGTTAAAAATTGGAGGGGGAAAGCCAATTAAAAAAGCACATTTTTCCTTGTTTTCAAAGGACCCTTTTTATATTGTTAAAACTCACGGAACATGACCCCCCAAAAAATTTTTTTAAAAAATGAAATTCTAGCCACTTTTAAAAATTGTGAGGGAGGGAAAAGCCATTAGAAGCCAAAATTTTTGTTCCCAAAAGGCCATTTTTTATGCTGTATCTCACGCAAAATGACCCCAAAAAAAATTTAAAAATATGAACCCTTTTCCAGCCCTATTGAAAAATTTTGAGGGAGAAAAAGCCAACTTAGAAATCCATTTTTGTTCCAAAAAGGGCCATTTATTATTGCTGTTTTTTCACAGCAAATTTACCTTAAAACCCTTGAAAAATGCGGGAAAAAATTCTTAAAATAAAGTGGAAAATAAAAAGGGGAAAACCCGGGGTGTCATGAAAAACCCTTTTGTCTTTTACAAATTTTCCCCACAGCAAAACCAAACAAAAAGAAAATGTTGGGAAAAAGAATAAAAAATTGCCAGTAAGAAAAGATCATTTTAAAAAAAAAATTTTTAAAAAGGGGCCAAATTTTTGTTTGAAAAAGGAATTGGGGGAAAACTGGCAAAAAAATCGGGGGACCCCGGCCCAAAATTTGGGGCTAAAAATCATCAGGGTTTCCCCCCGGGCCCGATTCAAAACTTGATGGGAAAATTTAAAAAAGATCCACATTTTCTGTGGAAAAAACCCATACCCTTTTTTTTCTGTAATTTACTCCTCCCGGTGTGCGGAAAAGGTTTCCCCTCCCGATATGACGGGTGGCTTGCTGGGGGAAAGGGCAAAAACCCCCTTGGGGTGACGAGCCAGCTCGGGCCATTCGTTTCCCTTTTGGATTAAACCCGAAAATCTATTGGGTGGAAAACATACAAAAAACCTCCCGGGGTTGAGACGCCGGTTTGTGTTTCACCATGATCTTTTAAACTGAAACTCTGTTGTGTTGGATGTTTTGCCCTGCATTGCCCTTTCGTCCGGGTGAGGTGGGTTTTAAAAAAAAAGTTTGCCCGAGGTCACCCATTAGGCTTCTGCCCCTTGCCTGCTGCTGCCGCTTTCGCCTACTTGGAAAATTATGCTTTACGGCGTGATTTGTTTTTCCACCGTGACCCTTTGGGGAAAAAAAGAAGCGACGGGAACAGGTTTTTCCAAAATTTTGGGGTCCCAAAACAGCAAAGGTTTTCCCTTTTGCATTTTACTCTTATTTGGGTGGGTGGAAAAGGGAAAATGCTGATTTTTGTTTTGTACCGGGGGTTCCCGGAGGGTGGCCAAAAAACCCGTAAAATGTTGTTCATTTTGTTTGGGCCCTTTAATTTCGAGGATTCCTTTTTGGAGGAAATGGGGGCATCCCAAGCAATATGTAGAGATGGAGCCTTTTATTTCCCAAAACCTCCCGGGGCTGAGGGGCATAGGGAAAACTGATCTTCCTCATTTTTTCGAATCCCCCCTCAAATTCGCGCCCAAAAAACTTTACAAGGGGGAAAGTCTGGTAACAATCGGTGTTAGGAAAAAAACCCCTTCCCCCCCCTCCTCCTCCTTTCCCCCGCCCCCTCGGGGACCCGCTTCAAAACAAACCCGAATTGCCTGAGATTTATGCACCCTGAGAGCTGATGCGCCCCCTTTTTCACTAACTTGGACCCCCCAACCCCTGCCCAATGGAAAAACCGATGGAAAATTGTGAAATGGGCCCCGGCCCTTGGGATTTGAGGAAAAGGAAAAAAGGCCCGGTCCGCATTTTGTGTCCGTTTTTCCTCCCCCTCGCTGGCGGGGGGGGCCTTTTTTGTTTCAGAGGTTTTCCCTAAAGATTTGTTCCCGGAAAATAAGAAACACCAAAATGCCCCATGTGACAAAGGGGAATTTTTCCGCCCCTTTAACCATTTTGGTGGCTTTTTCAAAAAATGGCAAGGAAAAAATTGGGGACAGCTCTTTCACCCGTCTCCACTTCCGGGTGGTTCAACCCCTGAGGGGGCTTTTCCCCTGCTTTTTCAGGCCCTGTGTCACTTCGTAAATGCGTTTAAAAAGGGGGAAATTTCCGGCTGCTTTCCCCACAATCGCTGGGAAACATGTGGAGGGTTGGGAAATTCCCCGGTGTTTTGCCACGTCAACAAAAGAGAGGGGGTTTACGGGGAGGGAAGGCCCGGGTGAAAGCTGCAAACGAAACCCCGGCGGGACGAAGCAGGGTTTCGGGGGTCGGCGGGGAAATGCGAAACCCGACCCCGAGCCTTCTTCAAGGGAGGGGAAATCCTAAAACCCGGGTTTGCTCTTTGAAATTTCTGGAAAAACAAGGGTTTATGGGCATGTGCCAAAGGGAAAGGGGGTGTGCTCCGCCCTTTCTGATCTTAAGGGCGGCCCCGCAGATTTTTGCCGTTATCGCACAACCCCCTTGCCCGCACAAGGTTTTTTGTCCACCCAAACCCCGCGCTTTTGGGGGCTCGTTGCTTAGAGGGCCCCCCACAGCTCCTGGGTTTGTGTGTGGAATCGGTTTCCAAAGGGAGATTAATTTCCCAAAACGGGCCCCGGTTTCTTGGGCCGGGGATGCCCCCAGGGACCTTGGGGGGGGGAAAAGCCCTGCACCATCCCCTCGGTTTTTGGGAAAAGGGGTGCGCCCACCTGAGGGCCACTGTCACCCCAGGGGACACCCCCCGCTCACCCAGTGAGCTGTCACAGAAATATAAGGGGGCCCTTGGGGGTGCCCTTTTAGTCCCTGTGTCGGTGGTTTTAGAGGGACTTTTCCGGACACCCGATGCAGGAAAAACGCGCTTTTAAATTTTAGATGGAAAAGTGGGTGGCAAGGGCCAAAGGGCCCCTTTTCTGGCCAAAAAAAAAGAAAAATGCCTGCTCGGCATTTTGGTATTGGGGGGCAAGCCCCAGGGCCCTGACGTGGGCGGAACCCTCTGTTCCACCAGCCCGGGAAAAAGGGAAAAAATTTCCAAGGCAAAAAATGGCCAAAAGCCGGGCATTCCCGGCTTTTTGGTTTGGGTTTGGGTTTGGGGTTAAAATGTTTTTTTTGCTCCCAAAAATGGGGAAAACAGAAGGCGGGGTTTCTTTGACCCGGCCGCAAATTTTTGGCCCGTGCAGGGCGTCCCAAATGGGGGAAGGGGAAGGGGTTGGATGGGTTTTTGGTGGGGGCTGGTGGTTCTTGGGGAGGTGGGGCTGAACGGAGGCTGAAGCCCCCGATCATGAATCTGAAGACATGGGGAGCTGAGGAAAGTTGGGGGTGGGGGGAGGGGGGAGGGGGCGGGGGACAGGGGGGTTGTGACAGTGGTTGGAAAACCCGGCGTCGGGGCTGGCCTTTTTTTGGCCCGTTTCCCTCCATTTCAAAATTTTATGCCTTCGTGCATGTGATTGGGCATGTGGTGGTGGTTAAAACCCCTTAAGGTTCTTGCCTCTACGTATTGGGTTTTACGGCAAAGGAGGCCCATGCCCCTTTGCTGGGTGAATTTAGAGGCTTGCCCCAAAGAAAGGCCCAGGCCCTTTTAGGGTTCCCGGAAACCCTTTTTGGGCGGCGGAAAAAAGGGAGGAGCGGGGTTTGCGCTGACCGTGGGGTGGCGGAATCATATCAACGGACTTCTGCGACCGCCCCTTTCCCCTTTTTGTGGCGGGACCCGTATTGACACTACCCCAATCGGGGCTTCCTCCTCGTCCCCTGATGAAGCGCTCGCAAGCAAAAATTTTGGGGGAAAAAAACCCGGGTGGGTCCGCAATTTTCGTCTTTATCATTATCAAAACACAGGTGGGCTTGGGCGTCCTGGGCTTTCTGCATCCAGAAGCTGCGGGCTAAAAGCAAGGGGGACTGCAAGCGGTTGCGAAACCCCCCGGGATTTTTTCCGATTGAACCGCTTTCCCTTTTTCCCCCTTGATGGCCCTCAAATTTAAATGGGGTTTGAGCAGAAGGAAAAACTTCCCCCTTTTTTGGCCCCCTTGTTTTTTTAACATGCCTTCTGACCCCAAAACCCCGTTTTTTTTCCTCAAAAAAAGGGGGTTTTAAAAAAGGATTATCCACAGTGGGTGGGTACCGGTTGACCCTTTTTTTGGCCGTGAAATGCAGGAGAGAGGAGGTAAAATGCTAGGTGGGAGGCGGGGCCCCCCTTAAAAAACCCCTGAAAAGGAAAAGAAATTTGGGGACCGATGGTTGTTAAATTAGATTCACAGGGGGGCCTGGGGCCCAGCGAAGGGCAGGCCTGACGGTCCTGCAACTGAAAGATCCGCTGGCCCTGCGTGTTGTCGCCCGCACGGGGAAAGGGCCCTTCTCTCGTACTTACCTCCATGTGCTTCCCCCCTCTTTGCCGGTTTCCACCTGCATTTTCGCTCCAAGGGTTTAGAAATAAAAAAAAATTTTAGGAAGGTATGGGAAAAGTTTTGGAAAAATCTTTTTATTTAAAAAGGGCAGCCCAAAACACAGCTTTTTTTCAAATCCCCCTTTTAAACAAAAAAAAATTTTCTGGATTCAAAAAATTTTAACTTTCAAAGGGGTCTATCAAAACAAAACTGGAATGGGCAAAAGTCCAAAAAGACAAGTATTGTTTTTGTTTTGATATTAAAAAAACCTTTTATTTTTTTGCCCTTTTTAAAATTTACCTTTTGGGGGAAAAATAGAATTGCTGTTTTAAAATTTTACGTAGGGTGCTTGCGTCAAAAGAACCCGTGTGGGGGGCGCAAAAAATAAAAAAAACACGTAATGTTATGTTTTTTATATAAAAAACCCGTATTTTTTGCAAACCCTTTTAATTCACCTTTTGGTGAAAAATAGAATTGTGTTTTTAAAATTTACGTAGATGCTGCGTCAATTTAAAAGTGCTGGGTGCGCAAAAAGTCAAAAAAAACACTGTTAAGGATTGGGGCTTTCAGGGGACCTTTGGATATTTGGGGTGGTTTGGGCCCGATTTGTTGGGGGGACCGGGTCATGAAGGGAAAGAGAAAAGAAGACAGAGGTTTTTCTGAGGACCAATGCATAATTTATTAGTTAAAGCATCCCGTATTTACACCCCCTTCCCTAGGGGTGTTCCCTTTTATTTTTCATAAAGGGATGACATTGATTTTAAAAACACATCAACTTGATTTAGGTTTCAAAGTTAGTCCCGGGAAACTTTCCTTATTTGGAAATTTTTTGAGGTCAACTTGTTCTTATTCTTTTATCGAAACCCAAAAGTTTTTTAGGGTTTTATTGAAGGTTGCATTTTTTTTACTTCACTGATTAGGGTTGGGTTTATTGAGGGGATTAAAGTATTAGTTTTTATTGTTTTATTTGTCACACCAAAATTTAAATAGCAAAACTGTGATTAAAAAAATTTCTGGGTTTCAAGTCATCTTAAACTTATGAGGGGGAAAGTTACCCGAGAATTTTAAATCCTTTTGATCTGGGGCATATGGTTTCATTTTTTAAAGTCATCCCTTTAAAAAACACGTAATGTTTTTTTTTTGAAAATATAAAATGTTTTGTTTTCACCCCTTTTAATTTTCCCCTTTTGGTGAATTTTTAGAATTTTCTGTTTTAAGATTTACGTAGATGCTGCGTCAAATTTAAAAAAGTGCTGGGTGCCCGCAAAAGTCAAAAAACAGTAACTGTTATGTTTTTTATAATAAAAGGGTATTTTTTGCACCTTTAATTCACCTGGGGGAAAAATATAGAATGCTGTTTTAAGATTTAGTAGATGCTGCGTCAATAAAACAGGATGGGTGCGCAAAAGTCAAAAAAAAGTAATGTTATTTTTTTGATATAATAAACGGTTTTTTTGCACCTTTCAATTCCTGGGTGAATTAGAATTGCTTTTTTAAAGATTTACGTAGATGCTGCGTCAATAACAGTCTGGGTGGCAAAATTTAAAAAAAAAGTAATGTGAGTTTTCGTACGATACACGGTTTTTTTTGGGAAACAAAAAAACCTGTGCTGACTAAAGTTTGCTGGTTTGTAATTTAATGCAAGGGGGATATATCAACAGTCACGGGTGTAATGGGAAAAATTTGAAACCTATCTAAAAATGTTCTTGTTTAATAAAAGTGGAGTTTTGCAGTAAAAAAGAGCCGCGTTACTAGAAATGATTTTTACCCAATAAAAGTTCAGCTGCCCAATATCAGGAATATTTCAATAGCAAACTGTTAATAATAAAGATTTTCCCCCATACAATGTCTACATAAGTTTGGTAAATTTTACCCAGTTTTCTTTATAGAAGGTTGTCTGTGTTGCCCGTGGCCCCCCCCCCCCCCCCTCCCCCCCGCCGTGAATTTTAAAAGTGGTAGATTTCTTTTAAAATTCTCTGCTAATACAAAAATGTTCAAATCCCTAATCAAACAAATTGGGAAAGGATCAAGTAATAGAGAGGTTTCTCTGTGAGAAATAGATAATTTCGCTGAGTTTTTTGGCCACAGGCAGAACGCAGGTCCTTCCCTTTTGAGAGCTGAGAGACATTAGGCTGAAAAACGGGAAACGCTTTCTATTTTAAAAAGGTATGTGTTTTTTCCACCCCAATCGCAACCATACAATCCAGTCTGAGCGCCCCAAAACATTTACCCGCTCTATTCTGAAATCGATTTGGGGCCGCCAAATTCAGGAAGCCCCAAAAAAAAGGGCGTCTTAATGATGGCACAGATTTTAACCTTAATTACGCTGTTTGGGAAATTATCACCAAAAAAACCCTTGCCGTTTCAACTTTGCGAAAAAAAATCGCCTCAAACTAAAAAAATTATATAAATTTATCTGCATTTTGCAGTGAGAAAAAGTATTTGGTACCTCTGGCAAACAAGACTTAATACTTGGTGGCAAAACCCGTGTTGGCAAGCACAGGAGTCAGACGATTTTGGTAGTCGTTGATTGAAGAGGTTTGCGCACATGTCACAGGTTTTTGGGTTTAAATCCTCTTTGCGATATCTCTAAATCTTTAAAGTTTTTGAGCTGTTGTTGGGGAAATTCGGAGTTTTCAACCCCATCCTAAGATTTCTAGTGGTGGGCATCCATCCCTTAAATGTGCTTTTTTTTGAGTCATCCTTTTTTTGCCTTGCCCTTTATTTTTGGGGGTCTTTGTCTTGCTGGAAACCCCCAGCCACAACCCGTTTTTAATCCCCTGGGGGAGGGAAAAGAGGATGTCACTCGGATTTTACGGTACATGGCTCATCATTTCCCTTTGATGCGGTAAATGTCCTGTGCCCTTAGCAGAGAAACAACACCAAAACAAGATGGGCCACATGTATGAAAACTGTCTAGGTTTAAAACTCACTTTGTTGCCCATAGCAACAGATCAGAGTGCCCCTCTCATTTTTTCAGAGTACTGTATAAAATGAAAGGGGGGCTCTGATTGATTACTATGGGCAGCAAAGTGAGTTTTAAACCTAGACAGTTTTCATACATGTGGTCTAATGTTTCTACCTCCATTCTTGACAGTGGGAACAGTGTTCTTTGGGTCATAGGCAGCATTCCTCTTCCTCCAAACACGGTGCGTTGAGTTTAAAGCAAAGAGTACAAATTTTTGTTCACCGACCACAGCACCTTCTCCCCAAACACTCACGAATCTCCAGGTGTTCATTGGCACACTTCAGACGGGGCCTGCATATGTGCCTTTTTGAGCAAGGGGGCTTGCGGCACTGCGCACCATTATGGCGTAATGTGTTACCAAGGTTTTTTTGTTTATGGTCCCCCCTGCCCTGAGTCATTAAAAAGTTTCCCCGCATGTAGTTTTTGGTGTTCTCACCTTCCTCATGATCAAGGATACCCCCGAGGGGAGATTTTGCATTGGGCCCAGATCGATATCGATTGACAGTCATTTTTCATTTTTCCATTTTCTTACTATTGCACCAACTTGTTCCTTTTCAACCAATGTTTACTTTTGGTTTTTTAGCCATTCCGCTTTTTGCAGGTTATGGGGCTTGTCCTGATGTCCTTAGAAAACTCTGTGGTTTTTTGCCCATGTTGTAAGGTTAGGAAAAGGGTTAATGGCTTTTTCAAGCGTAATTGGGGTGGATTTCCCCCAAATTAGGCTTGAATAAGGGGCAGGCGGGGGGGCGCAGCTCCAGGGACCCAAAACTGCATTATCCACGGGGTTTTTCCCGGGGGATAATGTGATGTCAGTTTCCCCCGCCCGGATATTTGCCGAGCGGGGAGGGAGGAAAATGAATCCTGTTCTCCAAGAGAACTGTGAATTACCGTAATAGCTGGGACGGATTCCAGCCGTACTGCAGCGCAGTACGGCGCGCAATACGGCTGGGATCCGTGCCCAACATAAGCCGTGTCAACAGCCCTTTAGAGTCTAACTGATTAATTGAGTTATATAATATAACTTTCTAGTTTTATTTTTGCCACAAGAGAATTTACAATGGGCTGGCACTTCCTTTTCTCTGCAGCTCACTTATTTTCTCTTTGCTGCATAGAGTAGGGCAAAATAATACTTATCTCATTATTATTGTCGGGTGAGTGAATTAAAAACAAATGTATTTTACAGCTTGAAGCCTAGCTACACTATAGTGGTAAAATTGCACTCCCTGGACTCTGTAATAAAGGTCTATACTCCATACCTTACTGTAGACTGTAATGATCTATGGCATTTTCTTGTTAATGACTCCCATTCTGTCACGGACTGCACCGCAGCCCGTGGGTCAGGCTACGGGCACGTCCGGCTCCCCGATGCCGGGGTCGAGTAGTCCCGTGGTCCGTGCGCCGGACTGTGGGTGCATTCGCTCCCCGGGGCGTGGGTACTCACCTGACCTTGCTCCTGACTTGCTGCTTGCCTGTGCCCGCCGGCGTGCGCGTCCCCACTCTCTAGGGTGCCGGCTTCCTCAAATTTAAAGGGCCAGCACGCTGGTAATTGGTGGTTGCCGGCCGCTGACCTTATATAATGGCCCCTCCTCTGGCAGTCCACTGCCGGATCTTTAGTGCCTCATAGCCTATAGAGAAAGCGTTCCTTGTGCCGTGATTGTCTCTTCCGTGTACCATACTGCCTTGCTTCAGTCCCTCGACCACGAACCTCTGCCACCTGTCCTGACCTCCTGCCTGTCCTCGACTACACTTACGTCTCACAATTCTGTACCACGCTTGCCAGTGGAAGCGACCTGGTAGTTTCCCGCCGCAGCAAGTCCATCCCGCTTTGCGGTGGGCTCTGGTGAAAACCGGGTTCTACTTAGACTCTGCTCCGTGGCGTGGGCTTTCACCATCGCTTGTGGTGGCCCAGCGGATCCACTATCGCCAACTGTTACACATTCATTCTGCTGCCATTAAGCATATACACTCTGCTTGTACTGTCTACATAATACAAGAGGGAAGTATGGAAAAAAGGAATAGCTACAACATTAAACTAAAAGAACAGTTACATTTTTGTCTTACAGAGGCTTGCATCTAATTAGTGAAACTAAAATGAAATATATGAAACATTTACTTAAAGGGACCTGCTGGTGCAATAACTACTATTCACAGGCCCAAAGAATCATGCAACACTTTAAATCTGGAGTTATTACTTCAATTCCCTCTCCAATTTAGGGCCTGTCAGTCCTTGTCATTGCCTTGCAATGTGATACACTTTAATTGGTTACAAGGCTAATCTAAAAATTTAATGACGAAATTATAAATTTTGTCTTGGTTTTACTTTAGTTCTACAAGATCACACTAAACTTTAGCAACTGTTTAATTTTATACTCTTCATTACTGGTTTTAATTGTTGATAAGCAAGGAAGGGCTACTTTCAAAAATTTTGAAATAACTACTTTTATCATAAATCAATAGTGAATTGACTTATACTATTTTCAATTACTGTGCCTTACATCCAATTTCTGTGCTGCTCTACAGGAGAATGCTACAGTAGATGCCTTGGGTCATTTTGATACATCTAGTTTTTGCTTGTGAAGGTCATAGTGTTAGACTTTTCAAATTCCTTCTGGATTTGTTTTTCACAGTATGCTTTCTCTAAGTCTAAGACATCAAGCTGCTGAAGCAATATTCTCTGTACAACAGACATTTGTAATAAAAGGTAAGAGTGTTATAAGAAACTTTATATAATATTTTGCTGGAGTTTAGTAAATCATGTAACATTTGTAATTAACTGGTGAAACAATGCAAGGGTATTATTTCTCCATACACCAAAGATGCAACCCGAAACTCGATTTTGCTAGCCTCCTCATGCCATCCTGCACATGTTACTAAAAATATCCCAGTTGGTGAACTGATCCGTATATATTCAGACGATACGTTTATTAATTTGAATAGGGATCACGTTTGCCATAAACTACGGGTCTGTACGTATTCCAAGAATCATTTAAATAATGCTATCGATATTGTTGAACATATCCCTAGGGATTCTTTGTTATCATATACAAACAATAGGAGAACAGCAAAAAATTTAGAATCCAACAATATTGTATTTACAACCTCTTATGGCATCCAATACTTAGAAATTGTGAATATTGTCAAAAGGCAGTTACATTTAAGGCCACATGTATGAAAACTGTTTAGGTCTAAAACTCACTTTTTTTTTATTATGGGCAGTGAGTTTTAGGGCTTGTTCGCACGGAGTTTTCACTCCGTGTTACAAGCACTTTTGTAGATCCGTCTTGGAGACCAACAGCGCGGATGCCAAGACGGATCTAACAATTAGCAGTGACTTTATCACTGCTTGCTATGATGAACATGCAGCAGCGTTCACATGAGAGATCGCCGCCGTGTGTTTCAAAAGCGCCGCTCGTCTCTGACTCGCAAATAATTGACATCCTATTGAAACACGCAGCGGCGATCTCTCATGTGAACGCCGCTGCGTGTTCGTCATAGCAAGCAGTGGTAAAGTCACTGCTAATTGTTAGATCTGTCTTGGGGTCCCCTCGGTCGGACCCCAAGACGGATCTACAAAGTGCTTGTAACATGGAGTGAAAACTCCGTGTGAACAAGCCCTAAGACCTAAACAGTTTTCATACTTGTGGCCTTTATTGTCTAATTTTAGGAACATTAAAGACGAAGAGCAAAACATCAGATTTGTCCTTAAGGGAGCTCCGTCTTTAGGTATGCTTCTGTCTCCCAGTCTTTTTGTCTCTCAACCTATGCAAACCAAGATCTGGTGTCAACTTAAAGGATTTTTTAAATGCAGGCATAAGGTCTGTACAGCTTGCAATTTTGCTACTCCCACTCAGAAATGTGTTTCTGTAACAAACAAGATGGAGTATCTAATTGCAAAATAAATAAATTGTAACACGAAATATGTTGTCTATGTGGTGACTTGCAACACTTGCAATTTACAATATGTAGGCTGCACCACCAATGCATTAAAGGGGTTGTCTCGCTACAAAGAATAGCTTTCAAATTGTAGGGAACACAAAATAAAGACATTTTCCAAATATATTGCATTGTTCCTCTGTTTTCCCTAAAGAGATACAAGTGAATTTATTACCCCCCTGGCATTTCATTTCCCCTCAGTAACTAAACCTGTAAACAAATCTCCCTGGGCTGTTTTGTTCAATGAGATAACAGAGAGTGAGTCATCACACAGGTCTGCCAGTGTCAGTCAGTGTCCTGTGCTGCCAGACAGTAAAAAAGCTTGATTTATCTCAAGTAAACAGCTCTGTAATTAGGGCTTTTGTTTGGGGATCAGATAAGAAGCCCCTGCCAGTAGTTTGAGAAGCTAATCTAATCTAATTAGCATCTGAAAGCACAACAGACCTGTACAAGCACAGAGCTTATGCAAATTAGTCTGAACCAGGAAGTGACAGAGAATTTCTTTCATGCATTCTTTGAAACCCTGTGGGGAGACAACTCCTTTAAGAATTTGAATTTGCTGTCATTTGTCAGACTCATATAAAAATCATTCTCCTAGGCTGTCTATGGTGTTGAATAATTTCTTGAAAGTGGAGATCATACGTGAAAATTTCTCTGTAGAGAAGCCTATTGGATTTTTCGCCTAGGAAGACGGATTCCCTCTGGTTTAAATACAAAATTCGAAATTTTATATAATTATTAAATGTACCTATAAACTTATGTATTATTTTGTGTTTTAAGGTAAATATATGTTGGGAGTTTTGTTTTCTTGCATTTATTTAATGGTGGTTAAGGGTGTGTCCTGTTGATTTGTAACAGGTGTGTCTTTGCAAATATATTCAGTGTTTTAGCTGTGTTGCTTCACACTAAGACTAAGGCTACGCCGAAAAAAGTCAGTGTGCTGCATATATTTTGAATTGGATCATGTAAGATTTGTTCCCTATTGCATTTTTTAACATTTATGTGGATTAATAAAGAAAACTTTTTTTTGAAAACATTTTATATTTTCACGATAACTCTTTTTCTTGAGGATGCTAGACTTTAATATGTTTTTTTCACTTTACCAGTTATTTGGAGCACGTGACATTCTCTGAAATGGACATACTACTATTTGCTTAGGGGTGAGCTGGTTTCATGGTTGACTCCATGAGAACACTTCTTTGAGACTTAATTGGTGAAATAATGTTACATTCGTCTATTTGATCAGAATTTTTATTTGACACTATGATGCAGCATCCATGCAACCAATATTTTACAGCTATTTTTCTTGCGCAGGATTTGGGAATTTTTCTCGGATTATAGCCATCCCATAGCATTAAAAAATACATTAATCAGCCTTTTTCTGAATAAAATATGGCGGATTATTGTGCATGGTCCAATATTTTCAAAGAACTGCGGTTTTGAAATCTAGCTGTCAGAAAATTTGAATTGTGTAGACTGCAGCTCGAATTTTCTATTGAAGTCTATACAAATGGTTTGTGGTCAGTTTTTTGAACTGGTTTAAAAATCAGAAAACTATGTCAAAACCGACAATAAAGCCATGTTCACACGGCTTAAAATGGGACGTATTTCAGTCTATAATTCACGCCATACTGCGCTGCGCATTACGGGCTGGAATACATCCCAGTCATTGCGGTAATCCACAGTTCTCATAGAGAACTATGGATTACGTCTCCTCTCCCCGCTCGGTGAATCCGCCGCGGGGGGAGATAAGTGACATGTCATTTACTAGCGGCGTATACGCGCCGACTAGTAATGATAGTCTATGGGTCGGCGAGGTGCCGGCCCCGCGCTCCTGCCCCCACTCCCGCTCCGCCCCCACTCCCGCTCCGCCCCCTTCCACACGGCGTAATTGCGGGGCGTAATTACGCCCCGCAATTAAGGCGTGTGAACATAGCCTAAATCATTGCCGTGTAGACAGGCCCTAAACCTTGAGTTATAGCAAGCATAATCTGGAAAGGGTGTTTCCATCTCCTCAACTTGTGGCATGTTGCAAGGCTATGCCAACACCGCATGATCAATGGAGGTTTAGCATGTAGGATATTTAGAATCCGTAGGAAGAAGAAGCTACACTTCTAATTCAGGACTGCCACCCTTTTGCAGTCTTTCCCTGTACATCTGTGCTTTATGATCACCTAACTGTGCAGGGAACTGCAACCAGCCCCATCCACTTGAATGAGGTTATGATGCAATTTTCCTGCATAGTCAGGGGTTTGGGGCTGCTCTGCAAGTGTAGACTGTGAAGAGGCTACAGCACTAAGTTAGCGCTGTGGCCCCTGTATTTACAAGATTGGTGGGGGCCCTGAGGTTGTATTACCACCAATCTGTGATGTAATATCCTAGTGTTATGCCATCAATTTATAAAACAGAATTCCTTTGTAAGCTAGAATCCTTTTACAGTAGAGAATACAAAAAATACAATAAGTCTTGTCTGCTATGAATTAAACATGTTTAGGGAATGAGTAGGTTTATAAAACTAAGTCTACACTTTACTAACCAGTGTGTTAGTCATGGTCTTTGTATTAATTATTGCGGCCTTAAAAGGTCTTACAGAAATATAGGGAAACAAATCAAGTATATTGGGTTACTACATAATTCAGTGGTGCGCCAGAGAGTTCAGTAGTATTGTTCAACCTTCAAATATCAGATAATGAAGATAAAAACAGGTACTTGAGGGGTTCACTGTATAGTCTGTATTTGTTAAAGTAAGCTGATCTGAAGTAGGACATTACTTTATTAGAGACAGAAGATAATAGAATATTGCTAGTGTTCTTAATTAAGCTTCACGTAATGTATAAAGATTCAAATATAGGACCTTGTGATGGCAACAGGTCTGGTGCTCGCCATAGTAGGATGCAAAAGCTAAGTGAACCTTAGTATTCATGCTTAAAGGGGTTTTCTCACCACAATAATTAGTTTTAAACATGTAGGCCAAGGTAAATATAGACTATTACCAAATACATTTCTGTTTTGATTTTGTTTTGTTTAGGAGATAAAGGAAAAATTATCTACTGCTTGTGTACACAAGTTTCTCTAGGTTATCAATCTCCTCTTTCTGCTCTCTTTGCCCTGATTCCTCCAAGATGTCTGACCATGGTGAGTCACTAACTGCAAAGTGTTATCAGTAGCCCGGAGCTTGTTTATTTAAGTAAATGGCAAGTTTAAACCCTTTAGAGAGCTGTAGCTGTGTGCAGGGCCGCCAATAGGGGGGTACAGGCATTACAAGTGTATGGGGCCCGGCCAGAATGTAAAGCAAGGGGGGGCCCGCCGCCGGCGCCAGGCTCCGCCCCCTTGCTCCACGCTAATGGAAGGGAGAGCAGACCGCAGACCTGCTCTCCCTACCATCACAATCAGCTGTGCTGTCAGAGGGGGGCCGGGCTGCTAGTAAGGCCGTGGGGCGCCGTGTGTATCGCTCCGGATGCCCCACATATGAGTGGCATTGATTGCCGTTACCGGACATCTGTGGAAGGACTTGCAGGTGATTTCTTATCCACCATTTGAGATAAACTTGTCCATTATAGGCGATATTGCCATGTTTTGGTAAGATGTCGTGACACTGTATTTGGCATCAGTGAGTGTCTTGTTATTGAGACAATCACTATCGGTGGACACTTCCCCCTTGTGCGGTCTGTAAGTCTCCCTGTGACATAAGTTTACTCCTGAGTCCAATTATCTTTTCTGGACTATTGATCCCACACTCCTTAGGTATTATCATTCTTGTTGTGGCTGCATATTTTATTTTTATGTTTAGGTGCACAATTTGGGTGTTCATTTGAGGTGTGTGGTGCTGGTATTATTGGTGCACTTTCCACATCCTCCTGTCTCTTATACCCTTGTTTTATTAGTGAATATATACTCTGTAATACCCTTGTTTTATGATTATATAGACCCCCTGTATATATTCTTCTCCCTTTACAAATTGTCCCCTGAGGAAACCATTTTTTGACATCTTGGGAGGGTTGAAACATGTTGGGACATGGGGTGCATAGGGTCATATTAGTGTAAGGGTTAGGTTCCGGACGGGAGCGTCCTTGTTGGGACGATCATCCCGTTTTTTCGACAGGTTAGGTCCTCATTTAGACTTTGTAGGGATTTTCTATTGAGTGCACTCCTTGTCTGTTTTCGGCCTGGTGTTTACATTTTAATCATATATTTAATAAAAGTTATTTTTTAGTTTTTTCTCCCTATCTGATATAGTGAACAGATCCCCCAAACACAAATTTACAAATACGTATCCTGGGCCCCTGTGCTGCACAGCGCCACCAGGAGTGTATTCTCTGGATGCCCAGTAACTTTACCTAACCGTGGGGTTCAGAAAGGCCGATAACCCCTTACCTTCTTAATACCGTAATCACCAACGGGAACAATTGTGTGTGGTGGCAGTTGCAGGGGCTCGTGGTGCAGCACAGCAGCTTACACAGCTTAAATGGTTTACCCACTTCCCTCCCAAATACGCATGTGACACAACTTTCCCTCACAGATGAACCGGTTCAAGTAGCTAACGGTGTGACATCAAACTCTCCAAGTCCTGAGCAGGAGAATGTATTTGGGAAACCCTCCTTTGGCCTGTAACCGAACCTAAACTATCTAAACTAATATCAGGCCTTCTCACAGTCCTGAACTAGTTGGCGTGCACGCATCCGCTGAGGTACCTTAAAGATGGCCGGAAATTCCTGTCCTCCGGTGCAGATCCTTGTGGATGAAGTGGATGGTCCAGCTGCAGACAGTCCTCTCTATCTTGGCAGCTTGTCCTTCTTGTCCAGGAGTTCTCTCTCTCTCTGTGATGGCGTCTGTATAGACAGTCAGGCTCTCCCTGTTTCTGGAACAATCCTGAATCCTGGGTTCTTTATAGCTTAGTTTCTGTCTCTGTCTGTCCTCCTCTGAGTCTCAGAAGCTTCTCAAAATGGCTGCTACCATGTGCCAGTTTTATACCATGTCCCTCATTTGCATATACTGGAAACTGAACATAGAGGCATCTTGTGGCCAAACAGTAGAATACAAAGAAACATTTCACAACTGTCATGCATGTGATTTTACTTAGAAAACACAGTGAGGCTGGCCCACTATCCCACATGGGGAAACAGGACAGTAAAATAAGTGCCAAATACAATATCCAGAAGAATGGAGCTAAAATTAAAAGAACCAGCAGGATTGTTGGAAAAGACTAGGAACAGAGTGACCTGAGGCAGAGTCCACAGGCCATAGAAGCTGGACAGGATCAGATCAGAGGCTGTACTGTCCTTACATTTAGGAGGAGAGCATTTGCTGGGCTATTATAGCATACCTTAAGAGTTCATGTGTAGCTGTTAACTGTTACTTTACTGGTGCAGCATGGTGGGACTTAACAATACAAACTGAACATAGAAATTGCACTTTTAGTAAGCTCTTCCCTCCCGGTGGCGTGCTTTTTGACCCTGGTGGTCTACTTTAGTTGATCCTGACTGTCACTCTTCTTTTTGGCTTAATGAGTATCGTGAATAGTGCAGTATCTTCATTATTTTATACTTTCTCATAGGGAATCTTCTAAACCAAACAACCTATTTAATGATAGGCTACTCAAAATGTATGCTGTCTTCCAGAAAAGCATTGGTAGATATTATTTTAATGTCATCTTGTACTGGTTGAACTGACCTTTCACATGAATTATTTTCAGAAGGAACATTTAAAGCTACAAGCCAGCATGCTGCATATGCTTCATTAAAACTTCATTAAAACTTCATAATACTCTATTTCGTTAGTTATTGAGTAGCTTTAAAATTAAGACTATCTCTCTAAACTGTTACTACCTCTGTAAATGTTTTTAAAAAATTTTACTTAGTTTTTTGTTCTGTTTTATTCTATTTATATGTTGTTATTTATTTACTTTATCTTATCACATCTTGGTGTACAATGCCGTCCCTTTTTCTTAAACAAATACTCATTTTAAGATTACGCTGTTTCAATAGTGAACTTATAAACGGATACTCTTTTTAAGCTATACACTGTAAGATATTGTTTTTCAGGAGATGTACAGAAACAGTATTGGATTATAAGCAGGGCAAGAGAGACTATTGTCTTTGGAGATTTGCTGTGCAGATTTACACTATCCAACCCCATTTTACGTAGAAGTGCTGTGTTTGGTATAAAAGTGATTCTTTTTCCTTCCCTGAAAAATAAAAATGATTTGTAGTTTTAAATTTCTTGAAATAAAAGTAAAATTTAAAACAATAAAGGGGGAACCCCGCAGTAAGGCATGGTTAGGCAACTGGTGCTTCAGATACATGTACATTGGTTGTTGATTAATTTTGATTATTAAATGTTTATATGTTACTTTTATTTTACTACTACTATTTATGCTTATGCTGTAATTTTTTTTACTTTGTATAATGTAATTATGGATCAGTGTAGTGTCAGTCGGTGCTTTCCCATTGTCAATGCTGTTTATTAATTAAGAACTATTTAACTTCATTTTCCAAATGGCTCATTGTAAATAGTAAAAAATATGTATATATTGCAGTATTGGTATTGGACTCCCTAATGTGACCCGTGGTAAGCTTGACTGTAATTATCAAGCATTAGTTAATTTTTTTTTTGGGTAATTGAGGGTGCCAGAGGTGAACACACACATTGTTAGTTTTCCAGCAATGAGGAGTTAACGTTAGAGGGTGCTGTGCATGCTGGGAGAAGAGGAGGGAATAGAAGTTTCTAGAGAGAGACTAGGCCAGATGAGTGTAGTCTATTGTGTGTGTATGCTGCACATGGAGGCAGCTGTTGAACTGAGACAGAAACAGTAACAAAAAAAAACGGCCCTGTGAGTGTGCACCCCATTGCACATGGACAGTGAAGAGGACAGCATCACAGAACAGGAGTTGCAGGAATACTGGTGGAAAGAGATACCTGTGATTTTGTATTTAAATGGACTTGAATAAACCCTTTTAAAAAATTACACTACAGGGGCCCGTTATTTTGTGAGGGTGTTTAAATGGATAAATACGGGGGGCCTCTCCTGCAAACCCCCCCCCAACCAAGTTCACCAGAACCCAAAAAGAATTTTTAAACCCACGCAAAAACCATCCGTGGTGTGTGGAAACCAATTTGGGGGGCCCCAAGGGGATTTTGAGGGGAAATCTGAAGTTATAGGAGTGAAAAACCTAAAGAGTGGGGCCCTCAAAACCCTGAGAGGGAGTCACCAGGGGGCCAGCCAGAGTGAGGGAAAAAATTTTCAGTAGCGGCCGGAAGGAAAACCATGCCCCCCCTCTTGCTTTCAAACCATTTTACCCCAGACCCAAATTTTAAGCATTGGGGGGGACAGTGTACCGCCTGGATGGCTCTGAAAGACAACACTGAGATGCAGCCTAGCCCAGCATAAGTCAGCATATTGCCCTTTAGCAAGTTAACACAGCCTTAAATGGCAACACACACAAAAAAATATATGGATGTGGAGGCACACATCAATAATATCAGTGAGTCACTGCTGCAGTTGTCCTATGCAGAATTGGGGACAGTTGCAAGATTTGTTGCAAAAAGTTGCAAGCTACCAGTGGTCCATCTCACTTGTGCACATAATCGCTGACATCTCTGAATAGCCCTGAATCGATTACCAGATGAGATGGAAGATATTGAGGAGGAAGACGCTATGTTGGCGTTTCTTCAAACACTGAGTTTATGGCAGTTTGTTGGCTGTACAGGGGACAGAGTGTGAGATGTCTCCCCAACAGACAACTGAGGGCTAAAAACCAATTCTTTCCCTTTACAAAAAGACGGTACAGGAATCGAAAAAGAAATTTGGAAGGTGATTAGTCCTGAAAAATTTTCCCAAGCTCCCCAAAGAAAGACCTCAAAGAAGATAACCCAGCCCCAGAGAAAAACTATTACAAAATTTCAAATTAATGACCAAATTGGTGAAAAGAAAAAAAAAGGGAGCTGTCTTTACAAACCGATTCACCAGATAGATTGGCGATACACGGGGGGTCCCAGGAAGGAGAATTTTTGGACTGTATAAAGCCTTTTAGTCCAGGGTTCTCAGGCATCTCAGGAACATGTTGAAGGAAAAAAAACCCTCCCCTTTTCCCCAGGTAAGCCCCTTTTTAAAAGGAGAATTAAAAGAAAAAAAGCTCTCTGTTTTTGTTAAAAGTGATTAACATCTCTCAATATAGCAATGGGTCCCCTCAAGACTTCTTGGTCAAGCCTTTTGTATCAAAGAAAACTGTTGTTTGCACCGAGAAGAAGGGCTGGGTGGTTTTGAGCAGAGCTAGTTCAAAAGAAGTTCTCGGGGTAATGGGGGCGGGTTATTGTGGGCCTTCAAGTCCTATTTGAAACAATACCTAGAAGACCCTTGCACCTCAGATGAACTGTTGA
The DNA here is from genome assembly GCA_025379985.1 of Phyllomedusa bahiana. Classification (NCBI taxonomy): domain Eukaryota; kingdom Metazoa; phylum Chordata; class Amphibia; order Anura; family Hylidae; genus Phyllomedusa; species Phyllomedusa bahiana. The sequence continues at coordinate 98,608 of JAODAL010001896.1, forward strand.
TTGAAAAGATAAATGATGCGGCTAGTCTTCAGTTAGAGAGAGAATAGAAGCTAAAGATGCTGCCTGAACACCACCCTGTAAACACGAGCAGTGGTAACGAACATTGGGTTTTTAACAGCACGCCCCCGTTTGGGTTTTCGAATCCCCCGACTTTGTGCAGGCAATCTTTTTTTGTTTTGGAATCGGGAAGTCTTGGTTACATAGACTTACACTTTTAAGCCTATCATGGACACCCCAGGTGTAAATATTTTCCCTTTGCACTTATGGGTCCCTTTCTTCTTTTTTTCTATTTTTCCCCTACATCCCCCCGATGAGATTGTAATAGGGAAAGTTTGAAACTTGTTGGGGTTATTCTTTTTTTTTAAGGGACTCTAGGTGAATTTTTCAGGGAGGGTTCGAAACGGCCCGTCCTTTGCGGGGCGACCCCCTGTGGACATCTGGGGGCCCCCTGCTAGTTTTTAGGGCGATCTAGGGCCACATAGTTGGTTTTAACCCTACTTTATTTATTTTTTTCCTAGCGATGCTATTTTTATTGCATTATTAATAAGTTATATTTTAGGCTTCTTTGTTTAAAATTTCCCCCTTTTTTTGGTGATTTGGTTTTGAAATATTAGGGATCTGTGACACAAATTTATCACAAGAACAGTTTATTCAATATAAATGAACTGTGATATACAAAAACGTAATTGTATGACAGGCACGACACATTGTAATGCGATTAAAAAGGCGCCTTAAATATAGTAGCAATGAGACGCTGTGCACCTCCATAACGCAATGTGCCTATTGAGGTGCTTAATATACACTAGTAATGATACGTAACGACGCAATGCGCCTCGATAAGCACTTTCATACATACCTGTTGCTATGCGCCCCGTTGCACAAAAGCACCTAAAAGTAGGGAAAAGGGCCACATGTATGAAAACTGTTTTTCTAAACTCCGCTTTTGCCCCTAGTAATTGGGCAAAAAAAGTGAGTTTTAGACCTAAACAGGTTCATACACGTGGCCCAATGCACATTTTCAGGTACATTACGTTTACCATGCAAGTTATACCAGACGCCAGATTTTTGAAAGAATTGTACTTTGAGACGCACTTTACACTGTTAAAACGCACCTAAAATCTGCTTTGTCAATGCCAATTTTCGGACATGTCGCCCAATTTTCGGACATGTGTATATACTTTGTATATACTGTGTATATATAGCTTCTACATACATATATATAATGAGCAGCAGCTGCTCTGGGATTGCAGAAAACTCCATTTTTGACAGACAGATTTATGGTCCACATAGAGTTTCCCCGTACTCCATTGGCACTCGTGCATCCACAATGACAACAGGTGCAAATGTAAACAGACAGCAAAAACAAAATAACTTTTGCTCGACTAATACAGTGGATTTTTTTCCCCCTATCACCCTTAATTCCTGTAGTGGCTGTATGGGAGATCTTGAATGTCTCTTGTCTGTAGCCTCTCAGGCCCAAATGTCTCCTGACCTGGGTAGCAGCCCAAATTAGTCATGCAAATTGGGCCTCAAACATGGGGAGTAGCCACCCACCCAACACTTTGGATGTAAGAGCCACCCCATGCTAAGCTGTTTGCAAACAGCTATGCTAACTGTTCAACATATGCCAATAATACGCTGCGTACAAATTTAAACGGGCTCCCCCCCCACCAAGGCCAGTACCTTGGTGACACCTAACTACCACCTGCCAGTGGCAGGACCATATGACTTTCTTTCCCTTGAAGTCGCTTACCACCTATTTATCATTGTGCATGTAGAAACCTGGCTGGGATATACGCACTATCACAGACCTTTCCAACTGCCGCCTTACAATATATAATTTATTTTCTTAACACATTCCCTGCACATCCCATATCTATTCCACAAAAAAACTCTAACAAAACCTGTATTACTGTGTATCGTGGAAGAACTTAGAAGCTATCTTGATTTAGTTAGATTCCAATAAGTTCAAAAGACAATAGCTCTCAGAACACCAAGGAAAAGGTGCAAACATTGATTTTGTAATCTACGTGTATAAAATATTTGTAGCTTTTATTTATGCGAGTTACACTGTACTTTTTCTCTAAACTAACAGTTAACTTACTGGAGGTTTGCCAGGTCCTGATGTTATTGATACTTGAATATACAGAAAGCTCCTTAATGGATTATTGGATAATTCTTAATGGATATTTTGCATTTTGTTGGCCCTCTAATATGCTTAGATATAATATTGACATGCGTTTTCAGTCAAAGGTTTTTCATACCTACTTTATGATGACAGTAGTCAAGATCGAAAATAAATTACAAGTGAGCAATTATTTTCATTTTAGATATATTAAGGGATTTATAGGTGGGTTTGGTAAGTCATTTGATAGAATTGAAATTTTCATCAGGTAAATTTTAAAGAATTTGTTACCATACTTCCTTGGAAGGGAAAAAATATTGGGAAAAAATGTTTTTATGGTGTAATTAAACAAGTTCATGACTATTTATTTCCCCCTTTCAAAATTTAGCATTGTTTTTGGTAAGGGACTTAATACAAGGAGATAGCATGATTAAGTAAAAAAAGGCTACATTAAGATCCTTACAGTCAGGACACATCACCTAGCTATGTACTTCATTATGTAATATCACTGTATACATGGTTCCAGTTTAATCATGAAACAAATATGTCATCTTACCTGACATTGGTTTTAATATATATTTGTATTCTCCATGTAATACCAAATAATGCATAATACAGATGTCTTGTAGACATCTGATACATGCTGTTCCACCTGGAAATAAATTAATAAAGTGATATCTTGGCATTACCATTACCCCTAAAAATAAGTTGTGTGGAAATGTTTTTCCATGTTTTAACTTAGCCTGTTATGTTAAAATCACCTTACCTGGCTAATACAATGGTAGTTTACCTCACTCTCTCCTTAATTCCTGCAGTGGCTGTATAGGAGATCTTGAATATCTTATCTGTGCCTCTCAAAAATGTCTTTTTTCCGGGGGGAGCAGCCCTTTTGTAGCTGACTATTGACTTTATATGCCACCATTTCTTGGCCTAGGTATCACATTACTTCCCTGGAGGCGTTATCTCTAAGAAGTTTGGACTTCCCAGTCCACCAGTGCCAACAGTCCAACATCACTGCTGATCTAATGTGTCATGGCAATGGAAATTACATCAGAGAAACAGCACTGCTGGAACTGGAAGCACTATGAAAGGTAAATTAACCCTACAAAAGTCTAAAAACCATAACAATAGCTTCAGGTTAGGGTTACAATCTTTAGGCAATTTATACCAAAATTAAAATGCTGGGATACAGGGTCAATATGATTTGATGTGAATCTGAAACACTTATAAAAGTGGAAGTCTTGTGCTCTTGCATAACTGTAAAAAAGTAAATATGGTTGATAAAGGGTTTAAAAAAAAACCCTTGTTTTGGTCCCCTAAACTCTTGATATTGATCCAGGGAAGGAGTGACATTTCCCAATTGCTTCCTGACTCCAAATATGGCAATCAGAATCTAGTCGCTATAACTTGTAATATTGTATTTTTCAATAAAAGCATATAAGTCCCTCTTTAACTTGTTCAATGAATCTGCCCACAAATTTTTAGATTCCATAAACCAATCCTTTGTGTTTGTTCACACGGTGTTGTGCACCATAAACACTGTGCTTTGCGCTTTGAAATTTCAGGCTTGCAAACCCATAATTTTAAAGCGTAAACACCGCAGAATGTAGTGAGACAGTTTTCTGCCTCTCAAACATATGTATTTCACGGCATGTAATACGCCTGAAAGAAGTGACATGTGACTTCTTTTTATAGGTGTCCATTACACGCTGCAAAATATGATCATAAAATCACAGTTGCCTGAACAATGACGTTGAAATTACTTGTTCATTCTTTTTACTGTATTTGTGGGGCGGATTTCGGCGCAATTACAACCCAAAATATGCCTTAAAATATGCTGTGTAAGTATACCCTTACAGGAAAAATCCCCCCTTTTAGATTAATATGTCTCCTTTGTTGCTGTTACAGACCTATCTGTAATAAGATCATGCAAGAGATGTGTGTACTATCCATTCTCATATTTGTACATGGTAATTAAATCTGCTCTAAACCACTGCCTTTTTTTCCCTTGAAAACCCAAAGGTGATTATCGAAGGATGTAATAGAGAGCACTAGAACGTTTTTAGTGCATGAACAAGCTCACAATGTAATCTATGGACAATACAACAAAGAGCCAAAAGACAAAAAGACAGGCTTATAGTATAGCAGGAAAGTAGTACTAAGTAAATTCACTTTTCAATTGCTTACATAGAGCCCTGCTTATATTATATTACCATTTCTCGTTTCCAGCTGTTCTTTTTTTGTTTATTCTTCCTTTCATACCGCCAAAATTATGAAATAAAAGTCAGCCTGCTTTTCTGTCCTCTTAAATTACAGTATATCAAGCAGGCAGCATAGAAAGATGTAGTTAATCCAGACATGCCATCCCAGATCAAGTGTAAAATACTCCTCAGGCAAATGGAAAACATCTTGGCTGCACCAGAAGGAAGGTGGCTGTGTTCTTGACGGATCTTTATAAATGAAATGAACGCACAAACAGTTGAATGTCCATGACCACATTCGATTGCCTGTATTTTACGTAATAATTTGTAAAAGTTAAGATTGATCATCATCATGCTTAATCACTAGCAAATACATGCTGAAAGGAAGACATAGTGCAACGAACACAACCTTTGCTTATATTCTCTCATATTTAAAGGGGTTTTGCCACAATCTCATTTCATACCTCCTGCATCCAGCTCTTACAGTTTTAGCTCTGTGGTGGCTCATAAGGGGGCTGAGTAATTTTTTTGATTGCGAATTAATGTGACCTCATCAGATGCTATCACCAGGCCTTTCTCTCTCTAGTATCAAAGAAAGGTCTGTTTATGTAGTAGAATTGTAACTAGCTACACTGTAGCTCAGAGGTAACATTTTGCTTTTAACAGCACAGAGTCCCTCTAGGTTACATATCCCTGTAAGAACAAAGCCTGTGGATTTTTTTTTCTTTAGTCAATGCACAAACCTGATTGAATGTTTTCTTATTTTTCATTTGCACTGTTGACTTATTACTAACCAGTCCAGAGACAGGAGTAAAGATGACAGACACCTGGAGGTTTGAATCTTCAGTAAGCTACCTGAGAGAGAGGGCGATAGTCTGAGCATGTGCGACCAGGACTGAGGAATGTCATAAAGCCCAGTCATATCCCTGGAGATGAGCTGATAAACAAGGATCACTAAAGGAGGCAGCTAAAACAAAAAGGTGCAGAAATTTTTAAAAATGAATCTAGAGGTAAAATGGTTTATTATTTCATTTTCAAACTTCCCATGTCAATTTAACTTCATGGCAAAACCCCTTTAATGGAAATCTGCACTGCACAGCAATGTAAGACTAAATGCGTCACTTCTCAGTACGTTTTTGATATGAGATTGGAAACCATCTGAAAACTGGCAAGCAACCATACCCAAAGACTTTAATAGAAAATCCACCCAGTAGACTACACTGAACACATTTTCAACTGCATAGATTTTCACACCAGAAGGTGTGCCAGAAGGCCAGAAGGTGTATTAGTCAATGGTTAAGGGGAAGGGGTGAATCCGCAAACGGCGGATACAACCGTCCCCCAAAACCATTGAAAAGACCATAAAATAGATTCCTAATCAGAATTTTGAAACATAAACTGCCTTGAGAACCAAGATGTAGATTAGCCCTACCAAATGGGGTTATCTGTATCTGGATCCAGGATAAATATATTGCCCATAATACAAATGCTGTAGACTTCTTATGCCGATACTTAGTAGATACTATATGGAAAAATCCCTTTATGTCAACATAGTTATCTTAGAGGGACATGTATAAAAACTGTGTAGGTCTAAGACTTTCTTTGTTGCCCATAGCAACCAATCAGAGCTCCCTTTCCATTTTATATATTGCTCTGAAAAAATGAAATCGAGCGCGTCTGATTGGGTTTTGCATGGGTAACAAAGTCTTAACATCCTTGTTTTTTCATACATGAGGCCCTTATATTCTATATTGTGTTATATATACAGCAGAGTGATTATATTTCTATGTTGGATGTCTATTGGACAAAAGGAAAAACTTTGAGAGGTGTTCCCTTCTCAGACATGTATGGCATATAAATAGAATATGCCATAAATTTCTCAAAGGTGTGGATGCCAGATGGGGGATAATGTGCCCCTGAAAGTATCGTGGAAGAACAGGAGGGTAAAGGTCATCTTTGTGTAACACACCAGGGAAGCAGCGGAGAGGATGGGAGTAGTATGGTGTATGGCGTTCACTCACCAAACCTCTCATGCATCCCAGGTGGCACGACAGTGGAGAGGGAGTCTGCACTGTGGATGTTGGTAATAGTAATCCCCCAGGCACGCTCAAATGGTAGGCGTACTATAGTACACACTTGCCTGGGATGGTGGTGAGTGCCTTGGTGTGTAGTGCAAATAAACAGGCAGGAGTCAAACTGCCAGACAAATCCATTTCTCTTTTACTCAGTGCAAGGTGGTAAACACACGCAGCTTCGATTATTCACACAGTCTCTGTACAAATTTTCAGATTGCACAGCTCACGTTAAGAAGCACCAGCAGGAATGCCCAATAAGGTCCTCAAAGTACTAGACTATTCAAACAAGGAGCCTTTCTGAACCCCAGGTGATCCGCACATTCTTTCTACCAATTGAATTAGTGTTGAGCCAAGCCAGAGGCGAGCTGGTCATCAATTAATGTCTAGAGGGGACATAATTACCTCATACCTCGACTCCTGGTGTTTCTTTTAGACAGCTGCGTCCTCTTTCATAGAGTTCTTTTCTTCAGAGAGTCATCTTGCAAGTGTGGCAGTGAACAGGAGAGGGGCTCTGGTCTCAGAGTACATGAGGCCAGTGTTGTCTTTGTACAAGGGTAGATCATGAAATGTTCAACAACAAATTAATAAACTGACTAAACCAGCCAAACAATTAGAGGGCAATATATAAACTAAGGCCCCATCCTTGGTTTCCTATGCAATGCCTCTTGTTATGAGCTTGTGCAGTACATTAACCATTTGTATACTTTATTTAAACACTATCTCACTCTTCCTACAAAAGTCACAAGTAGTGTTGAGCGAACCTTGCGATTGGCTATCGAGATCAGAGCGCGATAGTCTGATAAGTCCGGGACCGCAAATCGATAAGGTTTTTTTTCACGATAGTGTATCACGATTATGAGCGATTACCATTAAATTACTATGGGAGAGCAACAACACCTTCATTAATAGCACCCAAACAAGGCTGAGTGAAGCTGACATTAACATCCACGAAGAGTCAACATGGAAAATAGCTTCATCTCAGGCAACACACTAGGTTATAAAAATCACAGAACCTTTCAATTCGACGCCAGTGGTGAATAATAGAATTGCTGTTTTAAGATTTACGATGATGCTTGCTTCAATGAACAAAGCTGTTGCGCAAAGAGTCAAAAAAACACGTAGTCTGTTTAGGTATTCGTATAATACACACGGTATTTTTTGCACCTTTCAATTCACCTGTGGTAGACTATAGAATTGCTGTTTTAAGATTTACGTGGATCGCGCGTCAATGACAAATCTGGTGCGCAAAAGTCAAAAAAACACGTATCTGATATGTGTTTTCCGTATAAGAATAACGTTATTTTTGCACCTTCCATTCACCTGTGAGTGACTATAGAATTGCTGTTTTAAGATTTACGTGTATGCTGGCGTCAAATGAACAAAGCAGGGTGCGCAAAAGTCAAAAAAACACTATCTGTTATGTATTGTATATACACGGTATTTTTTGCACCTTTCAATTCACCGTGGGACTATAGAAATGCTGTTTTAAGATATACGTGGGAATGCTGCTTCAATGAACAAAGCTGGTTGCGCAAAAGTAAAAAAACGATGTATCTGTTTTAGGTTATCGTATATTACACGGTATTTTTTGCACCTTTCAATTCACCTGTGGTGACTATAGAATTGCTGTTTTAAATTTACGTGGATGCTGCTTAAAATGAACAAAGCTGGGTGCGCAAAAGTCAAAAAAAACACGTACTGTTATGTTTTTCGTATAATACACGTTATTTTTTGCACCTTTAAAATTCACCTGTGGTGACTATAAAAATTGCTTTTTAAAGATTTACGTGGATTCTTCGTCAATAAACCCAATGCTGGTGTGCAAAAGTCAAAAAAACACGTAACTGTTATTTTTTGGGTAAAATTTAAAAAGGGTATTTTTTGCACCTTTCCCAATTCACCTGTGGTGAATATTGAAATTGCTGTTTTAAGATTTACGTGGATGCTGCGTAAATTTAACAATGCTGTGTGCAAAAGCCCAAAAAACACGTAACTTTTTATGTTTTCGTATGAAAACACGGTATTTTTGGCAACAAACAACCTTTTGCTGACTACAAGATTGCGGGAAATTGTAATTTAACCCTTCAAGGTGATATATCAACATCAAAAGTGTAATGGGTAAAATTAAAATGAACACATATCTGAAATGTATACTGATAATAAAAGTGGGGTTTTCACCTAACAAAGAGACCTGCAGTTACTAGAAATGATGTGTATCCAATATAAGTTCAAGCTGCTCAATATCCAGGAAATATTTCAATAGCAAACTGTTAATAATAAAGATAATTCCACTTTCAATGTCTACCTAATTCCCCTTGGTGAACTTATCCCATGTTCTTATAGATAAGCTTGTCTGTGTTCGCCCGCGGGCCCCCCCTGCATCCCCCCGCCGTGAATTTACAGTGTAAATGCGCTTAAAAATTCCTAGCTAACTACATAAATCTTCAAATCCTAATCAACTAAATTGGAAGGACACAGCTAATAGTAGAGGTTTCCTGTGCAAATAGACTAAAATTCGCTGAGCTGTTGGCCACAGCTAGCGCAGGTCCTATCCCTATGAGACGCTGAGAGACACTGAGGCTGAAACAGAAACGCTGTTCTAAAGTAAAACAGGTCCCTGTGATTTTTCCAGCCAATCGCAACCATACACATCCCATCTGACGCCCACAAAACATTTCACCCTCCCCCTATTTTGTAATCGTTTTGTTTGGGCCGGCCAAAAATTTTAACGGGAAGCGCCAAAAAAAGGGCCGATTTTAATAAAATGATGCTCAGTTTTTAAACCCTTTAATATCGCATAAAAATTTTGGAAATTTCGATCACCATAAAAACCTTGCCATTTCAACTTTGTCGATAAAAAAACGCTCAACACTAGTCCCCAAGCACCATTGTAACAGAATAAAGTTCTACACAAAATTTTGTATTTTGCAAAAAAGCATCTGTCATTAAAAAACTACAATTTGCATGGGGACATTTTTTTCTGTTTTATGAGACTCCGAAATGTCATTTAAAAATTTAAAGGAGAGGGGCCACACAAGCTTTACCTCCTCTTTGTTCTACACAGAGACTTTTTAGGGGGCCCATTCTGAAGATAGGTTTAGATCTCAGAGATGGAACCCATAGCTATCAGACATCAGTGATATATCCTCTTGTTAAAGTCCCTAAATGTCTAAGGGTGGAAAAAAACCTTTTAAAATTTTTTGTCCATCCCCCCCATTTTTTAATTAGAAAGGGATCTGGGTTTTGGAAAGAAACCAAACTCCAACCCCTTTACACTATTACCTAGTTTGCCTTATGCCACTCTTCATTAATTACCTTTATCTTTTCTGAATAATTTAACTGCCTTCAGGAAGCTATCATAGATAAGAAGTTTTCTATATTTTATGCTCTAAAAATGGTGGTCACTGTGTAAGAGAGTGAAACAAAAAGACGAACAAGTCTCATTATGATCCCATCACATAATGTCCTCCTTGATCAGGGCAAACCATTTCAACTGGTCATATCAATATATGTGATTTTTTTTTCAGTTTTTTCTTCTACTTTTTGCTATATTTTTAATGATTGAAAAGTCAAGATGGTGGTGTCTGCAGAAATTCAGATTAGAGAGAAGCTAAATGACTGTAAGCTTGCTTTCTACCCTGATTTATAGAGTTTGTTTCACAAAATTGGATTCTTTTGCTGCATAGAAGTGGCACTATAATATATAATCTGCAGACGAGTTAACTGGATTTTTTTCCAATAGCTATCATGTCATGCCATGGGCCATGTGCAATACCCTACTATGGGCTACAGGCTGCACTTAAAGTCATTACCTGTGCTACAGACCCTATGTGAAATCTGAAAAGATTTTTCAGTGACTTTCAGTGAGTATTAGAAATACACTATTTCTTGTTTATGTATTTCACCATTGTTTTTTGGTGTAATGATCTGGCAATGTCAGTATACACTGACCCGTGGATCGTCGGTATATGGTGGTTCCTCTGGGCCTCTGAAAGCGTAAATGGTGCAACTCGCAGAGGTAGTCGAAGTGCAGGACAGGATAGCCAGTGCTGGCACAGGTGACAGGACACAGCAGATGTAGCCGTAGACGGGTGGCACAGTCCCAGGATAGCAACGGGCTTGGTACAGCGACAGGTAGACAGCAGTAGTAAATGGACTGGTGCAGCAGCAGGTGACGGGTTAACGAGTACTGATAGCATACTGAAATACACAGGAGATCAGCAGCAAAACAGCAGCCAGGGGGTCAAGCTTTGTTTAGGTACAACAACGAACTGACCAGGAGCAAGGGGAGGAAGTTCCTTTTATGCAAACTGAGAAAAAAAATGCAATTGTTCTTTCTGCTTTATGGGTTTAGTTTTTTGTTGGAGTTTATGCTGAACAGTTTATTTGACATGTTATCTGTATTCTGTGGGTGTCAGTACAAGGGCCACAATATAACTACTAAGTAGTGACTAATACCATCATAATATTACTTTCAAAACCAGTATACCAAGACCAATAATACCAATAACAACAATAAACAAAGACCAAATAATAGCACCACATCATGACCACTATAAACGGATTGAATAATACCATTGTACTGTTACTGAATGTAAACCATTACGCTAAGACCAGTATTACCACCATGCATTGACCGTATAGCGGTAGTTAGCAGTTGCACACAGACTCTGCACACATAAGTTATTACAGTACAGTTATATTAGGCCCCCATTTGTGCCACCAGTAGGTAGGAACACACTCCATGTAGTAGAAAGCTGTTCCAAATTAGACAGGCGGATAGGAAGATGCTTCGTTTAGGTAGGTTATATCTTAAAAATTAGTCAGATAAGTAGGCAGACTCTTCCTGTTAAGTAGTTAAAGCACCCTTCAGTATAGAATCCCTTCTAGTAGGTATGTAAGTAGATAGAGCCCTCTCTACTAGGTAGGTACATAGAGCCCCTTATTTTAGGTAGGCAAGTAGATAGGGGCCCATCTAGTAAGTAGGCAGGTAGTTAGGGCCCCTTATGGTACGTAGGCAAGTAGATAGGGCCAGGGCCGTCTTAACGGCCCTATGGGCCCCTGGGCCGAGAGGTGTACTAGGGCCCCCCCTCCCCTCCCACCCTAACAACCCCCCCCCCCACCACCACCACCACCCAAAAAAAAAAAAAAAATACTCAAAGAAACAAAAATAAAAATTACCCAGCTCAGGTCACTAATACATGACAGAGACCACAGCACTAATCGAATATAGTAGCAAAATAACCCGACACCAGGGACTCACCGGAGGCGTCCTGTCTTTTCAGTCGTTCTCTGAATCGTTCTTTTTCCCTTTTCCTTTCCACCATAACCACTTCTCCCGGCCGCCACTCGTCCCTGCAGAATGTAACGCAAAAACATCTTAGTAATTAGGGCAGGCAGGGCCAGTAATTAGGGCAGGCAGGACCGATATATAGCCAGGCAGGGGCAGTGTATAGCCAGGCAGGGGCAGTGTATATAGCCAGGCAGGGCAGTGTATATAGCCAGACAGGGGCAGTATATAGCCAGACAGGGGCAGTATATGGGCAGGCAGGGCAGGTATATGGGCAGGCAGGGGCAGTATATGGGCAGGCAGGGGCAGTAGATGGGCAGGCAGGGAGGTATTACCCCAGGCAGGGCAGTGTTATAGCCAGGCAGGGGCAGTTAGGGGCAGGCGGGGCAGTTTAGGGGCAGGCAGGGAGGTATATACCCGGGCGGGGGCAGTGTTTTTAAGTAGGCAGGAGCGTGTATATACCCAGGAAGGGGAGTGTTTATAGCCAGGAAGGGGCGTGTATTAGCAGGCGGGGGCAGTTTATGGGGGGCGGGGCAGTATTGGGCAGGCGGGGTGTATACCAGCAGGGAGGTATTAGCCATTAGGGGCAGTATATGGGCAGGCGGGGGGTATATAGCCAGGCAGGGCGGGGTTTTCCGGGCAGGGCATGTTTGGGGGGGAAAAGGGCAGTGTAATGGGAGACAGGGGAGGTATATAGCCAGGGGGCAGGGATAGGGGCAGGAGGCGGGTTTTTTGGGGCAGGCAGGGCGGGGGTTTGGGCCGGGGCGTGTATATGGAGGAGGGCAGGGTTTTGGGAGGCAGGGTATAGGGCGGGAGGTTATATGGGTGGCAGGCAGCGGGTATTGGGCCAGGGTTTTGGGGTGGCAGGCAGGGTATATGGGCAGGCAGGGTTATGGGGTGGGGGCGGGATATGGGGGGGCGGGCGGGGAAATTTGGGGGGCGGCAGGCAGGCAGGGTATATGGGTGGCAGGCGGGAGGGATATGGGTGGCAGGAGGCAGGGTATAGGGGCAGGCAGGGTGTATGGGTGGCAGAGGCGGGATAGGGGGGCAGGGTATATGGGGGGAGGCAGGCAGGGTTTGGGCAGGAGGGTAATGGATGGCAGGCGGGCAGGGTATATGGGCAGGCAGGGTTTTGGGGGTGGCAGGCAGGGGCAGGGTATAGGGCAGGCAGGGTATATGGGGGGCAGGCAGGCGGGATATGGGCAGGCGGGGATATGGGTGGCAGGAAGGCAGGGTTAGGGGCGGGCAGGGATATGGGTGGCAGGCAGGGATATGGGTGGCAGGCAGGCAGGTATTGGGCAGGCAGGGTATATGGGCAGCGGGTATATGGGAACGGGGCAGGGTATAGGGGGAGGCAGGGCAGGGTTTTGGGCAGGCAGGGAGTAGTTTTAAAAAATAAAATAAAAATCTTACTTACCTGATTTTCCCCATTTTTGCCCCGGAGCCGGGTTTGGCCGTTACCAGACTGGGGCCGGAGCGGGCCGCGATGACGTCATAAAAGCGCGCCTCCCCCGCGGCCTCCTGGGAGCTAAACAGACGGGATCAAGATCCCAGATGTTCAGCCCCGGCTGCTGCCCGCACCGGGGTGCAGGCGGCGGCCCTGATGGCTACTGGCTGGGGCTGTGACCCCCCATGCAGCCGGGGGTGAGGGGGACCTACGCCACGGGCCCGGGGCCGGGCTGGGGACGGCCGGGGGGGAAAACCCCCCCCTCCTGCGGCGACGCTCCCAGCCGGCGCTGCGGCCCGAATCCGGCTGTCGCTCCATGGGCAGGGTAGGCGGTTGCCCGGGAGGGCCCTGAGATCGTGGGGCCCCTGGGCAATGGCCTACCTGGCCCAATGGAAGAGACGGCCCTGGATAGGGCCCTTTATAGTAGGTAGGCAGATAGATAGGGCTCCTTCTGGTAGGTAGGCAGGTAGATAGAGCCAGTTACAGCAGGTATATAGGGTGAGTTATGAAAGCTAGGCAGGTATATAGGGCAAGTTACGGCAGGTATATAGAGCCATTTATAGCAAGTAGGCAGGTATATATGGCCAGTTATGGTAGGTAGGCAGGTATATAGGGCCAGATGTAGTAGGTAGGCAGGTATATATGGCCAGTTATGACAGGTAGGCAGGTATATATGACCAGTTACGGCAGGTAGGCAGGTATATAGGGCCAGTTATAGCAGGTAGGCAGGTATATAGGACTAGTTATGATAGGTTGGCAGGTATATAGGGTCAGTTATAGCAGGTAGAGTTGTATATAGGGCAATTATAGGAGGTAGGGTAGTATATAGGGCCAGTTATAGCATGTTTTCCGCCACTCCATTAAAAAAAAGAAAAAAATAATACCTTTGCTCTCCTCCCTTCCTCCGCCGCTCTCCTGTCTTTGAATCTGGACAAAGCGGCATGATGTCATCCTGCCGCCCGCTCCAGAACGCTAGGCCCCCGATCTAGTCATAGGCTTAGGGCCTAGTACAGGAAGCGGTGCAATGACATCATTGCATCGTGCCACTGACTTCAGTGGGCTCAAATGGCCCCGTTCAGTTTTTTACTGGCCGCTTTGCCTCAAACCCAAGACCTGCAAGTACGGCAGCGGCTGTGAATGCTGCATCGCTGGGTCTATATGACCGAGCGATACAGCATGTGGCGAGGGGACCTTGTGGGCCCACAAAGCTCAGGGGCCCCGTCGCAACTGCAATCTTTGTGACCACTGTAACTACACCACTGGCTTTATGTCTTTCCTTAAATAATAAAATCAGGTATAATAAACCAGATTTTATTATTTAAGGAAAATACATAAAGCCTTACAAAATACATGACACATGATTATATTTTGTAGCAAAACATGTATTTAGTAAAATGGTTTGCTTTTTGGGTGTTTGGTAATTTGGAGGTCCGTTTTCCCCCAAAATGAAAAGTGAAAATAGACCTTTTTAAATTATTTTTAAGGATTTTAAGTTCCTTCTGGGGGCTTCCCTTTTAAAATTTCCAAAAAAAATTATGGGGTTTATTTTTCATTAGCAAACTCACGGGGGTTGTTTTGTTTATGTGAAAACTTGTTTTTAAAATGCTTGGAAAATTTGGGCACGTTCTTCAGAATAGGTTATGTAACATATTAGCTTTTGTGGTGTCAATTACATTTTTTTTGAGAAATGAAGGGCTGATTTACTAATGTTGTCTAATTTTTACACATTGTAAACTGAGGCCTGGGAATGTCAAAGCTAGCTAAGGGCTTGTCCCCGTGGCATGGGTTTCAGAGTGGGTTTTTGAAATTTTTTGTGAACAAACTGCAACCTTTTACATAGATTAAATAGAAAACTGTGCAGTAGTTCACACTGCATGGATTTTCTGCCAGACGGTTTTTGACACGTGCCAAAAAAAGACAAAATACCGGTCGGATAATTTGACCAGTATTTTGTCTGTCCCGTGTGAACGCACCAAAGGCCTACACTCAACTACTGCTCCATTCAAACACTTGACTACTTGATCACTGTGGGGAAAGAACAAAGATTTGGGGCCCCCCCCGCTTAGGACCCTTTGGGAAATTTTGTTGAGGGAAGACTGATGGAACATTGAATCCATTAGATTGGAAGTCGGTGGATTGCGAATAAACAGGTTAAGTATATTAAGAAATGCTGCTACACGACTGGGAGCACCACCAGGGCTATCTAATGCATACCCACCAAGTCAGGGGCTAAGTGCCTATAAACAAAGTGAATGATGGCTAGTTGTATCTGGAATGATTGCATTAGACTACATAATGTTACTTGCAGTATTTTTTTATTTGGAACTACTCTTGAGGGCAGCTATACCAGATCAGCAAGTGTACGCAAACCTGGATTAATAAAAAGCTTTATTTATATAGCACCACCATACTCTGTAGCATTTACAATGTAGAGAGTGTAAGTACAGACAAAAAACAAACATTTCAAAGTAAAAAAGCTAATGACATATCAAACAACAGGTATAATGGTCCTGTTCAAAAGCGCTTACAATCTGTGTGGAGGTAGGGGTGATACAAAAGGTGAGAAGTGCTAAGTTTGCAGAATGGTTCCACCATGATCCATAACTAAAGGGTAGTACACATATAAGTGAATGAACTTGACATCCAGACAGTACATCCATTTACAAATAAGTGCATGTGAGTGCCTAAGTTCATGTAGTTTCAGGAATGTATGTGGTTAGCATTTAGGAATCTTAATGTATTCTCAGGGTACACTTAAAAGTATGCATAGTATCAGTTTGCCTGATGGAAGAACATTCCCGAGAAAAGGTGAGTGTGTTAAAGTTAAAAAAAGGCAAGCATGGGGGTTTGGGTGTGGAGACATTTAATTGGTTCATTAAATGAACCCAGTCCCCGTTGGGGGGTAGACGAGATGAGGGGGAGTATAGGGGGCCCATTCTGTTTTTTTTACTAAATGGGGGAAACCACTGCACTGACTGCAAAGGGTGGGCTCGTATAGCGCGGAAGTATATGTGTGGCTCCTGATTCAAGATAAATTTGGAGGAAGAGATTTTCCAAGAAGAGGGACTGATAAGCAAGGAGGGTTTCGAGGTCAAGACAAAAATGTATAAGGGCAGTAATAAGAGTTTTTGTTGTTTTCACAGTAAGAAAAGGACGGATTGTTTATCTTCGTGAGTTTAGTAGATTATTTGTACATAAACTCAATGTTTTGTATTACTGGTTTGTTTATGTCCTGGATACTACCTCAACAAGCCCACAGATTATTGTATAACTCCCCCGTTTTTTTATTTGTATGTTTATGTCTTGGATACTACCCCCAACAAGCCCACGATTATTTTGTATAAATCCCCGTTTTGTATACGGTATTTTTTTTGTCTTGGACTACTACCCTAACAACACACGCATTTTTGTATAACTCCCTTTTTTTGTATTACTGGTATGTTTTTTGTTTGGACTATACCCTCAACAAGCCCAAAAAATTTTATTTGTAAAAACCCCCCTTTTTGTATTACGGTATGTTTATGTCTTGGACTTACCCTCAAAAAGCCCGCAGCATTATTTTTATAACTCCCCTGTTTTGTATTTCTGGTATGTTTAATTTTTTGGATACTACCCTCAAAAAGCCACACATTATTTGTAAATCCCTGTTTTGTATTAGGTATGTTTATTGAGATTTCACCCCAGTTTTTTTGCCCCCATAATTACCCTGTGTTTATTTATGAGCCCCGATATTCCCCTTGAAGTCTCTTCTTTCCTGGGCCATTTGTAGCTCCCCCAATTTACGACACCGGGTTAATTGAGTAGAAGGAACTCTACATGCTCATATAAATCAGACAGTTTAGGTCTCTGAGACCGTCGGTCTTGGGGGCATATTTGTCTGCAATTTGGAAAAAATATTGAAAGTATACATTTTATCAGAAATAGGACAGAATGAGCTTAGGGGCTTGAAGGATTGCCTGTTATTTTTGAGGGGAAACCCGGTTCTTTTAACCTACACCTTATCCACTTAATGCCAACTATTGCTATCTATTTGTACCCCCTTTTCCTCCCTTTTCCTTTCAACCCAGTGTCCCCCCCCTGGGGAAAAAGCTATCCGGGGCCCTCAGCGCCCCCTTTTCCCCCCCTCACCTATTTTATAAAATCCCACACACTTTTTTCCCTTTTTTAAAAAAACCCCCAAAAACCCCCACCTCCCAAAATTTGGTTTCACAAAACCCCCGGGTCATACACAAAAATAAACCCTCTGCGTCAACTTTTCTTTTCTCCCCGCTTTTTGGGTGCAGGGGACATCTCCCGGGAAACCCCCCCCTCCCTTTTCTGCTAAACCCCTCCTCCCCCTCCATAGAAACCCTGCTAACCCCGCTTCTATTCACTGTATGGGCCCTTTTCCCGGGCCCCTTTTCAATTGCTCTGGGAATTTCCCATTGTTCTTTTAAAAAAATTTAATGCTGTTCAGGGTGTTCCCCTCTAACCCCTTAAATCTCCTAGGGTCTCAACCCCAAAAATGGCTCCAGCCAAACTGGGCAAAAAAATTTCCCCCCCTTCCCCTTGCACCTATGGCCGGGCCCCACACTTCAAACCCCCAAAACCCCCCGGGAAAAAAACCTGGGGAACAGGCCCGGGGGAAGGATTGGCATACTCCTTTTCCCCCACAAAATGCATTTACCAGGTCAATTCTCCTGCCCCCCCTCACTCACTTTCCCCCTTTCCCCTTTTAAAAGGGCCCAAACCCTTTAGCTCTTTCGTCCCCTTTTCCCTCAGAATCGCCCGGGTTTTGGGGGAAAAGACCCCCTGGGCTCACCCCGCCAGTTTCTTTATCATTTTTCCCCCTGGCTCCCTCAAATTCCCCCTCCACTGAAATACCCACCCAATCACATGGGGTGATTTTCAACATCCCCAAATTTAAACCAAAAAAGTCTCTTTTTGCCTTTTCGGTTTCTTTTTCACTAACCCTCATTTCCCTTTTGGCCTCTTGCAATTTACAGGATTTCCCCCCCACCCCAAAAGGATTTGGGCATGCTCTTTTTCTTTGGTTTTTCCCCACACACTCATCCAAATTTTTAAAACCTCACTAAATTTTTCCCTAATCTCTTTCCGGGTCAAAACCTTATTTTTTCCTTCCCCTTTCACCAATTCCCCCAGCCCTTTTCTGGACACACCGCCCATCACCCCTCCAGAAACTTTTGCTTTCCTGAACACTCAGGAACTCATAAAACACCAAACAGTCCTCATTTTCCCCCCAAACTCCCCTGACTTCCTGTCCTGACCTGGCCCGTAAGCAGTACAATAAAAAAATCTCTTTAACCACGCGGGCATATTTGGCACCACCCCAGACAACCCCACCCACCAAGGTCAGACGCCCCCCCAACCCCTGGCAAAATGCCTCCATCTCACTTTTTTGAGAAAATGTTCCCGGGTTGGCTGAGCGTTGTGGAGAAAGGGCAAAGCTACCTGAGACTTTGCCACTACAAATTCCCTGCTCCCGGACCCTTAAACCCCCATGCCCTTCACTTTCGGCCAAAAAAAAAAATTTTCAAAATCCCCCATCTCCACTTACACAACAACCCCAAAAGCCTTTTTTGACCCTCCACTCCCTCCTAAGGCCTAGGTCAGGCCCCAAGCACTGACCTTTTTTGCTGAAGACCTGGCCAAAAACCCCTTTAAAAGACAAAATAGACAGTATTCCGGCAAAAAAATTCATCCCCAATACCCCAAAAAACCCCCACCCCCTCCCCCCCTTTGGGCCCCATCTTTTAGGTTTTTTGCTCTCAGCCCCTGGAAACCCAACGACAGAAGGAAAGAAAATGGCCCAAAGGGTTTTCTCGTCTGTTTGCCCTAAACCCCCTCTCTAGTGACCCCCTTCCAAACCCACCTTGGGCCAGTTCCCAAACTTTTCCAAAATATTTATCTCTCACTTAAACCGCAATCTTTTAAAAAAATTCCCCCTCTACCGGGGGTCTTTCCATTTTCCCCTTTTTAAAAAAGGCCCCCTCATTTAACCCCCTTTAAATTAAAAAAGCACTCTCTGGGCCCAAACCTTTTTCCCCCTGCCAAAATACCAACCAGTCTTAAACCCGCCCCTTTATCTCAAAAAATCCTGGAAGGGTTGGGTTTTCCCCAATTTTAAACCCTAAACTTTTCTATTAAACTCTCTTTTCCGATTTCCCCTACAATTTCCGGGTTTCGCACCCTGCACTCCAAGAAATTTGGGTCCCAGTTAAGTCCTCTAAATTTATCTTTCCCCACTGGGCCAAAAACACAGGGAAAAAAACCTCGTTTGTTTTTCCCCCTTTGGATCTCTCTTCACGTTTGAAAACCGTGGAAACCCCCCACCTTCTCCCCCACCCTGTCGACACCATTGGGCCTCCAGGACAAGGGTTTTCGCTTGGTTTTCTTCCTACCCCTCTGACCGCTCTTTTTTAGTGTTTCCCCTTTGCGGGGGTTTCCTCCTTTTTTCCTCTTCCTCTTGGGGTGTCGGGGGTTTTTTTAGGGGTCCGTTCTTGGTCCTCTCTTTTTTCAAATCTACACAATTTCCCCCCTTTGGGCAAACCAATTTTAGCAGAATTTTGGTTTCCCGTACCTTTTTATGCTGATGACACCCCAAATTTTACAACCCCCTCCCGGGGGACATCACTCGCCGCCTGCCACAAAACCAACCCGGGGATGTTCCTGGCCGCTGTCTCTGACTCAAAGTCCTTTTCCATTTTTAAACCCAAACCTTTACTAAAACCGAAATTTTGTCTTTTCCCCCCTATTTTTTCTAAAATTTAAAACCCCCCCCCTGCTATCCCCTGTCCCCCAGTGTGTGGGCACCACCATAACAATATGGCAAACAGGCCCCGCTGTCCCTTTGGGGTTTAAAACTAAAATTCTAATCTGTCTTAAACCCCTTATATCCAATCCCTTGCCCGCTCCCGTCCCTTGCCCCCTGGGAAAAAACATCTCCAAAAATCCGTACCTTTTTTTCACTGGGGGCAACAGGTTTTAAACCCCCATTTTTTGCTCTTATTCACTTTTCGAATTTACTAAATGAAAATTTCCCCGCTTATCGGTCCTCCCTCCCTTTCAAAAATCTCCCCCCTTCAATCTGGGCCCTGAATGCGCAGCCAACGGGTTGGTTCCCTTTTTTTAAAAGGCCGCCTTTTACTGTTTTCCTCTACCTTGTGTTTAGTCCCCAGAAATGGCTACATTTCAGTACCCGGGAAAACAACATAAAAACCCTTTACTCTTTCCCCTAAAGCTCTCCACATTGTTGCTCCTTTCCCCCCATTCCTCCCCCATCTCTTTTACCACACTACCCGTCTCCCCCCGCTCTGCTGTGAAAATCAGAATTTTACAATTTAACCTCAATTCATCTGGGAAAACCCAACCCCCCCATGCCCGGGCTCCCGATTTTTTCCAAAGTGCGGGCCAAAATTTTTTTTGGAATATGCTACAACGGGGCCGAATAGGGACATTCACAACCCCCTTTATGGTTTTAAGAGGGCCCCCGAGAAAACATTTTTTCTCAGCCTGGCCCCCCAAAGATCCCTAACCCGCTATTTACACCCATTTGTCACTCCCTACAATAGGGCATTCCCCCCCCGGTACTTATCTGTATAAAGAAAGTACTGTTTAGGGGGCCAAAGGGGGGTAAACCCCAATTTTTATGTAAACCACCTCCTATTTTTGTAAATGGCTGGACCAATTTTTTAAACTGAGCCCCTTTTTAACCCTTTGTCTCAACCCCATACACCAAATATAATAGTAAGCTTCTCGCGGGGCAGGGTCCCCATTCCTGTTTTCCCCATTTGTAAGTTCCTTTTAATGTGGGAATGTCCCGTATGTCCAAACCCTCTAAATTGGGAAATGGGTGCGGGAAAAATGTTGGCGCTAATTAAAAATAAAAAAAATTAATTTAAATTTTTTTATTATAAACAACCCTTAAAAGGGAAATTTTCCCCAAGTCATTTTCCAAATGGGATTGTCAGACCTAAAAAAAAAAAAATTGAAAAATACCAAACCCCTTTTGGTGGGGGCCAAATTTCAAAATTCAACCACTGATGGTACACCTAATGAAATATAAAAATAAGGTTTTAGAATTTTTTGTTAAAATTAGTAAAATTTTCTTAAAATTTTTTTCAATATTTTTTTTAATTTTTCTTTCAAATAAAAAGTAGCAACATACTGTTACAAATATCAGTATCCGTTTTAAATTAAAATAATTTTTTTCCCATTTAAATTTATGGGATAAAAATTTTTTATGCAGGGAAATTTGTACAGGGAACTACTTTTCAAAGTAAAAAAGATGTCCTTGTCTCTTTTTTAAATAATTGTTTTTAACTTAAAACGTCAGTACAATAGACCTGCAGGTTAAAGTATTGCATTTTATTGATGGGATTTTAAATGAAAACACCTCATGTATTTCTTCAATATCTGGTCCTATTGTATGGCCCCCTTTACACTGTCAGGGTTCAAAGGCCCAAAACGCATGGGGGGCAACCTTAAAATATCATATCCATATGTGTTACTTTAACATATTTTTTTTAAACTAAGCATGCTATTATGGATTTCTTCTCTTTGCTGCTGTAGAATTTTACACTTTTCGGGAAGGCATTCCACTAAATAACAAGACATGACAGTGGAAATCACAGCTCCCCCCTTTAGAGCATTAAGTAAGAAATCTGTGGTTTTTAAAAAAAGTTGGGGTAAGGGGGCAGTGTAGTTGGGAAAAAAAATTCAAATTTAAAACGATGTTTAGTTTTACTTTAAGGGGGTAATGGGAGGGGAGGTCATGGCCCCTATGCAGATTACTTCTTTTTGCAAAGGGGCATAAATCCCCACTTTTTTTACTTTTTATGTTTTTGGGAAATTTTTTTCAAATTTAAAGGAGTTTTTTATAATTTTTTTAAATCTAAGCATTTTTTAGACCCCTTTAAATTTTTTGTGGGCTTTAACGTTTTAATTACTAAAAAGTAACACCTTTAGGTTCAAGGGTCTTATAATAGCCAATAGAAGAACTACCGCAGTTTTGCCACTAATCACTGAGCTGTTGGGCTTTTTAAATTGGGCCTTGAAAATGGGATGTCAAATTTTAAAGCTCAAGTCCCGTAGGATTAAATTTTATTGGCGAGAAAGTCCGAAAATTTGGGGGTGCTATGTCAGTTTTTTGGAAAATTTAAAAAGTGGGAAAGTTCGCCAGAAAAATCCCAAAAACTATCAAAAATCTCGATTTGCCCATACCCTTGCATTGTAAACACAATGCGGGCCCAAAAATTTATGCGTGAGGTTTCCCAAAAGAAATGGCCCATAGCACTTTATTAAAGTGTATATGTGTTAGGCGCATTTAAAATATTACAAGTATGTGTTAGGCGGATTTGTTATTCCAATTTTAAAAAGTGTTATGTGTTTAAAGGGGCTTTTTTATATACTTGTAATGATAAGCTATGCGCCCCCAAAGCGCGATGTGTTTTTTGGGTTGGGGCTTTAATACGCCCTTTTAATGATATGCTATGTGCCCCCCGATTTGCGCCCAATTTGGCACAAAACATTTAATTGGTTTGGTTAAATGTTTGTGCCCCCATCAAGGCCAAACGGGCAGGGGCACAAAAGCTTTTTCATTACAAGTTTATTTAAAAAAAAGGCCCCAAACACATTACATTGGAAGGGTGTGTATGCGGGCCTTTTAATAGGCGCATTTAGTTTGGAGGTGGCCCCAGCGCTCCCAAAAATTTTTTGGCACATTTCAAAAGTGTGGGGTCCCGGCATATAATGCACCAGTTTTGGGGTACGACAATTTTTTAAACCAAAATATGGGTCAAAAGGGAATTTTAGCGCAATATAGGACCAAAAAACTGGCCCTTGGGGTTTTTGGCCAAACCCGTCGCCCTAAGTGTTTTTCATTGGGGGGGATTTATTTTTGGGGGGGGTAAAAAATTAAAATTTTATTAAAAAGGGGGAGATGGATTTTTTTTTAAATTTATATTTAAAAAAATTTTGTGAAATTTATATCAACTGTGGTTTTTTCTCAAACCTGGGAAAAAAATTTTTTCCCCAATAAAATCAAGTTTTGTGGGACTTCCTTTTAAAGGGAAAAAATAAGGGTTTTTCCCGTAAAGCTTTGGAGAAACCCCATAATCTGGGCCCAAAAAAAGGAGTGCAAAAATTTCCCCCAAAACCCCCTCAATTTAGTAAAGAAAGGTTTCCCCAGTGGTTTTTTATGGAATAATTTTTTTGAACCTTTTTAAATTCATTTACCAGATTTGCCCCACCCAATTTTGGGGCCATATTTTTTAGCACTGTAAATGTAATTTTTCCCCTCCCCCTTTTTCCCCTTGGAAAAACGGGGGAAAAAAAGTACCCAAGGCCTTGTTTCTTTCTCTAAAAACCAAAATTTTCAGTTTTATTATGGGGGTTTTCTGTTTCTTATTTTTTTCTTACCATGCAAAGAGCCAAAATTCCTCTCTTTGTTGCACTTTAAAAACCCTTTCCATAAGGGTATTCCCAGTTTTTTGAACCCGTCCCCTCTCCTCAACCCCCATTCTATGGAAAATTTTCTCCTCTATTAATGCTTTAAGGGCTTTTAAAAACCCCCTTTTTAAAATACGTCTAAATTTTGAAATGAAGCATGGGAAAAAACAAAATCACATGCTAATTTCGTTTAAAAAAAAAACATTTTAAAGTCTTGGTCTCCCAATTTTTCACTAATAAAAACTTTCTTCAGGGTGTAAGGGTTGCGAGCAGGGCCCTCACACCTCATGTCTCATTTGTAAATAGCTTTTTTATAATGCAATGTCTGGTTTGTCTGTGCTTATACCCTCTATATTGTAAAGTGCTGAAGAATATGTTAACGCTATATAAATAAAGATTATTGTTATATTCTTCATATTTTTATAATTTCCACAACTGGTGAAAAATTCAGTGGCTTCTACACACGGCAATCACATCTATATTGGGCATCTACTTGATCCTAATTTGCAACACTCAAACCGCAGTAAACATATAAAGAGACATGTAAGAATGGGGCTGTGCCAGGTATCTGGCGTCAAAGATCTTTAGTATACCTGTCCTATAAATGTATGAATAGTCGCATTTCAAACTTTGGTGCGATAAGTGCAGGAGTGACACTTTTTAATGCGCCAAAGATTTGGGGTGTTCTGGGGGCATCGCACCACATTTGTAGAATTAGACACATTTATGATTCTTTCTAGGCAAACTTTTAGAACAGCCAGACCAGGTTAAAGGTGGTGCTTGAGCCAGATTTGTCATATTGGTACTACAATGTGCCTGTATGTATGACCTGCAGAAGAACAGGTGCATACATTCTGGTGCATTCTACACGGCCTTAAAGCAATTTAGAACAGGCCTGTCAATGACAGGATTCATACATGTTGCCCATAATTTCTAACTCTAGATAGATAGTGGAGGTTCCTTTCCAAATTATTATCTAACAGTGATGAGGTCAAACAAGGCTGAATCATAGGCAGAAACTTTTACACTACATTAGATAGAGAAATAGTCTCTACCAGCCATAACAGACAAGATTGTTTTGTTTTTTTCATTCAAAAATATTTAATGTGTGGCAATGCCATCAGGGCACAGAACAGGGCATCCCCTTTTATCCTCCTTTAGCCAGTCTTATTCATGTTTAGACTTTTTCCTAATTGATAAGAACATACTACGGTCCCTAGTGGGGGTAATCTTAGGCCATACCGTGCTCTTATGTCCTATCTCTTAGAATATTAGAACAATGCTACGGGGTTTGGGATGATTACACCATGATCTTGGTGATCATATCAGAAACAACTTTTTATCATTTTTCAAATTCAATATACCTTCTGTGTCCAACTCACACATCCTTTTGTGGGGCTCATAAAGAATTTATAAAATGTACTTTTATTTAGAGGCAAGTTAATTTTGCTTTTTTCAAAGGGATCATGTACTTCACATGACGTGTAACAATTTAATAAAAATGGCTCCTGTGTAGCCTGTTGTCTATTATTCAGAATAGTAAACATCCACAAGTATTTGAGCATGATTGTTATTCGAGATGGGCGAAATGATTCTAACGAAGTGGAATTCGTTTAGAATTTCAGGAAAACTTCGGTTCGGAACGAAGTCGAACTTTGGGGTACTTCGGGTGAACGAAGTGTTGCTTTTGATTGATAAAATGGCTGCGAGCACATGGGCTACATTGGGGCAAAGCACTCTGGGAGGAAGAAGGGCATAGCCTGCCCTGACAGTGCAAAGGTAAGCCAAACAGAGACCGGCGGATTCTGTGACGTCACCGCACTATATAAGTCGGGCGTGACGCTGGGAGCTCATACCGCTCTCACTGTATGATCAGGGGAAAGTGCTGCCGCGGCTGATAGCTCTTAAATGAAGAAATTGATTTTTATATAGCGATTTCTGTGGGGTGTCTCAGCTTGTCTCAGAGACTGTTCTCTTAATGTTCTATTTCTAATTTTTTGGGGTATTGGGTCTAAAAACCAGTTGCGGTCCACTGCAGCTGCATAACATTCAATATCCAAGTGGGATCTAAGCCAGTTCCTGTTGTATTTTATTTAAAGAAACAGCGTTTTTACAATACAAATACCACTTCATTTTTGGCTGCTCAATTCATTGCGCAATTCTAACTCCAATGGTTAATTAAGCGTTGTTGCTGTGTGCTGACAAAAATAAACGTCCTTTTTCAACGCCAAAAATATATAAGTTTTTCCATGTAGCGCTATTCACAAGCAAAGGTTAATTACAACTGTATCTCTTGTTGTGTGCGTAGAAAACACGCAACTGTAACACCTACACATGATACTATTTGTGCGGCACAAATTCTTTGAGCGCAATTACATCCAGGGTTAATTAAGCGTTGTTTGCTGTTGGCTGAACAAAAATAAACCGTCTTTTTTAAACGCCCATAAATATATACAATTTTACCTGTAGCCTAACTCACAAGCAATAGGTTAATTACTAACTGTATCTCTTGTTTGTGTGGCTAGAACACGCAATTGTAACATCGCTACAAAAGCTACTATTTTTTGTGCGGCTCATTCTTTGGCGCAATTTACATCACGGGGTTAATTAACTTGTTTTTGCTGTGTGGCTGACAAAAAAAACCGTCTTTTCAACGCCCAAATAATAACATTTTTTTCCCTGTAGCCTAATTCACGAAAGAAATGTAAAGTACAACTGTCTCTCTTGCTTCTCAAGATACGTGGGTCAAAAGCAAATTTAGGATATGTTTTACAACCAACATAGGTCGCGTGGGCTTCTCAGACCCCTTTCCCCATAATGCCTTTGATATGCAGATTCTAAGTAGAAGGGCGAAAGGCAAAACAAAAACTCAACAAGCCGTTCGTTCGTTGCACTTCTTAGGAGGAGATCTTCCCTTTTCTGAGCTACCGATGCCCGCCCAACAGCCAGCCAGTATCCCTATCTCTAATATCTGCCACTGAAGATGGCAAAAATCTCAGCCGAAACAGCGTAGCCATTAGATGAGAGATACTGGCTTGGCTAAAAAATCCTTTTGCTTTCTCAAGACTCGGTGGGTCAAAGCAAATTGAGATTTGTTACAACCACCTGAGGGCCTGTGGGCTTCTCACCCCTTTCCATAATGCCTTGTGATATGCAGATGCACAAGTAGAGGGCGAAAAAGGCAAAACAAAAACTCTACAAGCCTTCGTTCGGTGCTCTCCTTATGGAGAGCATCTTCCCTTTCTGAGCTACCCCGATGCCTCCCACACAGCCACCATAACTTCTCTACTCTGCACAGAAGTGGACAACAATCCCGAAACAAGCGTTTGCCTGTAGAGAAGAGACTGGCTGGCTAAAAAATCCTTTTTTATTTCTCAAGACTCCGGTGGGTCAAAAGCAAATTGAGGATTTGTTAACAACCAAGCAGAGGCGCTGTGAGCTTCTCAGCCCCATTCCTATTCCCCTAATGCCTTGTGATATGCAGATGCTAAGTAGAGGGCGAAAAAGGAAAAAAAACAAAACAAAAACTCTACAAAGCCGTTCGTTCGGTGCTCTCCTTAAGGAGAGATCTTCCTCCCTGAGCTACAGACGATGCCAAGCTCCCACACGCCACCAGTATCTTCTCTACTCTGCACTGAAGAGGGACAAAAAATCCGAACAGCGTTGACCTTTAGAGATGAGATACTGGCTTTGCTAAAAAATCCTTTTGCATATCTCAAGACTCGGTGGTCAAAAGCAAATTGAGGATTTGTTACAACCAACAGAGTCCCGCTGTGGGCTTCTCAGCCCCTTTCCATAATGCCTTGTGATATGCATATGCAAAGTAAAAGGTGCAAAAAAGGCAAAACCAAAACTCTACAAGCCTTTCTGTTCGGGCTGCTCTCCTTAAGGAGAGATCTTCCCTTCCTGAGCACCCGATGCCTCCCACCACCGCCAGTGATCTACTCTACCTCTGCACTGAAGAGGACAAAAATACCGAAACAGCGTTGTCTGTAGATGAGAGAAACTGCTTGGGCTAAAAAAACCATTTTGCTTCTCAAGACTCGTGGGTCAAAAGCAAATTGAGGATTTTGTTACCACCAAACAAGAGGGCGCTGTGGGCATCTCATCCCCCTTTCCCCCATAATCGCCTTCTCTGTTGATGGCATAGAAAACACGCAATTGTAACCACGCTACAACACATACTAGTTTGTGCGGCTCATTCCTTTGGCGCAATTTACATCCAGGGTTTAATTAAGCGTTGTTTTTTTTTTCTTTTTTTTTTTTTTTTATTATTTTTTTTTTTTTTTTTGCTGTGTGCTGACAAAAATTAACCGTCTTTTTTCAACGCCAAAAATATACAATTTTTCCTCGCAGCCTAATTCATGTCCCGAAGGATATTCAGCCTGTTTGTGCTTTTTACATTTTTAAAAAAAAGTAAACACACAGTGTTTTTTTAAACGACACATACAAGTAAATTTTCCGGCCATTTGTGAGCGCAATTATAGTCCAAGGATACCCAAGCTTGTTACTGGCTTCATTTGGAGTCAAAACAGGGTGTATATTTATCATATACAGATAGTCATCATCAACGAGTGGTCAGTACATATTAGAACAACAGTATGTCAGAACAGAAGAGGTGGCAGCTCTGCACCTGCGAGTGGCGTGTGCACAAACATCCTGAACAGCCCAGGACGCAGAACAGCAAGGGGACGTCGCAGCAGGGGTCACTCGGTTACAGGGCCACTACTGCCGAGCGCATCAAGCGGCCGTGTGTTGTTCAGCAAACCCAAGGGTTTCCTGATTGGTTGACTAGTCATCTCTGCCTCCCAGATGACATCTACAACCCAGCCAAGAGTCGGTGGGAACCATCAGACACACACCTTAGTTTGGCATGGCCCGGGAGCGGGTCAGCGCCCTCACCTGTCCCTCAGCCCGCCTTGTACCCATCCGGTATCCCTCAGCCCAGAGATCTACTAAAGTGGACTGGGCTCAGCGCCACTTATAGCGAGGGATGAACAATTTGAGGAGGTCAGTTCCAGCAACGACATGGCAGCGAAGAAATGGGGCCAATATCCATGCTGTCTTGCAGTAGGCGGCAAAGTCTAGATGTGGAGAGTGGCAATGGGATGTCAAGTTGTGTAGAGTTCACCTCGGCATACCATACCGTTGATGAGGACAAGAAGTGACGATGAAACACAAATAGATGAGAAGTAAGCCGACCGCCACTTGGGAGCCCGGGTGAGTCAAGGGCTTCACAACGTCCAGGAGAATAGTTCTTTCAGCATGCGCGATCAGGCAGCAGCGCAGCCAGCAAGTGGGTCGTGAGGCCGTGAGTCAGCAGGATAGCAGCAGATGTAGAGGTAGGGAGCCAGGGAGCGGCCACGGGTGTAAAAAACACTCTTCGCAGGACCAAGAAAGTAGCGGCACAGGGCTCAGCGAGGCATACGCGGCAGAGTAGTCACTCAGTCGGAGCGTTTGGCGTAAAATCATACTCGGGACAGTGTGGCAGTTCTTTGCTAAGGCTCGCCACGACCGAGGAGCCTGAATATGGGGGTATATGTAGAATCTTGGGCAGAAAGTGAAGCGTGGCCAGGAGCTAACGTTGGCACAACTGCCCTGCTCAACACATGCAGGCGTCACCATCCGGTGGCCTGGAGAAACGTGCCTCAGATGTGGTGGACCATTTTTCTGCCGCCGCAACAACAGCAAGCGCAGCAGCGCCCAGGTGCACGCCTGCCATTGCAAGCCATTCCCAAGCTCCACCCTATTCTGGCAGAAGGGAGCTGTTTCTTTTGACATCATTCTCCCGGTCCAGATGCTCCTCGCACCCTCGCTACACGTGGGCGGCCAGCAGTCGTTCAGCGAGGCGAAATTGCAAAGAGACAACAGTATGCGTCCAACCAACCTAAGGTCAGCAGCTGACCATGCTCCTTCCAAGATTGTTCGGTATTGGCAGTCCCTTCCCTTTCCAAATGTGACTCTGCACCATTCAGAGAACGAATTGCTTGTGCGAGCCGAGATGGAGAGTTTCCAAGCCCGAAATTATCTTTCCCCAAAAAGGCAGTACAGCACTTCATATTATGTAGAACAGAAGGTGGGGCCAGTCCTTGAGCTTATCTGTTTGTTCCAAGGTGCACGGCAGCACGGACGTCTGGAGCTGAACTACGGTCAGGGCCAGTACATGTCCTTTACAGGCCCACTGGGTGAATGTGCAGTCCGGCCCATGTCACAGCAACCAAACAACTTGGGACAGGAACGTCGGCTTTCCCTCCTCCACGATTTCAAAAAACTGCAGCCCTGCGCCAATGTCCGCCTCCCCTCCTCTCCACGGGATCACCACCATCTCAGCCTCCACAATACTGCCATCATACCACATGTGTAGGGCACAGCGGTGTCACCATTCTACCCCTGGCTTGCCTCGGCGAAACGAAGACACACAGGGAGGAACTGCTCGCGTCATGCAGCAAGAAATCCGATTGTGGGCTTTCTCATCCGCGTCACTGCAAATCGGCAACCATGTGACTGGACAATTGGGAGGAACATGGTGTCCTCACTGCACCGAGAGGGATGGTCCCCACGCGCCCTGCAGGGGCGCACGAGTCAATGCTGGTTGTGAAAAGGTACCTGAAGTCGTCCACCGATCTTCAGTACATTCCTGAAATGGCCAGAAACTGTGCATGGCACTTTATCCATTCGAACAAAAGCCAGAACACCCTCCTCGAGTTGCAGCGGCAGACGGCCCTCCCCCAACACAACTTTCTGATATGCGAAGATATTTCCACCCCGTTGGAAATTCCAGCCTGCACATGTTGGATCCGATTGTTTTCCTGCTAATGAACATAGAAAGGCATTAACATTTTTTGATATCCAGTCAGACATAAGTACTCCCCTGTGTAAATTGATGTCACCAGTGGCAAGCTCATGCGGACACCTGCCGTTTGTTGAGGCCAATCGAGAGGCACGTTATTTGTCATTCGCCAGGCACTATAAACGGGATGAATACCTCATTCCACTGCTTCATGTCCTGGAACAGATGCTGAAAAATCTGTCTGCAGGGACGGGAGACGTGCGACTACATCTCGGGCCACATGAGTCCGGTGGGGGACTGAAATGGAGGAGGCGGAGGAGGAGGAGAGGACATTGAGCAGAAGCATTGTCCTGGTGAAATGAGTGGATTCTAACCCAGGAGACAAGATAGGAGGAGCAGAGCAGCAGTGAGGAGGTGGATGGAGATGAGGAAGAACGAGGCAGATGACCCCCAAGCACCGTGGCAGTATACAGTGGAAATGGAGGCAGGGAGCCCCTCGGAGTCACTTGCGTGCAGAATGGCCCACAGCAGCTATTATTTGCTGGCTAGTAGACAGCAGAATAGTCCAGCATCCGCAGAGGGATGACTTCTTGGCTCTCCACCCTATTGTGACCTCTCGCACCGGTCCAAAAGGGGAGCCTTTTGCCCAGCTATTGAGAGGGAGGACAAACTCAAATACTGTATGGAAATCCTCCGTTATCAGTTGGCCCGATGCCTATGTGCGGCGAGACTCCCTCCACTGAGAGGTCTGACCGGGGGGGTTTTTCCTCAGCGCTCACTGTACTACTGCCACGGCTGCTGGTGGAAGGTTGGGGGGGATAGGAGCAGTACCAACTCCATACAGATAGTTAACCTAAAACGGATCAACTATGAGAGCAGCTTCCTTCACCTGCCTAGTGAGGAGGGCAGTCGCCAGCCAGCAGCAGCAGCAGTACCTGGAGCAGTCCCTGAACCAACAGTGTTGTGGCCTACTTGACAGCACTCCTGCCATCCCCACTCAGATAGAAGATCCGCTGACTACTGGCAGCCAAACGGATGTGTGTGCCGCAACTTGCCGAGTTTGCAGTGAGAAGCTGTCCTGGCCCAGGCCAGTATGTGGCATCAAGCGGAGTGTTACAGTGCGGCGGGGGCCATCGTTACCTCCAAGGAATGAACCCGCTTTGTCCACGGGAAATCGTGGAACCGACTGACCTTTGTCAAGATGAAACAGCGGGATCGCCAGTGATTTCCACACACCGAATGACTAGGCGTCAGTCTGGTTTCAAACTACCTGCCTCAACCACTATTCTGATGCCGCCAACCCCGCCTGATGCCAACACATCTTTCCTCTGCCAGTTTCTCCAACTGCCTACCACCATCATTACCATGGGACTGGTATTGCAACCCACCTCAACTCACTGTCATTGTGCCCACTCTATGACCTCAGCTGCTGCTGCTGTTGCTGTTGCCGTGACATCCACTCTGTGTCATTGTGCCACTTCTCTACCTTATGCAGGTTGCTCCTACCACCCGTCACCTCAAATCCCTGTCATTGTGCCACTGCTGTGGCCTACTCCTTTTTTTGCCACCGTCCAGAATTTTGTCATTGTGCCACTAGTCTGACCTCAAAAAAAAAAAATGCTGCGCTGTGCTGCTGCATGTCCTCCACATATGACATTGTGCCCACTGCCTGACCTCATGCTGCGGCCACCGTGACCTCCGCATCTCTAAATCATGTGCCACTCTGTGGCTTCCTCCTGTTTTGCCACCTCCAGAATGTCATTGTGCCACTCTGACCTCATTCTTCTGATGTGGCAGCCTGTCGTGTCCTCCACACTGTTCATTGGGCCACTTTCTGACCTCATGCTGCAGCTGTGGCTGCTGCCGTTCCTCCACACTGTGTCATCGTGCCACTTTCTGACCTCATCCTGCTGCCTTGGCTGCTGCGGCGTCCTCCACTCTGTGTCATGTGCCACACCTGACCTCATCTGCGGCCGCCGTGACTCCCGCTTCAGTCATTGTTGCCACCTTCTGTGGCTTCCTCCGTGTTTTTGCACCTCCAGATTGTCATTGTGCCACGGGGGCCAGACCTCAGCAGCGCTGCCAGCCGTGACCTCGCGCTCTCAGATCATTGTGCCATTCTGTGGCTTCCTCCGCCTGTTTTGCCACCTCCAGTATGTCATGTGCACACTAGCTGACCTCATGCTGCTGTGCTTGCCCGCCGTCACCAATCCACACACTGTCACTAATGTAGCCACCGAACTCTCAGCTTGTTTTTTTTCCAGCTTAGCTGGACATGACTTTATTCAGGTTACATTCCCGCTTGAGTTTTTTGGTCAGTTTTGCCCCTCCCTAAGTGCCCCAGGAAATTTTTCGAGTGAAGCAGATTCTAAGAGCAGGCGGGCAGGTCATCTCTGCGTGTCATACTAAAACACACACATTGTATAAGACCAAACCAGCTCCCTCTCTGCATATTTAAGCATGGCACAACGTTCTACCAGCACCCTGCAGCTCTGTGCAGCCTGGAAATAGCTGCTTTATTTAACGCGATTGTTCGTCCGAAGTAAATTCGGACCGAATTATTTTTGTCGGGAAAATTCGGCGAAGTGACCGAATCGAATTTTTGAGAAATTCGCCCATCTCTAATTGTTATGCCTAACTAGTACACTGTGATTAATATTCCCTTCTCTCTGCAGAATGTATCGACCTACATTCCCATGCTGGAAAACATAAAAAATGGACAATCGCTACATGTGGGTTGTACAGTACATTCTCCAATTCTTCTAAACAAAGTACAGTAGATATCTTTTATTGATAAAAATAAGGGGAAATTTCTAAAAAAAAAACAAAAAAAAACAGTCAATATGGATTATTATAGTTAAGTAAATCAGATTTTTTTTTATACTTTTATGTGTTTCATCACATTACAGCTATGAGGATACAATATATCATCATGCAGCTATGCGTTGGTTCCTAATTTATATATAAAAAAAAAAAAATTATGTCACTGTGACCAGTATAAAACTGTATACCAAATACATGGATAAGAAATATTGTAACATTACAAACCACC
Organism: Phyllomedusa bahiana; assembly: GCA_025379985.1. Taxonomy (NCBI): domain Eukaryota; kingdom Metazoa; phylum Chordata; class Amphibia; order Anura; family Hylidae; genus Phyllomedusa; species Phyllomedusa bahiana. Next base: position 132,037 of record JAODAL010001896.1, read on the forward strand.
TGCCCAATATTGTAATGGTCTCCCTCATGCTGACATAACAACTCTGACTCATCAAAATATAGCGGGACATGTATCAACAGGGCTGCACCAGAAGTGTGGCATATTTTCAGTCAGACATCAGGTGCAGCCCTGTTCTCTTCACTGAAATGCCTCCCGTATGCCAGTATCAGGCGCCTTACAGAGCTCCCACGGCACTTTGTAATGCGCTTGATTTCGGGGCGCAGCAGAACTGTACGAAGCTATAGATTTATAGCTTCACCAAGGCAATTCCAGGTGCATTACTGCTGGAACAGGTATACCATTTTCAGAGTGGTTTACCTGAGCCAGAAATGTCGTCCTAGCACTAGAATGCATCTAATTTATGACCTGCTGTAGAGCAAGTTCATAAATCAGGCGCATTCTATGCTATTTTAAATGCCAAATTTCATACATGGGGCCCTTAGACTCCACAAGGTGACCTGTTGTCTCAGATACCAAAATGTTAGCACCTCTTATAAATCTTGTGAATTGAAAAGTGTGGCCTTCATGGATCAGACTTGTTTTTCAGCCCATCCCACAGGTGGCTGGTTAGATTGAAGTCTGGAGAATTTGGAAACCAAATAAACACCCTGAATTCCTTTTATACGTATTAAGCCATTATTGAAATAATACCAGATTATACAATTGACATAAAGGGATGTGCATGGTTTGCAGATGACACATGTGATTGTGACATCCACATGAGTGCCAGAGCCCATGGTATTTCAGCAGATGATTTTGTAAACCATTTCACTACCTTTGCCTGTTTTTTTCCCTTTAGTGGATCCTGGTGTAATTTCTTCCACAAAAAGGGAAACTCTGTTTATCCACTTAGCCACCTCTATAATAAAACTAATGGAAAAGAAAGCTTGATTTATTAGGGCATGTCCCCACTGCATTTTTTTTTCAGCCGGTTTTTCAGACAGTTTGCGGTTTTGCAGATCGTCTGAAAAAACGTCCAAAAATGAGTACAATGGGGCGCTATGGAAAACCCATGCAGCAGTCCCCACTGCACGTGCTTTCCGCCCAGTGGTTTCTCCACCCGCGGGCCGCCCGCAGGGCATTCTACATGCACATTCTTCCGTCCAGTTTTCGGACGGAATATGTGAATGTGAAGGGGGAGGGCTTTTCTCCATTCATCGCGACCGGTATTTGTCCCTTGCCGTGGGGATGCACCCTTAGACTAGTCCACCTTCTTTTATGATGAAGTTCTAATGCTCATATGCCTGAGTATTCAAGGGTTAGCATGAGTACTCTGAGCTTATGACCTGAACTGCATTTTCTGACACCTTCCTATTATAGCTCGTATTAACTCTTTCAGCAATTCCTTTCCTCTGTAAGATTACACCAGCAAGACCAGCCACCACTTTTCGCACACATGAATAATCTGGGTACCCATAACCCTATCTCTAGTTGAACAGTCTTTCTTTGGACCACTTTTTCATAGGTCCTAAACAATGCATTCTGGGAAAATCTTACACCTTCCATTGTGATCCAGTATTCCAGCCATTTGACAATTTACAATTTGGCCCTGGTCAAACTCATTCAGATCCCTGTGATTTCCCATTTTTCCTTTTTCTTATGTATTAGTATTAAAAACTGCCTAATATATCCAACACCTTTAGTGGTGCAATTGTCACTAGATTATTAATGTTATTTTCATCAATTGTCAATGGATCCATGAGCACTATTACTGCACACTTTTCACATCATAGATGTTCATTGCTTGTAAAGAGCCTATCACAGATTCCACTTCTAATAGACTTAGGATCTTATATAAACATCTAACCCACCTTATTCAAAATGTTTACTTTGTATAAATATTATAGGAATAAAAGTTGGATAAGAATAAATTTAAGCTTTTTCAGCAGATAATAAATTGCTAGCCTTACTAACAACTTACAACAGAAAATCACAAAAAACGGGACATTGTTTACTAAAAAACACAGACACAAGGCCATACTTACCACTCAATGGCTGGAGAAAGAACTTGACGTGGGTTGAGGGCACTTTTTCAGTATATAGGATGCAGATATTGCCAGTATTTTGTGTTGGACACTTGAGTATTCTGGGCAGCTTGCTCATTTGAATTGTAAGAGCATCAACAACTGGTTGTAAGGCAGCATGGTGCACCACATGTAACCATTTAATTGGCACTCTTTAGAAACCTTACCTATATGCAATGGTAATACTAGAAACCTCAATCCCCTCATGGATTGTAGGCATGTGAGTGGTGGTTTATTAGTAGTTTTGCATTTGTGTAACCTCTCCTGTATGGTATTATGGCTTTTCTGCACATCAGTGTGAACTATTACTTATCAAATGTACATTTTGTTTTACTAGTCAGTTGCCCACGTAGTGGATGGGAATGTGAGCAATTGTTCACTAGTGTTTGGCACCTGTTACATTTCTCCCATATAGTACTGGGGCTTATATTGCCTCCTACTAGGAATAGTTCATTGTCCAGCCATTCAGCTGTTAGTATGGCTTTGTGTCTGTGTTTTAAAGTAACCATATACTCTTGTGTGGTTATAATTTTAACCAGATTAAGTAAGAGTGGTGAAGTCTCTTTGGGAGATTCCCCAAGTCTCTTCCCATTCAATCCATATACATATAACAGACTTATCCAAACTTTGGCATTTTTAACTTTTATTCCAAAATACACATCATTAGTGAAAATTGCTCAAAAAGATACTTGCTGTTAGCAGTTCATGCCGCTCCATTTAATGTAACATCTCATCTGAGATTTAATAGCAGTTCATAACTTTGAACGGTATTGGAGCGAGATAGCGTCCGACCAGTGGCAAGGAAGCACACTAGCAACGGTTCAAGGCGGAACCCTCTTTGTCAATCAACAATAAGAGTTAAAAATGCAGAATTTTGGATAAGTCTGTTATAGGTATATGTGTTTTAAAGTAAATAATGTCATATATACAGCTGAAACCAGAGGTTTACATAAACTATATAAAAAGACACATAGCCATGTTTTTCTCGCTATCTGACATGAAATCAGAATAAACCGTTCCCGTTTTAGGTAAATTAGGATTACCAAGATTATTTATACTTGTCAAGTGCCAGAATAATGAGAGAGAGAATTTTAATGCCATTTTATTACTTTCTACAAAGTCAAAAGTTTACATACACTAGGATTACTATGCCTTTAAACAATTTGGGACAGCCCATATGATGATGTCATGTGTTTGTAAGCTTCTCATAGGTTTATTGGCAACATCTGGGTTAATTAGAGACAAACCTGTGGATGTATTTTATTGCACATCAGAAACACACTGCTTCCGTGTGTAACATCATGGGAAAATCAAAAGAAATCAGTCAAGATATCAGGAAAAGAATTGTGGACTTGCACAAGTCTGGATCATCCTTGGATGCAATTTCCAGATACCTGAAGGTGCCTCGTTCATCTGAACAAACAATAATACGCGAGTACAGACAAGATGGGAATGGCCAGTCATCATACCGCTCAGGAAGGAGATGGGTTCTATGTCTCAGAGTTGAATGTGCTTTGGTTCGACATGTGTATCTCAACCCAAGAACAAAAGCAAAAGACCTTGTGAAGATGCTGGCGCAAACTGGTGAGATTGCGTCATTATACACAGTGAAACAAGTACTGTAACAATATGATCTGAAAAACCACTCTGCCAGGAAGAAACCATTAATGCAAAAGAAACAGTTTGGTCTGACAAAACTAAAATTTAACTTTTTGGCCATAATAACCATTGTTACGTTTGGAGGAAAAAGGGAGAGGCTTGGAAACCTAAGAACACCATCCAAACTGTGAAACATGGGGATGTTTTGCTGCAGGAGGGACTGGAGCACTTCACAAAATAGATGGCCTCACGAGGAAAGAAGATTATGGGCCACATGTATGAAAACTGCCTAGGTCTAAAATTAACTTAGTTATTAATAGCAACCAATTAGAGCACCCTTTTGTTTTCCCAGAGCATTATATGAAATGAAAGGGGCACTCTTATTGGTTGCTATGGACAACAAAGTGAATTTTAGACCTAGACAGTTTTCATACATGTGGCCCTATGAGGTAATACTGAAGCAACATCTCAAGACATCAGACAGGAAGTTAAAGCTTGGGCAGAAATGGGTCTTCCAAATGGACAATGACTCGAGGCATACTGCCAAACTGATTACAAAGTGGCTTAAGGATAACCAAGTCAATGTTTTGGAGTGGCCATCACAAAACCCTGATCTCAGTCTATTGAAAATGTATGGGCAAAGCTGAAAAGGCAGGTGGAAGCAAGGCGAACATGGCTCAGCTACACCAGTTCTATCGGGAGGAATGGGCCAAAATTCCTACCAACTATTGTGAGAAGCAATAATAATCATGCCTTAAAAAATTCTCTCATTATTCTGGCATTTGGCAAATATAAATAATTTTGGTAATCCTAGTTAATCAAAACAGGTAAGGTTTATTCTGATTTCCTGATACAATGTAAAATATTCAGTGTTCAGCTTGTGTAACAGTGTAAAATGTGTGTGCCTTCAAAATAACTCAGCCATCGATATCTAAACTGCTGGTAACAAAAGTGAGTAAACCCGTAAGTGAAAATGGACAAATTGTACCCAAAGTGTGAATATTTTCTGTGGTCAGCATTATTTTACAGCACTGTCTTAATTCTTTTGGGCATGGAGTTCACTAGAGCTTCACAGGTTGCAGCCTTTGGAATCTTCTTCCACACCTCCAGGACAACATCACGGAGCTGGTGTATGCTAAAGACCTTGTGCTCCTCCGCCTTCAGTTTGAGGATGCCCCACAAATGCTCAATAGGCTGTTTAGGTCTGGAGACATGCTTGGCAAGTCCAGCACCTTTAAACTCATTTTCGTTAGCAAGGCAGTGGTCATCTTGGAGGTGTGTTTGGGGTCATTATCATGTTGGAATACTGTCCTGCAGCCCAGTTTCTCTAGGGAGGGCTTGCTTCAGTATGTCACAGTACATGTTTATATTTATGGTTTCCTGAATGAACTGTGGCTCCCCACAGTCGGCAGTACTCATGCAGACACATACCATGACACTCCCAACACCATGCCGAAATGTAGGCAAGATGCAGTGGGTAAAATAAGTATTTGATACACTGACAAAGTTTTTCCACCTACAAAGAATGAAGAGGTCTGTAATTTTTAGCGTAGATACACTTCAACTGTGAGAGGCAGAATCTAATGATTCTGAGGAAGGTCGGGAATCAGGCCAGAACTACAAGGGAGGACCTGGCCAATGACCTGAGTAGAGCTGGAACCACAGTGTCAAAGAATACCATTAGTAACACACAATGCTGACATGGATTAAAATTCTGCAGAGCTTGCAAGGTCTCCCTGCTCACCCCAGCACATATCCAGGCCCATCATATCCACATGACCATCTGGATGATCCAGAGGAGGCATGGGAGAAGGTTATGTGGTCACATGAGACCAAAATAGAACTTGTTGGTATCAACTCAACTTGCTGTGTTTGAAGGAAGAAGAAGTATGAGTATGACCCCAAGAACACCATCCCAACTGTGAAGCATGGGGGGTGGAAACATCATACTTTGAGGGTGCTTTTCTGCAAAGGGGACAGGACGCGTTCACCGTATTGAAGGAAGAATGAATGGAGCCATGTATCGCAAGATTTTGGCAAACAATCTCCTTCCCTCAGTAAGAGCATTGAAAATGGGTCGTGGCTGGGTGTTCCAGTGGGACAATGACCCAAAACACACAGCCAGGGCAACTAAGGAGTTGCTCTGTTAGAAGCATTTCAAGGTTCTGGAATGGCCTAGCCAGTCTCCAGACCTGAACCCAATCATAAATCTTTGAAAAGAGCTTAAACTCAATGTAACCCAGTGACAGCCCCTAAACATGAGAGATCTGGAGAAGACTTGTATGGAGGGGTGGGCCAAAATCCCTGCTACAGTGTGTACAAACTTGGTCGAGAATTACAAGAAACGTTTGACCTGTGTAATTACAAACAAAGGTTTATGTACCAAATATTAAGTTCTGTTTTTTTATTGAAACAAATACTTATTTAAAAATGTGATTTTTTTTAATTCCTCTCCCCCACTACTACATACAGTATCTCACAAAATATCAGCATAATCATGTCAACCCACAGATGATGCTGACATACAAAACCAAGAGCATAGTTACAATTTTTTTTAATACCCTCAAAGAAAAGTTAAGTAATAAATTATATTTACCCACAATGGTGCTACTAAAACCACAATCTGTCCCACAAAAACATAAGCCCCATATAGAATATAACAAATCTAAGTTCTAAGTGTCCATAATAGGCTTAATTTCTAAGGGTTATTTTTTTTTGCTTTATTGCAGAAGAATTTGACAGTAAAAAAATGTATGTATAAGCAGTGTTTCACAAATTCTGTGAAATTCTTTTATTTTATGCATGTTCTCTTTGTGCACATGGCTAATATTGATGATGCTTTGTCAATGGCATTTCATATGCTAATCTGATTCAAGTACTCATTATTAAAAGTTCACAGCGCACTTGCTTGTTGCCCTTGAAACAACCCTTCCTTATCTCAACAAAGGTTCAAAGACTTTAGCTTTTATTTTAAGTATACTTTGTATTACAGAATTAATGCTCCAACAAAAACATGAATGTATAAACATCTGAGTATTAGAAAACTGTAGCGATAAAATTGAAATACAATAGTTCATATAACTATAGTAGAATAAAACAGTATATCATATTTAACCATTTAACATTTATAAATTTAATCATGAAAGATAATGGTATAAAATTATGAAATTGTATTTTTTATTAATTGAAACTATGGGGGACATGTATGAAAGCTGTCTAGGTGTAAGACTTTCCTTGTTGCCCATAACAACCAATTAGAGCTCCTTTTAATTTTTTCAGAGGAGGCACACTGATTTGTTGCTATTGGCAACATAGAAAGAATTAGACCTAGACAGTTTTCATACATGTTGCCCTATATGGTAATACAACCTCAACTCCCAAAAAGCTGTGACGCTATGTAAAATGTAACAAAAATGTTGGTACCATTTCTAAATTAATTTTCTCAAATGAAATGGATAAATGTCTTTCAACTCCTAATATGTCTACTGTGTTTTGTTGTGAAAAAAATATGGCTATAAGATATATTCAAATCATTTAATCCTTGTTTTCTTTACAGTTTACTTAGAGTCCAAACGTTTTAAAATTAGGGTTTTAACTTTAAAGGGGTTTTGCCACAATCTCCTGAATCCAGCTCTTCAGCTCTGTGTGCTCAGAAGGAGGCATGTGTGATTTGTTTGAATTGCATATCTTGTGATCCAGCAGAATGACATCACCATGCCTTTCCTCTCTTTAGTCAAAGAAAGGTCTGTTTATGTGAAGAACTGTAAGTAGCTACATTGTAGCTCAGAGGTAAAACTTTTGCCTCCAGACACAAGGGTCCTCAGTTCAAATCCCTGCAGGAAACATACTTTTATTTCTCTTTATCAATGCACAAACCTGATTGAGGTTTCTTTTTTAATTTATTTGCACTGTTTGACTAATTACTAAGGAGTACAGAGGACAGGAGTATAATGACACCACCTGAGGTTTGAACACTCAGTAGCTGCCTGAGAAAAGAGATGATGTCTGAGCATGTGTGACCAGGACTGAGAAGCTATCAGCCCTGGTTGTATCCCCAGGAGAGGAGCTGTAAACAATGGATCACTAAAGGAGCAGCTAAAACAAAAACGTTGCAGAATTTTCAATAATGATGAATGGTGAAAATGTTTTATTTAATTTACAAACTTCCCACGTCAATTTTACTTTGTAGCAAAACCCCTTTAAGCATCAAAATACAGATATGGTGCATACATCCCTATTCATATGAATGGGGCATAAGATTTATAAAAAAATAAATTGCACTTATTAATCTAACAGAATCTAACTTACTAATGTATGTAATTTAAAAATAGTGGTTAATAGCATTGTAATGAAAATGCAAATTAATTTCTCCTTTCTTTTTCCATTTTTTTCTTTTCTTAGGACTATACGCTCACTATGTATTTTCAGCAGTCATGGAGAGACAAAAGACTTTCTTATTCGGGAATTCCACTTAACCTTACATTGGATAACAGGGTTGCTGATCAGCTCTGGGTACCTGATACTTACTTTCTGAATGACAAAAGATCATTTGTCCATGGAGTTACTGTGAAGAATAGAATGATACGTCTTCATCCGGATGGAACTGTTCTTTATGGACTAAGGTAGGATCCATTTTTCATTAGAAAATTATTATAATTTTTTTTATATATGTCAAAAATAGAAGCCAAGCCACTAGACCTTGGTTGGACTATATCAAGAGTCTGGAGATTTGAGAACCAATAGAATACTATGGGTGTTGGAAGGTAAAGAGGAAGTGGGTAGTTATGTTAAGCTTTTGAATGTTTTGTTTGGTTGGGGAAAAGGTTCATAGGGAATTATGATTGAGAATGGTTATTTTTTTTTATCATGATAATTTTTATTCTTTTATAAATTTTCTTTAAATACAAACATTAAACGATGACAATCAGGTACTGGCTGATACATGACAAGAGTAAAATTATACAGTGCCAAGATACTAGACATTTAAAATTGACTTGTTGCTTAAAAGGCATTTAAAACCTATAATTCCATACAAGTTATAACACTTCTATAACATCAAACTAATTAGAACAAACTGGAGCCGAACTGGAGAATGGTTATTTTAAAAGCAAGTAAATATGAATATTTGAATCAAGTACTTTAGAAATAGAATCATATGATAAAGTTTTGTAGATTTAAAAGCTTTTGTGACTAGTTATAAAACACTGAAAAATACAATGCTGTAGAAAACTGACTGATAAAGGAAAACAACAATGTTAATGTTAGTAGCAATGAATCATGTGATGTCTCTGCGAAATGTAAATTATGACTTCAGTTATATTTCAGCTGAAGTTGCAGGAGATGTATGCAATCAACTTCATTATAATTTGCATAGAGAAGTAAAGGAGGAAATCAAATGTAAAAAGCATTAAGCATAATTTTCCCTGGCAATTTCAAGAGGTGCTTCAGCTAAAAAAAGAAAAGATTTCTGTCTGCTGTGAGACCAATGAATTTGTCCTCTTAATCAGTCAAATTCTTTCGACGTCAAAATTGTCAGCACGGTGCATCATGCAAGTGATTTATCATTATTTTCTTTTGATGTTTTAAGATGTATGTGCTGAGATTAAGTGGGGATAAGTATCTGATTTAATTATCACAAAGTTGAATACTTGATATTTACCAAAATAATGAAAATTGGCATGAAAGAGAGCAAATGTGTTAAGTGTGTCATAGCACAAAGTGCCACAAAGTTCATACAAAAGTTCTTTTGCAACTTTTCAAGTGTCTTATCTGATGTTTTGAAAAAATGGATAATCAAAAGATAGAGATTAGAGAACTTTAGGCTTTATCAGTTTTTTTTTCATCTTCTTTAGAATTTGTGATTTGTTGTTATTTATGTAGCACATATATTGAAAGTATCTACCGTAAGTTCGAAGATGGAACATGATGGTCAGTGGTTAGAAATGTTGCCTTGCAGCACTGGAATCTAAGGGCGACATGTATGAAGATCGGCGCGTTAGAGCACTCGTTTTCATGCGATTTTTAGTGAAAGCTGCGCCTTATATCGGTGCCCGAGGTGCGCTCATACATGCGGTGTAAAGTTCCCTACGCCGCGCCAGTGTGTGAGGCGCAGTGCGGAACTTAGGCGCAGAACGACTGTGCCTAACATGTATTACAATTCGAGACAGGCTGGAAATAAGCGAAAAATCATTAAACATGTTAGTGAATAGCAAAAAGAGTTGTCTTTCAAATGAATGAATGAATGAATGAATGAATAAAGTGAAAAATCAAAGTTGAAGAAAATCCATTGCAATTCCCCATTATTTACTATGGGGAATGTATTTCCGCCGCGAAATCCATCCTGAATTACATTGCAAATACGTGTCACAAAGTGTGGCACGTATTTGCAATGTAATTCCGGACAGATTTGTGGCCACAAATTCTCCCTGAAAGAATCGTGGGGAACAGAGCCTTACAACACTACAAGAATAAAATGGATTGGGTATTTAAATGAAGTGCTTAATAAAAAGACATATCCAAGTGCTCTAACAACAAAAGCAATGTATTAGTAAATTGTATCCAATAACAGTAATGACAATATACACTCACTGGCCACTTTATTAGGTACACCTGTCCAACTGCTCGTTAACACTTAATTTCTAATCAGCCAATCACATGGCGGCAACTCAGTGCATTTAGGCATGTAGACATGGTCAAGACAATCTCCTGCAGTTCAAACCGAGCATCAGTATGGGGAAGAAAGGTGATTTGAGTGCCTTTGAACGTGGCATGGTTGTTGGTGCCAGAAGGGCTGGTCTGAGTATTTCAGAAACTGCTGATCTCCTGGGATTTTCACGCACAACCATCTCTAGGGTTTACAGAGAATGGTCCGAAAAAGAAAAAACATCCAGTGAGCGGCATTCCTGTGGGCGGAAATGCCTTGTTGATGCCAGAGGTCAAAGGAGAATGGGCAGACTGGTTCGAGCTGATAGAAAGGCAACAGTGACTCAAATAGCCACCCGTTACAACCAAGGTAGGCAGAAAAGCATCTCTGAACGCACAGTACGGCTAACTTAGAGGCAGATGGGCTACAGCAGCAGAAGACCACACCGGGTGCCACTCCGTTCAGCTAAGAACAGGAAACTGAGGCTCCAATTTGCCCAAGCTCATCGAAATTGGACAGTAGAAGATTGGAAAAACGTTGCCTGGTCTGATGAGTCTCGATTTCTGCTGCGACATTCGGATGGTAGGGTCAGAATTTGGCGTCAACAACATGAAAGCATGGATCCATCCTGCCTTGTATCAACGGTTCAGGCTGGTGGTGGTGGTGTCATGGTGTGGGGAATATTTTCTTGGCACTCTTTGGGCCCCTTGGTACCAATTGAGCATCGTTGCAACACCTTGTTGAATCTATGCCACGAAGAATTGAGGCAGTTCTGAAGGCAAAAGGGGGTCCAACCCGTTACTAGCAAGGTGTAACTAATAAAGTGCCCGGTGAGTGTATATATAGTATCTCCTAAGAAAAAATTCTCCACTATAAAAAGTATTCCAAAGTATCTGACAATTACACTAATTTAACATCAAATAAGCCACTGATAATGTTGTCCAGATGTTTTATTACATATTTTCCATAACAACAGTGTACTACTGTAAGTGTAGAACTATAGCACATTACAAGAATTCCGCTCTCCATTTCGACTTCTCCGCTCAGATAGACCACATTAAACTAGGTCTGCCTGTCGGAGCTGTAAAGCACTGGAATGCGCCTCACTTTGCCGACCCGCAATCATGCATGCCTCGGAGTTTTCGAATTTGCCGCGTCCCGCCCCAGAACGCCCACAGCGTGCCCACTAAATGACCCTTTATGTTAGGCGCATCCGAAAGTGGCGAAGGTTGCGCCTAACAGCGCATACCTGCATCCGACAATGGATTCGGCACGGTGAGGCGCAGTATACGCCTGAAATCAGGCACAGTCCCGATCATACATGTCGCCCTAAGTTCTGAATTGGACCATGGCAACTTCTACAGAGAGTTGTTCCATGCAGGTGCTCTGGTTTCTTACCAAACAATAAAAAATAGTTGAACTTCCAATCCCCAATGGAAACATTACCTCTTGTGTGTTCATATTTTGTACAGTAATGCTGAATAGGCTGGACCAAAGAATTTGAATGAGTATTAATGGGGTTTTCTCACCATGCTGTTTCACTGAGTTTTAGCAGTTTTGCACTCACTCTGTCTCCTCAGGCTGTGGGTGGTTCTGCATCAGTGATTAGTATATTCAACTTTTAGCAAACTGTTTCTCTGAAAGTGCAATAGATTTTAATCTCTAATAAGATTACAGATAAAGCCATGCTTTTCAATCCTCACAGCACTTGTACCTTTTGTTTAACAAAGCTGATTTTGTTAGATATAATTAGTTTGTTTTCATCAGTGGGGTGATGTTACTCTCTGCTCTCAGCTAATCAGATAACAGACATCCCTGCTCTCAGCTTATCAGATAACAGATGTATAGTAGGTAACCTTAGAAACCTGTGTGCCCTGCAGCTGTATGTGTCTGACAGCCCAGGTTTGTTGTAAGAAACACTTCTGGCCTGTGTGTAATGTCACCATGTCCTGCAATGCATTGTGGGCATTGCAGGACATGGTGAGTGGCAGTTGCCATAGAGACCAGTACAGAGCAGTTCTTCTCTGTATTGATTTCTATTGTATCAGTGATCTGAGGATCATTGATACGAATCCCCTACGGAGAAAAGTGAGAAAAGGTGAAAAAGTAATAAAAGGTAAAAGAAGTAAAACACAAACACAAAAAAAAAATAAAAACATGTACACCACCCTTTTCCCATTTACAAATGGCAATCGCCCCAAAAAAGATAAAACATAAAGTAATCATATTTGGTATCACCGCGCACCTAGTGACCTACCCTGTGTCATGTTAATTAACCTGCACAGTAAATTTAAAAAAAAAAAAACAATCACAGAATTGCAATTTTTGTTCATCCCACAGCACATAAAATGGAATAAAATCCAAAAATTCATATATAGATGCCAAAGTGGTACCAATTAAAATGTCAGTTCATCCCGCAAAAAAAACAAAAACCTTTATACAGTTCAATATAGGGAAAAATAAAAAGTTATGGCTATCAGAAGACTTCAATGCATAAATATTTTTTTACACAATAAAAACACTTTTTTTTAAAGTGCTTCAGTATAAAAAGAACTATATAAATTGGGTATCGCCGTAATCGTATTGACCCAATGAGAAAATTAACTTGTCATGTACACTGCACGTGAGCCCTGTTAAAAATAGAATTAAAAAACACTACTAGAAATAACCTGGTTAAAATTAAACTTTTAATATTTAATACTAAAATAAGACAACCCAGCTCTTCTCATAGTTCCAAATCATATAGATAACATAAATAAATGACAGTATATAGGTATCAAACATGGAGTTATTTTAAACAACAACACTCCTTAAAATATCTTGTAGGTTTTTTACTCACTGCACCATCCAGTAGAGGTCACTGTCCAAAAGACTGGTCCATAGTTCCAAATACTACATACTAATATTTCTCTCCCAAAAGTAAAAAACCATATATATAATGCTTTGGTGACGAAGGCTAAAGTATGACCATTGCTATTAAAGCAGTAAAAATACTCTCTGGCCCTGCCTATACAGCAGGGATACCATCTCCAAAAGGGCGACCCCACCATAGACAGCTACCCCTACACTAATATTAACTGATCAATACCCATATCCCATTGTGTTTCCCCATCAGGGAAAAAAAAAAGAGTTAAATACTGTATATAGACATCACAAAAGTCTAATGTGTAAAAAACTGGTGACCAGTGTGCACTGCATAGCTATATAATGTCACCAATGGCTGTATTGTCGAACTTAATCCACCCAGGAAACAGTCTTATGGACAGTGACCCCTACAGCCTGGATGATGCCGTGAGTAAGAAACCTACAAGATATATTAAGGAGTATTGTTGTTTAAAATAACTCCATGTTTTTTTGCTAACTGTTTGATGCTTATATACTGTCATTTATTGCGATTATCTATATGATTTGGAACTAGGAGAAGAGATGGGTTGTCTTAATTTATTATTAATATTAAAAGCTAAATTTTAACCAGGTTATTTCTCAGTGATGATTACTTAGAGGGTATGTAAGTTGTGGTGAAGCAGCTAATTGCTGTAAGTTTGCCAAACTATGTTCTTTAGAATTGATCCCAGCCCGCACACGGAAATAAATAAAACTACATCCAGCGGACTGCTGATTGGGTACCTGCATTTTACTTTCTGGCAGCAATGTGGAGAGTAATGCTTGATTATGAGAGATGTATATTTTCCTGTTTGATGTTTTAATGTATGTTTGACTGCACAGTGCAGAGGATCTAGACAGCACCATTTTGGGAGTGACCTATTGGTATTCTGGCATACACAATTCCTGTTTCTTTATTACAGGACAACCTATTTACTACACATTGGAGACTTCACACTCTAGGCTTTTTCATGAACTGTCTAATACAAATAGTTGGCAGAGTTACAGTATATGATGAATCATTTGACCAGCACACAAATTGCCTTTTTAGTATATTTGTATGAAGTTATGTAAACATCTCCCTATTTCCCTCTGGCAATTTGTTAGTTGGACTCAATGATAGAAAAACATCTTCAAGGCCTTAGTAGAATTTATCATTTTATAATCATTTCTTCATAATGTAAACATACTTGGTACAAAATACATAAACATATAGAGATACAAGTGGTAAAAACCTGGTAGGTCTTCGAGCTAGCACGCTCTTTTCATAACATCACCCTCTTAGGGGATAGGAGGATCAAGACCCTGCATCCTCGGTAATGCGACTGGACCCTCAACAGAACAGAAACAATCGCTCGCACATCCTAGCTAAGAGGGTGATGTTATGAAAAGAGTGTGCTAGCTCGAAGACCTACCAGGTTTTTACCACTTGTATCTCTATATGTTTATGCATTTTGTACCAAGTATGTTTACATTATGAAGAAATGATTATAAAATGATAAATTCTACTAAGGCCTTGAAGATGTTTTTCTATTATTCAATGCATATGGGGTTAGGAAGAGGGTACCCGAACCAAGGCCATGAACAAATAAGCCTTTTTACTGCAGCAAGATTGTTATTTATATTGCAATTTTTTTGTCTGGGCCATTCTCAGCATACCATTGTAGATGGCTAATAATGGTTCCCAATATGAAATAACTAATTTTTATGTTTATATTTCATCCCTTCCACCATCAGTTATCATATTCATCATTCATCCCCTTCCAAAACATTAGCAATATATTGTGTATCTGAGCAATTCTATTATGATTTTTATGGCTATTGATTTCTTGTTTCCTATTAACCAGTCAGTCGCATCACCATGAAATACATTTTAATCATGATGATCTTGGCGCTAAAAAAGTTTTATGATCCGAATGCCAGGTTTAAGAAAAAAAAACTTTCATTATTTCTTATGCCCTAAAATGGTCTGGGTCTTAAAAGGTTACCTTAGTGATTGAGGATAGAGACATCAGTATCTAAGTATTAAACATTGTCTTGTCTTCTTGATACAAATAGATGAACAGAGAAAGTTGAAAAAAGAACAAAAAAATAAAAGGTTCAATATTAGTAATGTCATAGAGGATATAAAAAAATTAGCTCATCAAAGAAGAGCAGCAATTTAGAAGTATCTCATATGTCATGATTTCAGGCAAACGATTATCACATAACAATCACTGATGACTATTTCTTGCAGTCTCTAAAATACATACAACTAAGAATTCCATTTAGTTAGAAAATTGCATATGGTACTTTAGCAAAATTGTTCCATCCTTGCAGTGTGTTAAGAGACATATGATCTGTTAAAATGAACACTGATCTTCTCTGACATCATGTGCTTCTAAATAACTGCAACACCTTATAAGTTCTGAACATTATAAACTTTATTGTCTTATATTTTACATAACTACAAGGTTAGGAGCTATATCTAAACCATTGTCAGATGTTACATTTTTTATCTTTAGATGTATGAAATATAGGCAATACATTATCTATAGTGATTAAGTCAAAGCAATATATCATAGGGTACAGAATGATTTCTTATTCAGGTTAGATCCATTTTGTACAAGTATTTGAAGTTTTCTTAAAAAGGGAATGGTTAAAAACAGAAAGTCAGAACCAGTTTAGTACAGCAGAGAGCATAATAACAGCGCAAGTACTAAACATCCTGTCGAAAAGCAAAGCATTTTCTTTTTTTAAGCTCATTAAGTGTAAATTGACAGTAGAATGATTTACCTGTACAATATCTATGATCAGGGCCAGGACAAGTAGTCAACCGCCCAAGGTGCCATCTCATACCAGGCAGAAAAGGAGGTGCAAGAAGTTACGGACTGTGTTGAATTTGTCATTGGGTGGCAGGCGCTAAATGCCCTATTTGCCTATAGCACCAGAACACCTTGTCCCAATCCTGTCAATGATGATGGTGGTCATGAAACACTTGTAGCTTGATCTTTGTCTCCTAGGGCGTCATGTATGAAGGAAGGCGCTTTGAAGTGAATTGTCGAGTCTCATTTTCAGTGTATAATGCGTCTGATGTATGAAAGTGTTTTTTGTGAGCTCATAAAGTTCAACGCACCTCGCCTATGTGTTAGGCTCATTATGGAACTTAGGCGCACAAGTAATGCGCCTAACATGTATTAAAGGGTTTGTCTCACTACATTGATTATTCTTACCTCTGTGTTTTCTTATTTTTATTTTGAATTCAGGGATATGTTTACTGGCTTCTACTAGGCTGCAGTAGAAACTAAGTTTGTAGCTATAGCAACCAGTGCTGGCAGCCTATCAGGAGAATTTAAACAGTCTGTAAACTATATTGACCCGAAGACTGATGCAGCCCATACAAGAGGAGATATCTAGGAATAGGTAGGACACTGTTAATGGACATATATTGCAAAGTGACTTGTTTTTGCAAGATCTTTAACATAAAAAGCAATCCTTGTAGTGAGACCACCCCTTTAAGGTTATAGACGGGCTGGAAATAAGAGAAGCCATTAGAATAGCATGTCAGTGAATAGAAACTATGGTACTGATACTGCTTGCAATACCTGTGCTGAGCTGGCTCTTGCTGTATGTAGAATAAATGGTGAGAGCAGCAAAAATTAATTTAAAATTTAATGTACTAAACATTTTAAATATAAAAATCTGAACAACATAATCAATGTGTTTTTAATGTAAAATTTGTTTCAGATTCTATTAATTTTAAATACATTTTATAGGAGATTTTTTTTATATTTTTGGGATATTATATATTTTATATTAATTTATATGTTTATATTTTTTCATTACATTTAAATAATTACATTTTATACAGTTTGATAATTGTAATAAATTACGTTTTATTATTGTACTGGTGTAACTTGAGAAATATTGGACATTTTAGCCCCTTACTAGTGTTGAGCGATTATTATCGACAAAGTTGAAATCTGCACAGTTTTTATGTTGATCGAAATTTTTTAGATCAAAGGGATAATTTAGGTTAAAATCGTGCATCATCTATTAAGATCGCGCCATTTTTCGGCGCTTCCTGTCATTTTGGCGGCCAGCAAATCAGCTTACAGAATAGAGCATGTGAGATGTGCGTGCAACTCTGACTGGGATATGTAAGGTTTTCGATTGGCTGGAAAAATCACATGACCTTGTTTTTACATAGAACGCCCTTCCTTTTTCATAAATAAAGTCCTCAGCGTCTCATAGCAGTAGGACGTGCGCTCTGCCTGTGTCCAACCAGCTCAGCAAAATTATTCTATTTCTTCACAGAGAAAGCTCTACTGTTAGCTGTGATCCTTACAACTTAGTTAGATCAGAGATTGGAAGATTTTATGTAGTTAGGTAGAGAATTTAAAGGAGAAATTTTACCGCTGTAAAGTCACGGGGGGGGAGCGGAGGGTGGCCCCCGCGGGCGAACACAGACAACTCTATAAAGAATACTGGATAAAGTTCACCAAGACTTAGTGTAGAAAATTGCACTGCAATAGCTTTATTATTAACATTTTCTATTGAAATATTTCCTGGATATTGGGCAGCCTAAACTTAATTTTAGATACACATCTTTTCTAGTAACTGCAGGTCTCTTTGTTTGGTGTAAAACTCCACTTTTATAATCAGTATACATTTCAGATAGGTGTTCTTTTCAATTTTGCCCATTCCAGCTTTTTGATATAGCAACCTTGCAGTGAACTTAGAATCCAGCAATTTTGTAGTCAGCACGGGTTTGATAGGTGCCAAAAATCCCTTTTTATTATCCAATACATTACAGATACATGTTTTTTTCACTTTTGGCCCCCACTACAGCTTTGTTCTTGGGGAAACCTTGCCTTAAATGTGAATACAGCAATTTTGTAGTCACCACAGGTGAATTGAAAGGGTTTGCCAAAATACCTTTTATTATCCGAAACATTACAGATACGTGTTTTTTGCATTTTTTTTGCCCAGTCCAGATTTGTTGACACAGCCCCCTTGCAGTTAAATTTGAATCCAGCAATTGTGTGTTAACACAGGTGAATTGATAGGTGCCAAAAAATACCTTTTAATATCCGAATACATTACAGATAAGTGTTTTTCACTTTTGCGCACTAACGCTTTGTTCATTGAGGCACCTTGCACTTAAATGTGAATACAGCAATTTTGTAGTCACCACAGGTGCATTGAAAGGTGCCAAAAATCCCTTTTTAAATATCCGAATACATTACAGATATGTGTTTTTTCACTTTTGCGCACTACAGCTTTGGTTCATTGAGGCACCTTGAAACTTAAATGTGAATACAGCAATTTTGTAGTCCCCCACAGGTGAATTGATAGGTCCAAAAAATACCTTTTATTACCCGAATACATTACATATACTTTTTTTTGGCACTTTTGCCCAGTCCAGATTTGTTAAATAGAGCCACCTTGCATTTAAATTTGAATCCAGCATTGTGTATTTTACCAAAGGTGAATTGATAGGTGCCAAAAAATAACCTTTTATTATCCGAATACATTACAGATACGTGTTTTTTCACTTGGCGCACTACAGCTTTGTTCATTGAGGCACCTTGCACTTAAATGTGAATAAAGCAATTTTGTAGTCCCACCACAGGTGAATTGAAGGTGCCAAAAATACCTTTTATTATCTGAACACATTTTAAAATACGTTTTTTTTCACTTTTGGTCATTTTGCGTGCCCAGCAGCTATACAAACAGGACCTATTATAAAAAAATGTTGTTTCTAACAGACATTTGTTCTTCACAATTGTCCAAAGTTGGCTCAAAGGTCATGCTTGAAATTTTTGGGGCATTTTGCGTACATGCAGCTAAAACACGGGTCCTATTATAAAAAAAATGTTGTTTCTAACAGACATTTGTTCTTCACAATTGTTAAGAGTTGGCAAAAGGGGTGATGGTGCTGTCAGAAACAGGAATAAGTAGGACACTGTTAATGGACACATATTGCAAAATGACTTGTTTTTGCAAGATCTTCAACTAGCTATCAATCCCTGTATTGAACAACCCATTTAATACAATTAAAAAAGAGAAACAAAGACATGTGTGGATTCCATCCTATTTTAAAAAATGTTTTTTTCTAGAATTAAAATACTAAAAAACTTGCATGTGCAAAATAGCTGGTAAAAAAATTCCTCTGAATTGTACAAGGGAGGTACAGGAAAAACTTGACCAGATGTAGGTTATTCAGAGGACATGGAGTATGGAGCATGGGCAGAGAGAAAAAGTACAGAGACAAGTTCCTCCAGCACGTTGAGTAAAATGAGAAAAATAATGCCAAGAAAAAGGGCACCTGGGTGGAACAGGAGCGTTAACCACCAGTATTTCCAAGTGAAGCTCAATTGGTCCGCACTCATACGGATGGGCAAGCGCTACCCAGGACAGGGGCATTATATGTCCAGTGAAACTAAAATGGTGGTTGAAAGACTCCTTTTCCCCGGGACTTTTAAAACTGGGGGGCATGCAGGTTTGGGGCTCATGCTGTGGCCCAGGACAGGTATAGTCAATGTCCATGAAACAAAATGGTGGTTCAAGACTCCTTTAAACCGGGACTTTTTAATTTAGTGGTCAACAGGTTTAATGGTCATACTGCGGTCCAGGACAGGTATAGTCAATGTCCAGTGAAACTAAATGGTGGGTTTAAAGACTCCTTTTTCCGGCACTTTTTAAAACTGGGTCATGCCCGTTTGGGGCTCATGTTGTGGCCCAGGACAGGGATAGTCCAATGTCCAGTGAAACAAAAATGGTGGGTTTAAAGACTCCTTTTCCGGCACTTTTTAATCTGGGGTCATGCAGGTTGGGGCTCATGCTTTGGCCCAGGACAGGTATAGTCAATGTCCAGTGAAACTAAAATGGTGGTTGAAAGACTCCTTTTTCCGGCACTTTTTAATCTGGGGGTCATGCAGGTTGGGGCTCATGCTGCTTCTAGGACAGGGATATTCAATGTCCATTCAAGTAAAATGATGGCTCAAATCATACTGCCTTCTGCACTTTTTAATTTGTGGGTCATGCAGGTTTAAGGGTCATGCTGTGGTGCAAAGACAGGGATAGTGAATGGTGTGTGATTTTTTTTCTGTGGCCCTTTTTTAACCTAAGTGTGTTGCCTAAGAGTAGCACGTATCCATTTGACTGTTTTTGGATGTTAATTTCCCGCTTCTCCAGCCCTGTTTTTGGGTGTAAGAATGAAGGTGTTGTTGCTCTCCCCATAGACTTTAATGGTCATCGAACATAATCTACCATCGACTATCTTGTCGTTGATGGTCGACTATCGACCATCGACCGATGTCGATGGCCAACGTAATCGCTCAACACTACCCCTTACAGCAAATCTCCACTTCGACTCCTCAGGCTCAGGCAGACCACATTGATATAGGTCTGCCTGTCGGAGCAGTAATGCACCTAGTTTTGCCAAACCACATTCATATATCTGTCTTATAATACGAGTGTGGTGCGACACACCTGCAGAACGCCCCCAGAACACCCCTTCATGTTAGACACATTAGAAAGTGTCGAGTCTATTCCCTACCCAGCTGGCATCACATCTGGAAGGCTGCGGCCAGATCGTCAGTCTGTGTTGCCCAGAAGGAGAACTTATATAAGATTCTCCTCCTGTGGTACCACACACCAGACATGCTCCACAAGTGGTTTCCCCAATCCTCTCCGAACTGTTGGAGATGTCAAGCTGCAGTGGGGACTCTTCCACATATCTTCTGGGAATGCTCCGCTTTGCAGACATACTGGTCTCAGGGGAGGGATTTACTGAAGGAGATCATGAGAACGGAGATACCGCTTGACCCAATGTATATATTTGCTTAGTGGGCAGTCGAGAATCTCTCTAAAGATAAGGCTAGACTCATGTTACATATTCTCACAGCGACCAGGTGCCTGATCCCGAGCAGATGGAAGCAAACTGCAACCTCCTGGGATATCTGACCTGGTTCATAGGGTGAGGGAGGTGCGCCGAATGGAGCAACTGACAGCCTCTCTACATGATAGAATGGATCTCTTTGATAGGGCATGGTCCCTTTGGGACACATATTGGATTATTAACTCCTCTTGAAGTTATATGTGGAATGACTGCTAGGGGCCTTAAAGCCCCCTCCCCCATCCACTCCCCCCCCTTCTCGCCCTTCTTGTTTTTTCCTTTGTTTGTCTGTCTTGTGTATGTGGTCGGTTCCTGAATGCTAGTTTGCATTTTGCAATACTGCTTTGTTCTTTACCCTGAGGATTAAAGATTTGTAATACTTTGTATTCTGATGAGGCAATAGCCTACGAATGTCCTCTAAATTCGGATTAGGGGTAGATCTTTATTCTGAGCTACTGAAGGGGCAACCTCTTAGAATTTGTTCTGTGATGTTGTTTGTGTATATGAAAAATTGTAATAAACTTTCAATTGAAAAAAAAAAAAAAGAAAGTGTTGAGTCTTACGAACAATGTGCCTAACACACTAGACTGCTCAGTTAGGTGCATTGTATGCAAGAAAAAGGGTGAAAAACCCTTTCATACATGTCGCCCCTAGTTTCAAATACTGATATTGCTTCTAGGTATATTCAGTCTGCCACATAAGTCTCATGACGTCACAGACAATCTTTGAAAGTATGCACAATACTTTGATAATATTATGGACTATTTTCCCATTTTGTACTGTATGAGCCTTCATTTCAGAAGCAACATCCCATAGAACAGTGAAAGAAATAGGATGGGTGGAATAAGCTGTATTTATAATCAAAATTTGTTAATGCTTTTTTTCTTTGACAACAATCACTAATAATAAGTTTATAAATACAAACTCTAGCCTAATTATGGAATTACCACACATAGAGGATGTTGGGTTAGCTTTTCACTTTGTAGCAAATGCACAAGTTGTAAGCATGGCTCAAAAAAGAGGAAAAATATATAGAGTCTCTCAATTTTTAGGAAAAAATAAGGAATCGTCAATAAAAAAAAACCCAATTAGTATTTTATTGCCCTCCTCTGGATTTTACGATGGCTTGGTTACTTTGAGTCATGGACTTTACTTATGGTAAACAATATTTTATATGAAGCTGCTTCCAACTTTTTTGAAGAACAGTTGACATTCTGCTTTATAAGAAGGGGACTGGTCATGGTCCAAGTTTTAAACTTTAACCATACATTTTTAATTGGATTGCGCCATGGACTGTTTTCTTTGTCATTGAGTTGATGCGCTTTTGATGAAAAAAGTTTTAATGTCCTTTGCTTTGTGGAAGCTAAACAATTATCCTGAAACATGACTGCAACATCACCAAATGATGAAATGAGAAAAGCACCTATGTCTACCTGTGCACTTGCTGTTGAGGTAATGTGTCTTCAACTGCAGTTTATTCAGGCAGTTATCTCTAGATATTTATTGGTACAGCACAAAACAATTGATCCAGCATTATCTCCTTAGTCAATACAGATTTGTAATTTTTACCCTTGCCCCAAGTTGTAGTCTCTAAAATGATCAACAGTTGCAAGCCGAATGAAACAATAATGACAGGAGCGACACAAGACTTGACATTGATTCTTAAACAGGATAGAACAGAAGCACAGACACGAGGAATGGACCAGGAACTGGAACTTGGTTTATGGACACCAATAATGGTCAAGGAACTGGAGCTAGTTTATGGACACTAGGAATGGATCAGGAGCTGGAACTAGGTTTATGGACACCAGGAATGGATCATAAACTAGCACAACTAACATGGACACCATAGCAGGAAAAGAATGTAGATAATGGGACAGGTATGTGAACAAAATAGTAGGGATAGAACACAAAAAGCAGACCAGCACCAGAACATGGTGACTGGAGCAGGCCTGTAAAATGTTCACAGTAGCAGGGTTGAAATTTGGCAAGACTGGAACATGAGCACAGAAAAAAATGGAATGAAGTATGGAACTAGGACTGTAGAACAAATGCCAGGTTTGGTATCTAACAGGGCAAAGCAAAAGCAAAATTTAGAAGCAGACAGGGTGAGGTCTAGAAGAAGATTAGCAATAGGCTTTGAACAAGGTGGCTTGAGGTAGAGTCGACAGGATATGGGAGCTGGATGGAACCATAACAGAAGCTGTACTAAACTAACACTCAAGCAGCAGAATAAATGAGTTAGCTGGATCTATATTGGAGAGCCACCAAGAAAAGCCTTATGTTGCATAGCAACAGACTGCAAAGAAAGGGAAGGGTTAACTATTGCTATGCTAGTATAGAAAGGTGTGGTTTTGCAATAACAACACAAGAGTTACTAAGAAACAAAATCAGAATTGAATAGGTCACCGGGATTCAATGGCATCCTACCAATTAGGAAGAGGTGAATAAAAGTGCTAACAGTGATGTTTGTGACAATTTGTTTTTCATTTATTGCACATTTTCTGTTTTCAAGCCATATTGATTTGTGTTTCCTTTTTTTATGATTCAATGTCTTTTTATGTCAACCTATGTTGTTCTTCCCATTTCGCTTGTAGTTGTACTAAAGTTACACATAGCTGAGAGGTTGCAACCAATATCTTTTGCTACAATCTTTGTTTGATTTCCATGTTAAATGAGTTTTATAATCTATTGCATAGTTTCAGTTGAAAACGTTCGGGTCAATAAGCACTTTCTTTTCAACTGCATCCTATTTGGTGTTTTTAGACTTTTGGTTGGTTTATATATACAGTAAGAGATGAAAATTACAAGATCATTCCATAATTTTCCCTTCAATAGTGAAAGATTTGTATTCTGTCAAATAAAATAATTTAGGTTTCTTTATTTGACTTATATTTTAAGAATTCAGAATGTTCAGCTATTAAATATTGTTTTGTGTCACATTTGTGAATTGTGTATTTGCTATAAAGTAAGACATCTGAGTGAATATATGCTAATTAAGGTAATACCATAATTTTCGCCAGACATTGTAATTATTTATTTATTTATTTATTTATTAGAGTGATGTGCAAATAACTATGACTCTAAAAAGAGATATCCAAGTGGTGGGGGGAGGGGGGCAATAGCATTTACTAAACTATCCACTAGAAAGGCAGAACAAGCAATTCCTAGCAGTAATTAACATACATGGTGGCTTGTAATGGGGTACTCCAAAATGGTTAACACTAACAATAAATCCTCTTGAAAAGATAATAGTTGATTTATGACAATGCATTTGAAAGTGAGTTGCTTGCTCCTGAGACTTGTGGACCTAAACCATTATGGGAGCCTCACTGTGGTCCAGTTGTGCTAGAAAGACCTCAGTCCTTCCTTACTATGTGCCCCAACAGGTTAGAGGGGCAAAACACTCGTGTGTTTCTTACTTGTTTGGCCAGAAACCCAACAAAATGCACTAGTTATGCCTTTATTACACTACTTGGGATATATACACACCTCTGTGGGTCCTGTCAACTGCTAATCTACTTTCTTTCGTGAATTGGACAAATCACTCAATAGTCAATAGTCAACTTTTACTTTTGTTTCCTTTCAACCCATTCCTTTCTTGATGGATTGCTTTTTGGTGCCATACTGTTTATTTTTTCATCGACATACTAATTAATGTACAATACAACATACTAATTAATGTACAATACGATGTATTGAGAAACCTCCAAATTATTTGTGGGGTAGATAAAAAAAAACGCTGTAGTGCCATTGTTTTTAGGATTTAATTTTTACAGACTGTGTGTCATATATAAAAAACTAATTTTTTTTTACAGGTTAGTATGATTAAGATGGCACCAAGGGCCACATGTATGAAAACTGTCTAGGTCTAAAACTCACTTTGTTGCATAACAAGCAATCAGAGCGCCCCTCTCATTTCATATAATGCTCTGGAAGAATGAGAGGGGCGCTCATATTTCTATGGGCAATAAAGTGAGTTTTAGACCTAGACAGTTTTCATACATATGGCTCCAAATGTATATACTTTTTGTTATGTTTTAAAACTTTGGAAAATAAAACACTTTGGTTTTGTGGTTTTTTTAATCCAAAATGGATGCCTCGGTACAAATATATCCGCAAAAAACACAACAAAAGTAAATACCACACCACAATAAAGAAACTGTGTTTTTCCTAAAATATAACTTTTAATAAATACATCTAAAAATTTCCATGTAAGACGAAATGCGCACACCCAAACAATGCAAATAATGGATATAATGAAATACAAATATACACACTGGGACCTAGGTAAACCAGAGATCTATAAGTCCCTATTTAGCCTATCGTTTTCTACACTGGGACACGGGGTGATCGCCCCGAAAAGGGCGCCCCCGGCTAGAACCTAGTCCCTAGCAACAAAAACCCTCACTAGATGTCCTGCTTTTTTCAGTGTCCCACTAACACTTCTTCAGGGATAATGGGGAAAGGTCTTTTACAAAACCCAAACAGGGGACTACAATCCCATGCAAAATACTCAAAAAGATAGTGTAAAAAAAAAAATTTGAAAAAAACACCCAAACTAATGCCACAGAGACCAATTAGTACTATATAGTACAATAATATATGTAGATAATAGTGGCTAATACACAACAGCGCTCTAACATAACCCTCAGCTCGATTGCAAACAGCCTCAGCCAAAGGAGAAAATTTTCCAGTGTAAGCCACTAATCCATTATCATCACTCTGGGCACGGCCATTCAAACCTGGTATCCCATGATAAGGATCTCCTCGGTAAGATGTCGGCGAAAAACCTCCGACGAATAGACGCAGTGGTGTCGCGTTCCTCTTGTATGGAGCTCATCCTACACGCCGCTGGTCGCCGTGGTGAGGCGCACGCCACGCTCTCACAAGTCGCGCCTTAAAACAGAACAGCGCGACGTACTTCCGGTCACGGCGTCGCGTAATCAGTGCTCGGCGGCGACTAGGCGGGGCCGTAGCTAAGCGACCGGAATGCACAGGAAGTGCAACCAGACCGCTCCTACGGACGCAGTAAGGAATGCTACGCTGATATCAGTAAGTGACCAGTTTGTTATGACATAGTTTTGGCCGTAGCATATAAATTAAAATCCTCATATCAAACTATGCCTATCTAAAGAAAGAACTACTACCAGGAACATGGTCTCCTAAACTTAGTTACAAGGGGGAGACACAAAGTCTTCCATATGGAGAATCAATGTAAAATAGAAAAAAGAAAAAAACAAACATACATATACAATGAACAATATACCACTCAAATGAAGCAGCAAAAATCTAGGCGTTCATTCAGACCTTGGGGGGGGGCGTTGTTTTGAGCCTAAAATTCCACTACATCTCTCTCTGTAAGCGGAGTCTACCCTTTAAAATCCTGGGGGGGGGGGGGGGGGGGCGTACCATTTCAATTGCAAATTTCATATTTCACATCCCCCATGAAAATTTCTGCACGACTCCACTGGTGTTTTTTTGGTGTTTCTAATATCATTAAGGGGCTCCCCCTCTCCGCCGGGGTTCTCTAATTGTTTTCCGATGTTTTCGGGACCCCAAAAGCAGGTACCTTATAAAAACTCCCTTATTCACAATTAAAAATTGTTTGATCTCAAATCCCTTTTCCAAAACATTTCTGTGAAAAGATTTCCAACTTGGGTAGAGTCACACCCCCCATCCCCTGCACTTTTAAAAGGGGCCACATAAGGGTTTTATGCACCAGTTTTAACACCCTCGGTCTCATAATGGCTGTGTACCAATCTGTCACGAAGGTTTCTGCCACGCCTATAGGTGATGTGGGGGTAATTACCCACAACTTTTTTAAGGTCATCACCCAGTTTTAGGATTTCCCAGTTTTTAGAGATAATATCTCTTACTGGTTTTGCAGCTCCATCGAAATCCTTATCAGAGATCCTTATCATCCGATACCAGGTTTGAATGGCCGTGCCCAGAGAGATGTTGATGGATTAGTGGCTTACACTGGAAAATTTTCTCCTTTGGCTGAGGCTGTTTGCAATCGAGCTGAGGGTTATGTTAGAGCACTGTTGTGTATTAGCCACCATTAGTTATTTATATTACTGTACTATATGGTACTAATTGGGCTTGTGGGATCAGTTTTGGGGGTTTTATTTAATTTGCTATAATCCCTTTTGGCAGGGTTTCAACCTGGGGTTTCCCACCCCCGGGGGGGGTCGAACGACCAAAACAATGGGGCGCCCAAACCGGGGGTGTTCCTAACCCGGGGGGCGGGCTGGCCGGAGAGCTGAGAGGGGCCCCGCAATGGTTTACTGCAGGGGGGAGCGCTGTGGCCCCCGCTGGGACCCCTCCCTGCGCTCTTGATGGCGGCGCCCCCAGCGTTTTAAATTTCCAGGGGGGGGGGAGCATTGGGGGGCCGTTACTTTCATCATTGGGGTCGTGAGCCGCTCCTGTGAGCGGGGCGGCGAGGGGCTTACGTCCCCCCGGTTCTTGTGAGCGGGGCATGCAGGACGCTGAAAGCGCGCTGCATCACGCGCCACACCAGTAATCAAGCATCAGAACGCCCTCCCTACCAGTGCAGAGAGAACGTGACACTGTACAGCAGGGCTGTTCCTGACTGCAAGGGAATTTGTGTAAAAAACCCCACCATCCATTCCCATCATGAATATCTGTATTTTTACAAGTAATATTTTATTAACTGTTACTTGTACCAACCAGCCATTAATGATTGATTTTAATTTTATCCCCCCTTAAGGGGGGGCTGCGGGGGGCACATAGGGGTCCAATATGAAAACCCCCTGTGCCAATCACAGCCTCCCCCACCCCCCCCCCCCCCCACCCCCCGGACAGGTTACATCTTGTAACGGCTCTGAGTGGTCCCTTTAGTATGTGTCATGTAGAGGGTACCGCTCAGGGGTCACACATATTAAACCCCCCATGTACCACCACGCCCCCCGTGTAAGGTTACATCTATGAAACGGCTTGAGTGGTGCCTTTATAGATGTTTGTAGAGGTAACCGTCAGAGGCTCACACAAGAAAAACCCCTCATGTAAAAAATTACAGTTTTGAAGTACCCACAAAAAAATTTTTTTGGGTTTTGGGGCACCGAAACATGAGGAACGTATTGCGGGGTCACGGCATTAAAAAGGGTTTTTGAGAACCACTGCTTTAGAGTATTCGCATGGATTGTAGTCCATTTGGGATTTGGTAAAGACCTTCCTTATTAGCCCCCTGAAGAAGTTGGTGGGACACTGAAACATTTGGGAATCTAAGTAGGGTTAGTGTGTGCTAGGGATAGTTTCCCCAGCCGGGGGGCCCCCTTTTTGGGGCATACCCGTGTCCGGTGTAAAAACGAAGGCAAAATTTGGGATTATAGATTTTGGGTTTACCTAGGTCCCGGTGTATTTTGATTTCATTATATCCATTTTTTGCATTTTTTTGGGTGTGCACTTTTTTGTTTACATGGAAATTTTTAGATGTATTTATTAAAAGTTATATTTTAGGAAAAACACAGTTTCTTTATTGTGGTGTGATATATATTTTTGTAGAATGAGCTGTGGTTTTATTGGTACTATTATGGGGCACAAACAACTTTTTATCCCAACGGTTCTTTTTGTTCCCAAATGAACAATTTTGACACTGTTTGTTTTTTTTTTTTTTAGTTTTAAACCCTCCAAAATTAGAAAGGTATATTTAATAATAAACTTTACAGATGCTATAATTATATTTTTTTTTCTATTTTTTTTAAAACTTGATTCAGTCTTTTTATTTATTAGTAAGGCTATATATGATAGATGAAACTTTACAGATGCTATAATTATAGATTATTTTCAATTATTTTTTTAAACTTGATTCAATATTTTTATTTATACATTTATTTATACATGAGGCTTGCGATTTTAAGTATTCAAAAACTTTTCTTTTTAATATTTCCCAAAAAAAAAAAACCCTTCAAAAAAAAAAACAAAAAAACCCAACCCAAAAAACTTTCGGAGGTAAACATGCACCCCTCTCCTGTTTAATGACTTAGATGTTATGGTAACTCTGACAGTACACTGGTTGTTTAACACCTGATTTTTGGGGCCCTGTACTATTATGGATATGCTTGACATCCTTTATAAAGGGAAATATCACAATCGGATGCAATAGTACTAATTTATATGCAATTAGTGGTTAAAGTGGATCTGTCAGCTGCGTATGATACCCTAAGAAAGAGCAACATAGTACATATTAGCTAAAATGTCTAGTTAGCCAACTGACACAAATTATATTTAGGGCCACATGTATGAAAACGGTTTGGGGTCTAAAACTACTTTTTTCCCCTGTAACCTATGGGCAACAAAGTGTTTTTTAACCAAAACCGTTTTCAAAATTTGGGGCCCTTGTGTTCACACTTTGGGGTTTTTCCAATAGAACAATTAGATTTGATGGAAATTAAGGAAATTATCTCCCCAAAGGGATTTTATTTTTGTATTTTGATTAGGAGATGGATTGCTCAATTTAAAGGGGCTTATCCGAAATTACATCTACCGAAGGGGAATTTTACGTTTTTGCTTCAAAAGAGGGGAAAATTTTTTTTTTTCCACCCTAGATTTGAAATCTATGGTGTAGAAAAACCATCTGTTTTAAAGTGTGTTATAAGGATTGCTATTCAAAGAATTGGATCTTTTGTACATGGAGTTTAATGTGGAATCTCATGCGGAATCCACATTGAATTCCATGTTAAAATCCATTGTGTAAACTAACCTTTAAAGCTGTGTGTCGCCTGTATTACATGGAGTCTTGAGACACTGTACTATACAGATACATACTACATAGTCAACAGATCCTGTCAAACTTGTGTTGGCAAAAATTTTTCAAATGGTATGGTCAGCCTAAAACAATAGAAAAGATTTCAATCTTTATTATATATAAATGCTGGAAGGGTTTTGCAAGTGTTCTCTCCCCTGAAGTCCTTCTAAGTCTAAGTATAATTTTTTTTCATAAGTGTTCTGTTTTTTCTCCAGTCCCACATCAACACAATGGGTTTACACAGCAGCAAAATAACAAAACATTTGCCATTCGCATTGCTTGTCCTACTGATGAAATTAAAATTTTTTTTAAAAACTTTCCCAAAAGCATTAATCAAACATGAATGCATAAATTAATTGCCAGTCTATAAATAAATTAGTTAATTACGGGAAGACAAAAGCTCTGTTTTTCTGTGCCGCATGTTATAAACAGAGACAGTTGCCAGCAGGGCATTGAGAATAATTTGCGACGCAATAATGTTGGAAGGGAGTGGGATTATGTAAGATATGCTTTAACTTTACTGTACCAAGTCCTTATTAAATTGACACAGAACAGAACTAGTGCATTCAGCGAGCCATAATCAACAAGAGTGTTACAGTCCCCTTGTGGCATTTGCAGTACAGTTTTACATTCTTTCCCTTTCCCTTATGGGTAATGGTGCTAAGCGGGGGGCAGAGCATGTCCTTCTTATCCTAGGCAACATGTCTCATATACTTTCCTTCAGCTCCTTTTTGCTTCTCTAATAAAAAGCAGGGAATAATAGAGAGAATTGATATCTCATTATTGAAGTGGACAGGGAAGTAGATGCACATTCTGAATTTTTAGCATGTATTATTTTATTTTAAGCTGAGCAGATTCAAACATAGAGGAAGAGTTTGTCTTTTCTAAAAGTGCCACATTTAACATAAAGTGTTTTGTCCTGTTTATTATATATTTGTTTATTTTATTTCCTACTTGCATCAGAAATGTAAACTTGATTTTTAACAATCAATTCCAGGTAAAAATAAAACTTTGTTTATAAAAGTGTATTCTAACTCCCCTACCATTTAGTTAGGACTCCCTCAACTTTTGGGGGCCTAATGTTCAGCTTTGTTTCATGCCATCTGTTTCTAGACTGCCCTTGACACCTGCTATTGGACACTGGGAGCCATAGTGGATGGAAAGTGATTTGGATCCCTAACATTAAAGGTCATGGACCGACTAAAGTAAGAACAGATTTGGATAGGGGCAACACTTAGTACGTCTTTGTTTTTTTTACCCCTGCACTTATTGTTACTACTTAAAGAGTTATTGTTACTAGTCAAAGCGATCTTGTGAATCTGAAATGCATGAGATTTGTTGTGCATGTTGTTTTTAGCAAAAGAGAGAGCTAAGGAGATTGATACACTGTTCTGTAGACATTTTGGGCCAAATGTATGAACCCGTGTAGGTCTAAAACTCACTTTTTGCCCCTGTAATTTATAAAAAAAACCCAAACAGACCTAAACAGGTTCATACATGTGGCCATTTATTGTATTCACTTAATTTCTGGCTTATTCTGGGTTAAGGAGTCCGGTAGGTAGTGTTATCAGTGATGAAGCCTTTTTTTTATGATACATTTAAAAAATCGCTATCAATCATGATAACACGACCCTTTTGGACTCCTTAAAGGGGTTTCTCACTCAAGGTTGCTTTTTATGTTAAAGATCTCGCAAAAACAAGTCACTTTTTCAATATGTGTTATTTCAGGTCCACCTATTCTGGATATCCCCCTTGTATGGGGGGCATCGCTCCTTAGGTCCTATAGTAAGACCCGTTTGTTCTCTCCTGATAGGCTGTCAGCACTGGTCGCTACAGCTACAGACCTGTTGTCCTCGACAGCTTGTCACTGCAGGCCAGTAGAAGCCACTTGTAGCCAGTATAAGCCAGTAAACATGTCCCTGAATTCAAAAATGAAATTAAGAAAACCAATAGAATGAGCAGAAATTTAAATGAATAAAATACAACTCTTTCTGAATCTTTCCCCACAAATCAATATATCAATATGCTGAGCTATTTCTGCTTTATTAATTAAAAAGAAATTAAAGCTTTCAATGTGACAGGTCCCCTCCAAAGGTTTATTTCGATATTAGACAATTCGGAATCAGACAAGATTTGCCATAGTTTGGTGAGACTTGCTTCTGATAGATGCATGTCCCACCTCCGAGACCAGCACCTATCTCCATAAATATTATTTTATGTTCCCTATTCTAGGCATAAGTGAGGATTGCAGAAGTGGGGCCATCATCTATCAGACATTTATAGCATATATTGTGAATATGCCCTAAATATTGATGGGAATAACTTTCAAAGGGACCTGATGATCTGGGCAGGGGCAGAACTACCGGAGTAGCAGACATAGCAGCTACCACAAGGCCTACGGCCTTAGGGGGCCCAGACCCCAGGGCTGCTGCTTCTATGTCTGCTACCCCCGCAGTTCCGCTCCTGGGTCTGTTGGCAATAAATGTAACAGTTCACTGCTGGTGAGGTGAAACTGCAGGGCAAGCCGCTGACTCCTGTCTCTGAACACCTGTGTCCCGAGTATTCAGAGACAGGAGTCAGACTGCCTGGTATTAGCGGGCCAATCTTCCTTTGTGGCTAAGGGCCCTTTAAACCTTTGCTTGCCAGGCGCCAGCCCTCAGTGCTGACATGGGCTGTGCAATGACGTCACATCATCGCACCAAGCTATCGCTGAGCACAGAGGCAGACCAGCCGCACATTGCATCGTGGGAGCCTGAAGTGATTTCTTTTTTTTTTTTTAACACTTATAGCCCCTGTAACCTTGCCTACCTATCTATATATATGGCCCCTATAACCCTGCCTGTCTATCTACATATATGGCCCCTACATGCCCCCTGCCTATCTTCCTATGTATATATATATGGTCCCTATATGTCCCCTCTAACCCTTCCTGCCTATTTATATATATGGCCCCTATATGTCCCAATAACCCTGCCTGACTTCCTGCCTGCCTATCTATATATATATGTCCGCTATATGCCCCCTATAACCCTGTCTTCCTATCTATATATTTGGCCCCTATATGCCCCCTATAACCCTGCCTGCCTACCTATATGGCCCCCTATATCCCTCTTAAACCCTGCCTACCTACCTCTGTAGGGCCCTTATACCCTACCTAAACCCTGTCTGCCTACCTATAAGACCTGTATAACCAACCTAAACCCTGCCTGCCTACCTATATGGCCCCTATAACCCACCTTAACCAGGTCTGCCTACCTATATGGCTTCTGTACCCTACCTAAACCTTGCCTGCATACCTATATGGCCCCTATACCCTATCTAAAGCCTGCCTGCCTATTTAGGTCTGCTATAGCCTATTTACCTACCTATCTATGTGAGTCCCACCTATAGCCTATCCACCTAGATACCTAGAGTTCTCCTACAGCCTACCTCTGGCCCAACTACTGCCTACTTAGCTACCTGGGGCCTACCTGCAGCCTACCTACCTACCTCGGAGCTGTCTACCTAACTGGAGCTAGCTACTGCCTGCCTACCTAGGGCCAATCTACCTACCTAACCTTAGCCTACTTACCTAATTGAGACCTGTCTAACTACTGCCTACCTACCCAGGACCAATCTACGTACCTGGGACCTAACTATTGCCGACCTACATACCTGGAGCTTACCAACCTACCTACCTAGGGCCTACCAACCTATCTAATGGGATTTTACCTGGTAATATGATTCTGAGGGGTACAGGCCACAGCTGTAACACAATATCCAGGGGGTGAATCCATTTTTCCTCTTTTGGAAGTTTGTACAGAGATGGGGGGCAGAGAGTGAGGTGCCTGAAAAGTGAGGATTCTAAGATATTTTTGTCCAAAGCTGCAGGGAACAGTGGTGGCCAGGAGAAGTCCTCATGGTAGTCTGGACTGGATGCAGAACAAAAGGGAAAGTCAGCAGCTTGTCAGAGAAATGTCAGCTGTGAGTCACAAGATGTAACTGCACTGTGTTTACTTATATGTCAACAGAGTCTGTGTACACTGGTATTTACCACTATATGGTCACTGTATGGTGGTTACATGTAGTCTGAAGAGCCTGTGTACACGTATTTACCACTATATGGTCATTCCATGGTGGTAATATTGGTCTTTGTATACTGATCTTTATTCAGTAGCAGTATAGGGGTATTATTCAGTCACTATGTGGCGATAATTTGTGGCTGTGTTCTGGCGGTATAATCTGGTCCATATAAAGTAGCACTATTGGTAATCTTGGTCTGTGTATAGTGGGATTTGTTTGGTAGCAGTTTGATAGTGATATTGACAGGGATGGGGAGGTAATCACTCCTTGTATTATCTAGCAACTGCAAGATTTAAGAGGTCCTGGTAAATGTTCGTGGTCGGGAAAGGAGGGGCCACATGCAAAAGTTTGATATGTGGCCCAGTCTTCTATTGTTACAACCCTAGTCCTGGGCATAGCAGGCATGTGGCTGCATACCAGGAAAAAAGGCAGAAGAAAAGAAGCATATATATCCTATCATGAAATATCTTTTGCATGCTTCATGATTTTGCACCTAATGGGTTATTTCCATGTTAGACATTCATGGCATATCTACTAAATATATGATAAATAAAATGTATGATAAACGTGGATCTCTTCTCCGGGACCTGCATTTCTGGAACTGTGGTCCCTTGTCTGCTAACCTGCCTAGTGGGTGAGTAAGTCAGCTGCCTCTGCATCTAACCAGGGACTAAACACAAAGGTATCTGAGGTTTTAACACCCAAGCTCTCTGTGTTTTGCTGTTTGTAACCCTCATAGTACTAAAAAAAAAGTCTTAGAAACTGCATAGCACATTAAGTCTTGG
This sequence comes from Phyllomedusa bahiana, assembly GCA_025379985.1. NCBI lineage: Eukaryota > Metazoa > Chordata > Amphibia > Anura > Hylidae > Phyllomedusa > Phyllomedusa bahiana. The sequence goes on from JAODAL010001896.1 coordinate 166,685, forward strand.
TCTAAAACTCACTTTGTTGCCCATAGCAACCAATCAGATCGCCCCTTCCTTTTCATATAGTGTTCTGGAAAAATGAGAGGGCGCTCTGATTGTTATGGGCAACAAAGTGAATTTTAGACCTAGACAGTTTTTAAACATGTAGTCCTATGTGCCACTGTTTCTGTAAATACTTATAGAAACATTGTAACCAGTATATTCTTCCAGGGGATCCCACAGAGCTTTTTCCAACTTCCTTACCTGTAGCCTTGACAATATTTTCTCTCTCACCTCTTTCAGCACATCCACATCCAGTCCTAAATCAACTCATTTAAGAGTTGATTTACCTACAAGATGCTTTGTCTTCTTGTTTATTAATCACCAGAAACTGACTGGTTTGTAATACTAGATACCTAATGCAAACACTTTGCAGCAGTAAGGAGCAGTGTAGCTATGTCATGAATCCAGCACTATAGAAAGACAATAAAACGTTGACTAGAGCCTTTAGCAGTGTCTCAAAAATACAACCACAAGTCCAGCCACTGACTCTTACTGACAGCTATATATCTTTTAGAAAAGATGAAAATACATTTCCTCCCTCTCCTACATGTATAAAGATCGGCACGTCGAAGCGCCTGTTTTCACTTTTTTTCCGTGAAAACTGTGCCTTATGTGCGCTCATACATGCGGGGCAAACTTCGACGCCTCCGAAAGACAGACCACATTGAAATTGGTCTGCCTATCGGAGCTTTAATGCGCCTCACTTTTCCGACCTGCATTCATACATGCGTCGGTGTTTTCAAATGTGGTACGTCCCGCACCAGAACGCCCACAGCACGCTCCTTCATGTTAGGCGCATTACAAAGTGGTGAAGCTTTCGCCTAATGCACCTAACACATAGGGGAGGTGCGTCCAACAGCAGAGCCGGCACAGAGAGGCGCATTATACGCCAGAAAACAGGCGAAAACGCTGATCATACATGTCCCCCCTAAAGTTTATATTAGTAAAATTAAAAAAAAGTGAAAACACAAATAAATAAAACATGTGCAGTGCCCTTTCCCCATTACAGAGGCCAATCACCCCCCAAAATATCAAAAATAAAAAAGGACACATTTGGTATCACCACATGTATAATGACCTAGGCTATAAATTTGTTGTGTTATTTAACCCACCCAATAAATGTCATCCCACTGCACATAAAAAGTGATCAAAAAGTCATATAAACACTAAAGTGGTGCCAATTAAAACGTCAGTTCGTCACGCAAAAAAAACCTTTACACACCGATCAAACATTCGTTACTCCCTCAAAATGGTATCAACGAACAGATCAACTCATCCCACAAAAAAAGAAGCCCTGTACACAGAAAAATAAAAAAAAAGTTATGGCTTTCAGACTGTAGCAATGCAAAAATGTGTTTTCTTTTTTATAAAAAAAAGTTTTTTCTTAGTTTAAAAGCAGAAAAACATAAAAAAAATTTAAATTGGATATCGCTGTAATCATATTGACCTGCTGACTGAAATTAGCATGTCATTTGTAGCACAGTGACCGCTAAAAAAATTAAAAACCTACCAGGATTGCTGTATTTTGCACATCCTGCCTCCCAAAATCATTGATAAAAAGCATCATATGAACTCCAAAATGGTACCAATGAAAACATTAACTCATCCCGGAAAAAACAAGCCCTTAATCAGCTCCAATACAGAAAAAGTGCATTTCAATTGTGTAAATTAGAAAAACATAAAAAACTATATAAAATTTATATTGTTGTAATTGTACTAACTCACATATTTAAGTTATCATGTCAGTTATATCACTCAGTGAACACTGAAAATGAAACCCAAAAAATTACGGGGGCGGGGTTTCATTTTTGAGGGCTTTGGAAAATGCGACATGGCACCCACCAGGATCTGTGTTCCAAAAGCCAAATAGTGCTCCCTCCTTTGTACACCGTTCCATGAGCCCAAACAGTAGTTTACACCCATATATAGTATTGCCATACTTGGAAGAAATTGCGTAAACAATTTTTTGTTGCTTTTTTCCAGGGTTCCTTATGAAAATGAAAAACTTTAAGCTAAAACTGCATGTTATTAGAGAAAAATTAAGTTTTCCATTTTCATAGCCAAAAAAATCTGTGAAACACCCGTGGGATGAATATACTTGCTATACCCCTGGATATATTACACAAAGGGTGTTGCTTTCCAAATGAGGTATTTTAAGTTTTTATTTTAAGTCTTGGCATCTTTAGGTTCCTGCAAGCGTGAGATAGTACCTAAAAATATATCATAATGAAAATATGACCCCAAAATCCAGTAGGTGCTCCTGCTACTTTCAGGCTTGTGGTTGTGTCAAATAGCGCAATAGGGCCAAATATGGGATATTTGTAAATAAGACAGAATTGAGGAAATTGATGTTGAGTTGCATTTTCTTGGTAACATCTACTGTGTTCTAATAAATAATTGATTAAAATTGAACATTTGCAAAAAAAAGTAACATTTTGAACTGTCACATCCACTTTGCTTTAATTTCTGGAGTCATTTATGGAGGATTCTAACATACAGGCTCCTTAAAACCTTGTTAGACATGGACTGGTCCCTAACAAAATCTGTGTTGCAATTTTTTTTTTTTAAAATTGCTACTAAATTTGTAAGCCCTCTAATGTCATGAAAAAATGAAAAGGCATTAAAAAACTATGCCATCATAAAGTAGACATATGTAGATGCTAGTTATAAACTATTTTGTGAGGTATATCTGTCTGTCTTACACGCAGAATTTTTTTTTTTCAACTCACACTTTTATTAATATGAAAAGATTATGAGACGTACAAAGTAAAGCAATACACAGAAGTCACATAGTAAATCATTCAAAAAAGTATACAAGCATAGGATGCTGCCGACATGATGTTTGGGCAAGAACACAAGACAGAGAAGGGGGAAAGAGAGGAAAAAAAAAAAAACAAACCCCTAAGCTTCCGAAATCTTGGAAACCTGGGAAAAGAGGGAGAAGGGGAGAGGAGGAGGAAAAGGAGGGGAGCAAATGGGGGGAGAAGAGAAAAAAAAAGGGGGGAAAGGAGGGGGAGACACCTCCAAAAAGAGAGGAGGAGGAGGATTGAAGAGATATGGGGATTTGGGATAGGGGGAGAGCATACAGGTGTTTGCCACCAACCCAGTGGGCAGGCTGCCCAAAGGGGAGCCAATATCCAGCAGTTGCGCCCGCCCGAGGGCCTAGGGCCAGCGCCGCCCATGCCCTACCCCCGGACCAGACATCTCCCAGTCACAGGAGGGAAGGATGGCGCCCCCCCCCAGCGCACACGCGCTTCGAGCATCGGCATAGCAAGAAGGCAACCTCATGTGCATACCAAACTGAGTATCATAGTTAAATCAAGAAGAATAACAGTACATAACCAAAGGAAAACAGGACTCAACGGCTGTCGCAACGACCAACCCCCCCCAAGAAAGCTCCTGAGATGCAGGCCGCATGTCTCACCATCACATCTGTTCCCAATCCAATTCTGCATACACCCCTTAAGAACAGGACATGTAAGTATCAGTGCTACAGAAGGCAATCCAGTCCTCCCAGGTATGCAAATATTGACAATAACGCAGAGGAGAATCAGTTCTAAATTCCTCCAGGCGCTGGAGCACATGCACCTCCCGTATCCAGTCCGTCATGGTTGGACAGGTGGTTGATAACCAAAGTCTGGGGATCACTATCTTTGCAGCCAGAAGGAGAAAGATCAGTAAGTGGGATTTAAAGAAGAGCCGCGGGTAGGGGATGGTCAAACAATAGACCGAAGCAGGACAAATTTCGAATCTAATACCAGTAATTCTATGGATCATGTGCAACACCCCTTTCCAGAAAGGTTGTAAGACCGGGCATCCCCACCAAACATGAGACATGGTCCCCCTCTCCCTCTTAGACCACCAACAAACCGCAGGAACAGAAGGGTAGAAGGAGTTGAGTAAAGCGGGAACGCGATACCATCTCGTGAGGATTTTATAGTTCAATTCTTGTGCCCTGGAGGACACCGAGGATGTGAGTGTCAACTGGAACACCCTGGACCAATCATCCCTCAAGAGGGTCTGGTTGAGTTCCCTCTCCCAACTACTCTGAAAGGAGAGCTTATCTCCGGTGGCTGAAGCAATCACAAGTCTATACAGGCCGGAGAGGGCCTGCCTCTCGGAATAACGTCCCAGACACCACAGCTCAAAGTTTGGGTTTGGAGGTCCATGCAACCCGAACAATGTCTTCCACTTCGAGCAAAAACTGCTCAATTGATAGAAGTGGAAGCGAGAGAACTGAGCCACATTGTTCTCACCAACCAGCACCTCGTAACTCTTCAGCGCTCCCGCAGCAACAACTTGGTCAAGGACCGAAGTGATCGCACCATCACCAAGCAGTCGGGAGAGGGCCATCATCAGGGAAGGGGGGATCAAAGGGTTGCCCAATAGCGGGGTGCAGGGGCCGCCCACCTTGAAAAGCCCTAGCTTAGAAGCATAAGACCGAAATGTCAAAACCGACGTAGACGCAACCAAAGGAGCTCGGAGGAGCAGGTTCCTGGTCAACACCGAGGGCGGGAGCCATGGGAGCACTGCGACAGGGGACCCATATAGCGACTCCTCCAAACGCACCCAGAGTTTGGAGTTCCCCTCCTTGAATGCATCCAACGTTCTCACCGCCAACGCTGCCAGGTAAGCCTGGAAGTCCGGTAGCGCCAGACCACCTTCTGCCTTTGGTCTATTCAGTGTAGTGCTCGCTATCCTCGGTCTACCCCCAGCCCACACAAACCGAGAGGTAACTTTCCTCAAAGTTTTGAAAAACGTTCTGGGGAGTAACACGGGGATCGCTTGAAAGAGGTACAGCAGCCGTGGGAGAACGTTCATCTTCAAAATATTTATCCGACCTAACCACGAAAAGTCTTTTTTGTCCCATTTTAGTAAATCCTGTTTAATATTAGTGAGCATCGGGGCGAAGTTAAGATCAAATATCTTGTCAGGGTTTGAGGGTATGTGAACCCCCAAATACTTGAAAGAGGAGTTTAGCATGGGAGGGAACTACCTTCATGAGGAAGAATATTTACTTAAAGAATAAAGCAGGGCCCCCTTTCCACGCTCTTGTTTTATGTTTATTTTAAAGGTTAAATGTATAGGTTTTTATTTTTTTCCTTTAAACCCCAAGTACCGCCGGGAAAAGAGGAGAAAAAGGGGCCCCCAAGGTAAAAGGGGCAGGTTTATCACGAAAGCTGAGCATTTGAACTGTTGGTCCCCCCCCCCCAAAAATTTTTTTTATTCCTTTATTCGGGAGTCCCTACCCCAGCCGCAAAAGATGGGCCCCTGGGGCCAGGGGTGTAAAGGTAAAGGGGGAGAGGACATCCCTGTCTGGGCCTTCCCAATCTCAGGGGGTCCGAAATACCCCATTGACCCTCACCTGGGCTTGGGGGGGGGCATACAGGGGCTATAAATTTTTTTCCCCGCAGGCCCCCGGGCCCAGTCCCCGCAACCCCAGCAAACCCCCCCCAAAAAAAGTCCAAAACGACCCTGTCAAAAAGCCCTTTTCCGCTCAAGGGAAGGAGAAGGGACCCGACTTCCCCTGAAGGGGAGCATGATGAATATGGAAAAAGTTTTTTTTGCGTAAATTTTTCCTCTCCCTTTCCCCGGGGGGCACAACCCCACCTGATCCAGATGAAAAAAGTCCCCCAACAAATGGGTTTAATCTGTTCGGGTATCAGTTTGGCGAAGATCTTGCAACTTTGTTTTTTAGAGAAAAAGGGGCGGAAATTCCCGACATTTGGGGACGGGGGCCTTACCCTCTTTAGGGAAACCCACAATTGAGCCCGCAGGAAAGCCGGGTCAAGGGAAAAGGGGGCGGGACGCCCCATTTAACCCCTTAGTAAGGGGCCAGGGGCAAAACCCCCATTTCCCCAAACTTTTTAAAAAAAGGGGCCTATAAACCATTTAGGGCCTGGGGTCTTTCCAAAGGGGAAGATTTAAAAGGGCCCCCAACAGCTCTTCCCCCGGGGAAAAGGCTCCTCCAAAAGGCAGAGGGGCAAGGGCCGGGCCCCCCCAAATATGAGGAAAACGAGACCCACAAACATCCCAAGGGGAATTATACCCTTTTTTGGGGTAGTTTTCCCTGGAAGACCTTTAAAATGGGCCTCCGTAAGGGGGACCACCTTCCCCCTTTTAGCCTTTAAAGACGGGACATATGGATGGGCCCCCTGGGCCCGTAAAAGCTCGTGCCAAGGACTTGGGCCCCGGTTTTTTGGGCCAAATATAAAAGGGGCTAGCGCACAGCTGTCGGTTAAACTTTTAGACCCCTGCTCCATGAGCTGAAAAACGTTGTGGGGGGGTCTTTAAAAACGGGCCCCCAAACCACTCCTTCCCCCGTCGCTTTTTGGGGAGGGCCCCCAAGGGGGCCCAATCATGTTTAAAAAAGGGTTTTGGAAATTTTTGCCCCAGCCGTCTCTTTTGAGGCGGGCCCCATTCTTAATTTAGAAACCCTCTCAGGGAAACATTTTTGTGCCTCCCACTGGATCTGGGGAGGAGTCCCGGGGCCCCGGGGATGTCGGGGAGCAAACACGTCCGTCGTTTTAAGTTGGGGAATCCTCCAAACACCAAAATGAGTCCCCCCAAGAGGGACTCGTTCGTTTCCAAGGGAAAAAAGGGCCCGGCCGGGGTGTAGTGAGGGAGGGGTTTAAGCCCCATTGAACCGGGGCATGGTCCAGTTGGGGAGCAAATACCCACCCGAGGGGACACCACACAGCAAGAAGTGAATGCTGGGGGGCCAAAAATATAATCTATTCGCGTGTACGGGAAATTTTGAGGGAAGGGGGTAAAGGTATCTCGGTTCCCCGGGGGGGCAGCATTCTTCCCCGAAGCCACCAGCTGCTGTCATGAAGCAGTTTTTTTTTATTTCTTTTAAGGGGGACCATAAAGGGCCCGCAAGAGCGCCGGGCCCAAGTGGGCCCCAAGAGGGGATTCAGACCAGATTTTGGGTCCCCCCCAGCACGATCGTCCCTGAGCAAAATGAAGAAGGGTTTTTCCACGTCCCCAGGCCGGGAAATTTAACTGGGCCCGAAATTTTTTCAAAACCCATTTACCAAGGTGTACACTTGACCCTGAAAGCAATTCAACAAAAAAGGGGTCTGGGATCTGCCCCCGGGGGGGGTTAAAAGTGTCCAGGGTTTAAAACCAAAAGGGGGGGATTTATGGAAGAAGACGGCTACGCCCCTAACTTTAGAGGACGGGTCACTATTATGGCACCAGACAGGGAAATACCTATTACGGTAAGACTGAATTTGGGAAGAGAGAAGGTGAGTTTCCTGGAGGAACACAATACGTGATCTTTGTTTATGCAGATGATATAAGACCTGCAACCTTTTTCCAGGGGAGTTAAATCCCTTAATGTTAAGGGAAGTAAGACGAATACTCGTCATGTTGGTACTAGGAGAAAGGGTAAAAATTCCCATCCCCTCAATCGGTGGAACGGGGTGTCCCAGCGCGCCAGCCACAGAGCCACAAAGAGAACATACAAACCACCAACATTCAAAAACAAAGGCCTAGCTAACAGAGGCCAAGTATCTAATACAGGCAGGTATTTAACTGCAGAAGCCATATGGGAGTCCCCCAAGGCAAGACTAAACAGGGGGTTCCAGTCAAGAAGGAGAAAAGGAGTTACATCCATCAAAGACTGACAGAGTAATAAACGGTGGAGAGAGAGGGTTGCTGCACTACAAGATACCTGCAGTACGCAAACCTCCAGAGACATCTGATCAGGGGATGTTCAGGTGAGGGCAACCGTCGGGAGGCAAGAGGTGATGAGACTTCCAGGACAACAATCCTGGCTATGGGTCGGGGAGAGAGGGCCCAAGGGGGGTGGCCTCACCCAAAAAGTAAGCCTGTGGTATCAGAAAACAGAAAACATTCACAGGGCGAAAAAGATGTCCATCAAAAGCTGCAACAAAAGAGTGGCCTAAGTCCAGTGGGACCCAGCCAACTACACCAAATGTGCGTGACCGAGATCCACATCCGATAGTGGAGTAAAGACGTCCTGGGCTGTCCAGGCCAGTTAAGCTAAAAAGACCGGGCTACCGAGCAAGCCCAACAAACTGAGGGGGCCCGCGGGTGTCACAAAGGAGATGTCCAGACAGAAAGAAGGAGAGGCGACCAAGAGATGGATCCAAAACTCCACCTCAACAGGTGTTCAGCGGTGTGGCCTCCCCCTCGGTGGCTGGCTGTCTGGGCTACCCGCCGGCGTCTAGATCTCTGAGTTTGCGAGGAAATCAGCTGGTTGTCCAGCAACTGGGGTCTTGCCCCCACGGAGGTCGCAGAGATAGCCGATGACCAATCTGGGAGGGACACGTCCGGCAGACCCAGAGTGGAAACAAACAGTGGTAAATCCTCCAACGTGCGGAAGGTGATCATCCTGTCGAGATGCTTGACCTGAAGCGAGAAGGGGAATCCCCACCTGTAGGGTATATTCTGGGACTGAAGGACCGATAGAAGAGGTTTAAGGGCTGCCCTCAGACGCAGGGTGCGGCGTGACAAGTCTGGGAACAAGCTCAACTGCGAACCCTCAAACTCCAACTGCTGCATCAGCCCTGCCTTACGCATAATTTCCTCTTTGATGGTGAAGTGGTGGATTCTGCAGATGACATCTCGCGGCCGGGCAGGATCCATACTTTGCGGACGCAACGCCCTGTGCACCCTGTCAAACTCAATGAAGGTTGCCTCTGGGCGGCCCAGGATCTGGTTAAACAACTTGGTTAAAGTGGTAGTTAGTTCACCCGCTCTGACTGATTCCGGAAGGCCCTGCAGCTGCACATTGTTGCGCCGGCTGCGGTTCTCCAGGTCGTCCATGTGGTTGATCAGCTGCAGATGTTGGGACGATTGCTCCTTTAGTGAGGACTGCAAGGATGTTGACTCCTGGGTCTTTTCTAACTGGTGAACTCTAGCCTGGAGGTCAGCCACATCTGACTGGACAGGACAGAGGTCCCGCCTCCAGGATCGCTGCAGGTCTCAGGTCAGGGTTTGCAAGTCCGGTTTGGTCGGCAGGAATGAGAGAAGCGCTCTTAACTCTGGGTGTGCCTCTAGAGCACGGACCGCATCCTCTGGTGGAGAGAGGCCGGATGGTAGAACAGGGGGAGACTTCGGGGAATCGCAGTGAGACAGAGGGGGGAACCCCGGATCCCCAGGGCGACGCGGGGGCTACAGCCCCATGTGCTGGAGTTAGGGCTTGCGGCCCAGGGGGCATCCTCCCGAAGTCGGTCGTCCACCCGGACCTGAGAGCCACGCGGGGGGACCGATCGGGTCAGGGCAGCAGGGGGGTCCCCCCTAGCAGGTGAAAAGTGCGCGGACCGCGGTCCAGCACCTTCCCCCCCCGCCCCCCGAGGCCCCGCAAATGGCAATTTCTTTTTTATACTGTTCATACATAAACAAGGGTTGTGTGGACCAAAATGTATTATTAACTTCTCTGCATTACATGGACAGGTAAATCTCTGCATTACATGGATAGGTGAAACCATTACAAAGTTATTCACATTTAAAGTGTCACATGTCAGATTTGAAAAATGGGGCCCTGTTATAGCGCTCATAACTGGCTGTGGCAGTAAAGGGTTAAGCAATGGGTCTCATTTATCAAAAGTGTCTAAGTATAAAACCAATTTTGTTGCCCATAGCAATCAATCAGAGCTCAACTTTCATTTTACTAGCGCAGTTTAAGAAATAAAAACTGAGGTCTTATTGGTTGCTATGGGCAACACAGACAATTTTACACCGAGAAAGTTTTGATTATTGAGGCCCATTATGTCTTGGTTAATCTGTATATACCACACTGTATCTCATGTACTTGTATGAGACAATAGTTTGGGAGAGCTGATGCTTTTTCTTGTTCAGACTGGTGTAGGCCTAGATAAGAACCTGGCATGAATAATTATATAATCTACAAATGATCTATACATTGTCACTGTACGTTTAATAATCCTTATTATGCAATCAATACAAGACTTCTACAAAATGGTTAAATATGTTTTTCCACCTTTTAATAACTGATTTTTGTTTGGACTTATTCAGCACTGTATATAACTCAACTCAACAAAAACTTTTGAAATTGTTGTTTACCCATGTGGTTAATTCAGGGGAAAATATTTTCTGTGGAAAAATGCACACATTCAATGTACAACAGTGTTGATAGGGTGGGAATTAAAAATTAATTAGCCACTATCCACCTAAGCAGTAATAAACAGTCTTATAGCTACTGGAAGATTTCCAGAATCAAGATGTGATGTGGTTCATTTGGGACTTTGTGGTTATTTAGCAATTATACTATAAACGTAAAAAACAGGTGCTGTGTCTTTACAAATTTGGTGCAAAATATTGGATTCTGCTTCTTTTTTAAATGATATCCAATTATATTGTGAAGGTTAACAAGATCTTAAACAGTTTTCAAAACAAAGACTATCTACACAAGGTTACACTGAAGCATTTTTAATAGAGGTTTTAAGTTGCACACTAGTAAGTTTTGGTTTGTTGTGAATCTATTACTAGAATCTGCAAGCTTTTTTTAATAATGTATTGTAGGAGCCATCTGTCTAATGATATTTATGATATTTATATATTTACAACCATCTAACAGTATTACACATCACAGGATTGTAAAACATTTTGTAGCACATACTGTTTTTGTAGCACATACATATTTTAGATAAATATAGTGCCTTAAAGGTCCTTTCTTACCATGCAGTTTCACAGAGCCACAACCAGCTTCAGACTGTGGGTGGGTCTGTAGCAGTAATTGCCATATTAGCTCTGCTATTTCTATCTGAGCCTGTTACATTGAAGTGACTGAAGGAGATGTAAAATCTGTAATACACAAGACAACAGAGCTCTAAGGAGAGAAAGATGGTAGGTAACGAAAAGAAACTTGTGTGCACTCAGAAGAGATAAAATCTCTTGTCTTCTGAACAAAGCAAAATAAAACAGCAATTTATTTGATAAAAGTCTTCATTTATCTTTCATTAAATGTAGAAAGCTAATCATTGCAGTGAGAAAAATCTTGTAATACAATTTATTCTGCTAGCCTAAAGTAATGTTAAAAAACTGTAAAAAAAAGTTTTAATTTACAAAGGGGAGTTTCTGGTTGAAAGTTAGCTATGTGCTCACTGTGCCTACATAAGTCATAACACTTCAGTAGAGTGAACACATAATCCACAGGGCTCTACAGCAAAACTTAAAAGGGGCTCTACTCATGGGCATAATTATAGACAGAAGGTTAAGGGTTTCACTTAGATCCAAGAAAATTGTTCCTTTTTGAAAACAATAAGAAATAAGTAGTTTTTTGATCCCGAGTGCTTCTGGTTGGGTTCTCTAATATATGGCACTATTATCCTTACATTTAATTATTGATACTTATACCATTGTTTTAGCTTCCTGTCATTAGGTGGTGGGGACAAATCTCATTGTGTTCGGTCCTTATAAACTTTGCTTATGCTCCTAGATAGTGTGTGTTCACATGGCTTAAATTGCCGCGGATTTCAGCATGCATTTCGCCGTGTTTTGCGCTTTATATGTGGCAAAATGCACGCCAAAATTACCCTAATTCATAGCTCTCATAGAGAGCTATGTTTTACACGTCGTCTCCCTGCGCGTACTACACAATCGTATTGTACGCGCGGGGGGAATTGACATGTCAATTGTTAGCGTCGATTACGCGCCGCTGACAATGCATGTCTATGGGGGCGGCACCAAGCTGGCCCCTCCGTGCTTTGCAATTACGTTGTGATCAGCGCGTGGTTCTAAAACACATGGCGTATTGCGGCGCGTATAGTACTTCCCTCAGTTTCATTACCTTAGCCACTAATACCCATATGGGCAGCTGGTGGTTCTTCAATTAGCTGCCTCTCACTTCTCTCACCAGTTGGAACCTTTGTTTGATGTACTCCTCTGGAGAAAGATGTCCATTAGTTCTCTGCTATATGTTAGAAGACTTCTAGCCCCTGTCCTCTAGGAGGTTTGTTAACGGGACCCCTTTCTTTCTGTTCTTCCCAAATTGCTTATAATTAGTATGGTCATATTCATAAGTTCCCAGATAATCTATGCATGGATTTTCACCTTTCTGCATACTACGCTCATGTACTTTGCTACGATCATTGTTTTTTCCTGTTTAAAACCTAATAAAGTTTTATTGAAATCTAAAATGTAAAGTATTTTAGATAGTATGATAGTGTTATTATCTTTCATAACTACACTGTGTTCCAAATTATTATGCAAATAATATTTTCTCTTATTTTCCAAAATTACCTATATGAATTGCAGTCATTGTAATTTTCCAGTCATCAACTATTAGAGTATAATTGAAAGGTTTTTGAACAAACTGCCTATGATAACAGTATATTTTATACAAAAAAAAAACTCAAAATGCACTCAAAATGCATGTTCTAAATTATTATGCACAGCAGAGTTTTCAACCTTTTCATTTTTATAACAAACAAAAAAATGGTCATTTGTGAAATTATAAGCATTAGCAGGTTATTACAAACTGAAATCAAACAGTTTTCAAGTCAAAACTTTATTCTAGGTGATGTTACATGTGCACATAGGACCACTTGTTTGAAATGAGCTTCTGAACTCTCTCGTCCATTGAATTTGTCAGGTTTTGGATGGTTTCTGCTTTAATTGTTTTGCATGAGGACAGAATACCCTCCCAGAGCTGTTGCTTAGATGTGAACTGCCTCCCGCCATCATAGACACTCCTTTTGATGATGCTCCAGAGGTTCTCAATGGGGTTGAGGTCATGGGGGCCAGACCATAAGTTTGTCCCCTTTTATGCCCATAGCAGCCAGAGATGCAGATGTGTTATTTGCAGCATGAGACGGTGCATTATCATGCATGAAAATGATCTTGCTGCGGAATGCACGGTTCTTCTTCTTGAACCATGGCAGGAAGTGCTGTTTGAGAAACTCCACATACATTATGGAGTTCATCTTTACACCTTCAGGGATCCTAAAGGGGCCGACAATCTCTCTCCCCATGATTCCAGCCCAAAACATTACTCCACCTCCTCCTTGTTGGCGCCGTAGCTGTGTTTGCATGGGGTGTCCATCAACCAGCCATCCTCCACTCCATCCATCTGGACCATCGAGCGTTGCACGGCACTCATCGGTGAACAAAACAGTATTGAAGTCAGTCTTCATGTATTGTTTGGCCACTGGAGCCGTTTCTGCTTGTGTGCAGTGGATAGAGGAGGTCGACAGGATGGCTTACGCACAGCTGCAAACCTCTGAAGGACCTTGCATCTTGTTGTTCGAGGGACATTGGAGGCACCAGCAGCTTCAAAAACTTGTCTGCTGCTATGACAAGGCATTTTTGCAGCTGCTCTTTTAACAATTGCCTGTTGGAAAGAGTCCTCAATTTTCCATTATCAGCACGCACACGTGTGTGCTGTGAATCAGCAGCATACTTCTTGATTGTGCGATGATAATGATGAAGTATCTTGGCAATGTTGATTGTAGTCATGCCTTGACCTAAACACTCCACAATTTGTTGCTTCTCAGCAGCCGACACATCCTTTTTCTTTCCCATTTTGGCTGAAAATGTAGGCTGCTTAATAATGTGGGACAGGCTTCTTAAGTAGTCTTGCCTTTATTTGAACACACCTGCCAAACTAATTAGCACAGGTGTCTGCAAATGCTTTCAGTGATATAAAGAGTCCTGACACACATCACCATCAATGAGTTTAACTGTCAAACAAAAAAAATTCTTACCTTATCACTCCTTATCACTTGCATAATAATTTGGAACACAGTGTAGCGTTCAATGAAATCATAGCTTCTCTTTGTTAGTGATTTAGCCAATGTACAGTATCAAAATGTTATTTAGGCTGTGTAGCATTTGCGCTGATACCTAGGCAATATTTAATACATTCATTTGTACACTTTATGACCATTCATAGGGATAGGGGGTTGGATATCAAAAGAAGCTACCACACCTATGTATATTTACATCTTTTCTACTGTTAAAATAACACAGAAAAAAAGATTCTGTAAAAATGTGAATCATTCCTATTTGGTGTATTACTTCTGCTTTTAAAAATGTTTATAAATAATTATGCTGCTCACAAAATTTATAGATTTTTAAAACAAACCATTTTTCCGTGAAGGTAACTATACTCATGGCAGCCATAGCAGTTTCTATAGGGCCAAAAAGCTGATGGGGTCAAAAACATAGTACATATTTGGAGAGGATAATAGGTTGCTGGCTTTCTGCTATCTAATACAACTATGTTGGATCTCCAATACATGACACTATTAGCTATACTTTTAATTATTACTACTTTGCTGCTGTTTTAATTTACTCAAATCAGGCCATTCAGCACATCTCATTTTGCTACAAGTCCCCTTGAATTCTAGTTACGCCCCTGTAATTTGTGTTTGATTAACTCAATTGTTTCCTATTAAATTAGCCAAAAAAATCTGTACATGCATTCTGCTACAAAAACAACAAGAAACATTACATATATCAAATTGTATCAAGACAAAATGCACTATTGTTAGCAAACAAGGTGAAAGCCCAGTAAATCATGATTTTAGTCAATTCCATGTTTCCACACATTTAACAAATGAACCAAGTTATGCAAGGCAATTAGGCCAGTCTTTTTTGGGACTTATGTCAATTTTTCTTCATCTGGGGAAACAAAAGCTCAATATAAATCTATTAAATAATGAAGCTGGTTAGACCCAATGAAGGCAGCAGAGTGAAATAATACCTTATGGCAAAAGCCACTATTCAGACAACTTTTGCACACAAGGGTCCTGTTGCAGCTCATTAACTACAGTAAATATTTCTGTTACTTTAGAAAGAGGAAAGCAGCATATTGATAATTACCACAGTAGAAGACATAGGCCTAAACCAGTTTTTTTGGTTCTGCATGAAATTTACTACTATTTTTTATCAAATGTTCCAATTATTTTTCAATTTCAATTAAGTATAAGCCATCACCATAAACATCTCCATTTACTGTACATTGAAGGCTTATGTATTTTATATATAGCAATACTAAGAGATATGTGTGCTTTCAGAAAATTATTTGTGTTTGGTTTTTCATAGTAAATCTAAAAATGAAAATGAATTCAATACAACAGGAAAAAAAAAAGGAATCTCTGTTGTCAATATCGAAACAACAGTTGCTTTGACTATTGACATAAAAAACTAAAAATGAAAAAGGAAATATGTACAAATGGTGGTGAAAATAAGCAGTACAAAAAATATGCAGAGTTACAAGTGGAAAAAGGAGCCAACACTATTATTGCTTCTATAATTCTATAGCTGTTTAGTTGAACTTGTTAAAATATTTGGTATTTGGGAGGTCCTGAACCAGATTCCCATTAAAGTCTATGGGGGAGGGGCCTCTGAACAGCCAATAGGAATGGAAAGGGGGTTGGGGCTCTGTTTATAAGAACTCAGCAGCCAGTAGCAGGGTAATCTAAGATCTTGATACTGGAGATAGAATGGTTGCTCCTTGGTCTGTCCTGTTGTTGGTGACCTTTGCTGCTGTAATACATTACCCTGATGGGACAACATGTGGTGAGGAAACTCTGTGCTATTAGCTGCTTACAGAACTATTTTTGGGCCCTTGCTCCCACCATTCATAGACTGGAGCTGGCTAAAATGTACAGCCAGTTTCCTGATGCAATGGCAGCAATTAGAGCTAGCTCAGATCCCAACTGTCTTCCTCCTAGATGCCACAGTCAGTAGGGACTGTGGCATCCATGTGGTTGACAGAAGGAGGGGACTTTGAAAACCATTGGCACCCTGTCAAAGTGATTGTGGGGTGCCGATGGGTGCCATGACAGCTATCATATACAGTTCCTCCAGAGACAGAGTTTAATTGGCCGTCTGCCACACGCATAATACTTAACAATACAATAAAAAAAAAAACCTACCCCAACTCTAAACTTAACTGTACTCTAATCTGAACACTAACTCCACGATAACCCACTATTTCTAAACCTTACCCAACCCCAACTTCAACCCTAACCCTACCCCAACCCCATACCTAAAACCTAGTGCCATCCCTAACTATACATGAACCCTAAATAAATGGGTCAAGCATGGAGAGCGGTGAAGGATAACTAATGCATTATGTGGAGATACCAAGATACAAAGCTTACACGTAATATTATAAGTTAAATAAAAATTAACATGAGGAGTCAAAACAAAAGAAAACCAGAAAGTCATACTTAATGCTATATGGCAATGGACAAATTCCTTTTATTAATATGAATCCTGTTTTTCATATTTAGTAATGACCTGTACAATTTTTATATAAAGACTATGGGCGACATGTCCGAAAGAGACGCCTCCACACCAGTTTTAAGGCATCGAAGATATGGCGTCTGGTATACCTTGCACAATTGATTCGCCTAATCTAGGCGCATAGCATGATGTAGGCGCATAGCGTACCATTGATAGCATATTTGATGCGCCTACTTTAGGTGCATTCAAATGCGTCATGCTTGGCGTATAATTCGTCTAGTTTTGGTGTACTACAGTTCATTTATATAGAGAACAGAGCGTCAACAATTATTTGGCACAAAATACACCAAAATGCTGCAGTCCTAATGGGACATGTCGCCCTATATCTTACAGTTATCAGAACATTTTAAATAAGATCTGTAAATGCAATATTTTTTCTTTAATTCCTGTTCAATACAACTCCTATACTAATCTAGTAGTGGCTGAGTTTCAAGTTAGTGTTTAGCTGCCAAGAGCCGAATGTCATGCTTTTTTGTTTCATTTTTTGGCATCAGTAAAAAGTCCAGATGTCTTTGCCGAGTTATCATTTTCAGTTGCATATAATATTTTTGTAGAAAATTATAAAATGAATAATAGCAGTACAAAAGATATTGAGGGCACTAGCACATTTCAGACATTAAATATACAAACCTAGTTATGCTATTCATTAAAAAGTCTTTTGTAAGTAAAGTCTGAAAATATTTAAGTCTAAGGGCGACATGTATGAACGGGCTTTTCGCCCGTTTTCTGGCGTATCCTGCGCCTCACCGGCCCGAATCCCCCTGTCGGACGCAGGGATGCAGTGTTAGGCGCAGCGTTCGCCACTTTCAGCTGCGCCCCGCATGAAGGGGCGGGCAATGGGCGCGGAGTGGGCGCGGTGTAGGCGTTCCGGGGCGGGATGCGGCGCGCTCGAAAACTCCGAGGCATGTACGATCGCGAGTCGGCAAAGCGCGGCGCCATGCAGCGCTTGGCAGCTCCGACAGTCAGACCTGGTTTATTTTGATCTAAATGCTCCGGTGACGGCGAAGTGAAGCAGGATTGGAACATGAGAGGAAGCAGATAGAAGATCGCGACAGAAATCTCGGCGCTCCGCTCCGTGCAGCAGGAGTATGAATCCGAAAAAAAAACCTATGAAGAACTATTGACCAATCAGAATAGGAGCGACAAAGACCCATTATATCCTATGGAGAATGATTGACCAATCAGAATCAACGGCGGGACAGTTCAAAATACAGTAAAAATGCAGAAAAGAGCTGATTGGTTGAGCTAGCGGGGGCTTGGCTATCTCGGCCAATCAGAATAGGAGCGACAAAGACCCATTATAGCCTATGGAGAATTTTGAACCAATCAAAATCCAAGGCGGGACAGTTCAAAATACAGTAAAAAGGCAGAAAAGAGCTGATTGGTTAATGCGGCGGGGGCTTGGCTATCCCAGCCAATCAGAGCGCGAGCTACTTCTCCCATTGTAGTCTATGGAGAGATGGGCGCAATGCAATCTCGGCGCTCAGCGCTGTGCGGCATGGAGTATGAATAAAAAAATAATTTTTATTAAGTGTAAAACATTATCAGATAAAGCGCTGAAACCTTCTTTAAAAATAAAGCACTTAAATCCCTAACAACGCGTTTGTCGCGAGACCGGCGCTACATAAGGAATTGCAATAGAGAGAATTGCCGGGAAGTACAGTAATTTAAATTGTTGAAGCGCTTCTCATTTGTCGGCATAAACCAGCCAATCAGAATAGGAGCGACAGTGTCCCATTAAAACCTATGGAGAACTATTGACCAATCAGAATAGGAGCGACAAAGACCCATTATATCCTATGGAGAAGTTTTGACCAATCAAAATCCAAGGCAGGACAGTTCAAAATACAGTCAAAATACAGAAAAGAGCTGATTGGTTGAGCCAGCGGGGGCTTGGCTATCCCAGCCAATCAGAGCACGAGCTACTTCTCCCATTGTAGTCTATGGAGAGAGCGGCGCACTGAAATCTCGGCGCTCAGCGCCGTGCGGCATGAAGTATTAATAAAAAAAATCATTTTTATTAAGTGTAAAACATTATCAGATAAAGAGCTAAAACATTCTCTAAAAATAAATCAGTTAAAACCCCGAACAACGCGTTTGTCGCCGAGACCGGCGCTACATAGGGAATTGCAATAGAGAGAATCGCCGGGAAATAGAGTAATTTAAATTGTTTAAGCTCTTCTGATTGGTCGGCATAAACCAGCCAATCAGAATAGGAGCGACAGTGGCCCATTATATCCTATGGAGGAGAATTGACCAATCAGAATAGGAGCGACAGGGACCCATTCTAACCTATGGAGAAAAATTGACCAATCATATTCAAAGGCGGGACAGTTCAAAATACAGTAAAAAGGCAGAAACGAGCTGATTGGTTGAGCTAGCGGGGGCTCGTCCAGCTTAGCCAATCAGAGCGCGAGCTACTTTCTCATAGAGTTCTATGGGGAAAAGAAATCCGAGCGAGCTCTATGATTGGCTAAGTTAAAAGAGGTGCGTTATTTGGACCAATGGGAGAGCGAGCGACGCTCCTATGGGTTTTCTAATGCAATCTGAATAAAACTGTACATGGCCGAAATCAAATGATAAGACTACAGAAGTTGTCCTGATGTGTATATAAAATTAATAATAATATGGGGGTAACGAAAAAAAAATATTAATTCAATAAAATCTTGTTTATTTCTTTATTTTCGTTAGCCAAGTATCAATAGTATGGGTGCAACGAAAATAAAGAAATGAACAGTATTTTATTGATTTAATATTTTTTTTTTCTTTACCCCCATATTATTATTAATTTTATATACACATCGGGACAACTTCTGTAGTCTTATCATTTGATTTCGGCCATGTACAGTTTTATTTCAGATTGCATTATAAAACCCATAGGAGCGTCGCTCGCTCTCCCATTGGTCAAAATAACGGCGCCTCTTTTAACTTAGCCAATCACAGAGCTCGCTCGGAATTTCTTTTCCCCATAGAACTCTATGAGAAAGTAGCTCACGCTCTGATTGGCTAAGCTGGACGAGCCCCCGCTAGCTCAACCAATCAGCTCGTTTCTGCCTTTTTACTGTATTTTGAACTGTCCCGCCTTGGAATATGATTGGTCAATTTTTCTCCATAGGTTAGAATGGGTCCCTGTCGCTCCTATTCTGATTGGTCAATTCTCCTCCATAGGATATAATGGGCCACTGTCGCTCCTATTCTGATTGGCTGGTTTATGCCGACCAATCAGAAGAGCTTAAACAATTTGAATTACTGTATTTCCCGGCGATTCTCTCTATTGCAATTCCCTATGTAGCGCCGGTCTCGGCGACAAACGCGTTGTTCGGGGTTTTAACTGATTTATTTTTAGAGAATGTTTTAGCTCTTTATGTGATAATGTTTTACACTTAATCAAAATGATTTTTTTTATTAATACTTCATGCCGCACGGCGCTGAGCGCCGAGATTTCAGTGTGCCGCTCTCTCCATAGACTACAATGGGAGAAGTAGCTCGCGCTCTGATTGGCTGGAATAGCCAAGCCCCCCCGCTAGCTCAGCCAATCAGCTCTTTTCTGTATTTTTACTGTATTCTGAACTGTCCCGCCTTGGATTTTGATTGGTCCAAACTTCTCCATAGGATATAATGGGTCTTTGTCGCTCCTATTCTGATTGGTCAATAGTTCTCCATAGGTTTTAATGGGACACTGTCGCTCCTATTCTGATTGGCTGGTTTATGCCGACCAATGAGAAGAGCTTAAACAATTTGAATTACTGTATTTCCCGGCAATTCTCTCTATTGCAATTCCTTATGTAGCACCGTTCTCGGCGATAAACGCGTTGTTAGGGATTTTATTAATGTATGTTTATAGAAGGTTTCAGCTCTTTTTCAGAGAATATTTTACACTTAATAAAAAAATTTTTTTTATTCATACTCCATGCCTCATGGCGCTGAGAGCCGAGATTGCATGGCGCCGATCTCCATAGACTACAATGGGAGAAGTAGCTCGCGCTCTGATTGGCTGGGATAGCCAAGCCCCCACTAGCTCAACCAATCAGCTCTATCCTGCATTTTTACTGTATTTTGAACTGTCCCGCCTTTGAATGTGATTGGTCAATAGTTCTCCATAGGTTTTAATGGGTCTTTGTCGCTCCTATTCTGATTGGCTGAGCTAGACAAGCCCCCGCTAGCTCAACCAATCAGCTCTTTTCTGCATTTTTACTGTATTTTGAACTGTCCCGCCTTTGATTCTGATTGGTCAATAGTTCTCCATAGGTTTTAATGGTTCAATGTCGCTCCTATTCTGATTGGCCGGTTTATGCCGACCAATTAGAATAGCTTTCAGAATTTGAATTACTGTATTTCCCGCTAATTTCCTATATCCTAATTCTTGAATTAGGATATTGGAAAGTGTTTTTTTTTTTATGTATTTTTTATTCTTTCGGTTTCAGCTCTTTTTCTGAGAATGTTTTCCGCCTTTATAAAGACGATTTTTGATTCATACTCCGCACCGACATGTGGAATGATTTCTCGCTGTTTTCCAGCCTGTCTCGCATCGGAACAGATTTTCAGCGCAGTCCCGCACAGCGCCTAAGTCCCGCACAGAGCCCATGTCCCCGCACTGTGCCCCACACACTGGCGAGGCGCAGGGAACTTTTCCCCGAATGTACGAGTGCACCTCCTCGGATGGCGAATCTTCGTCGCAGCGCCGCACTGCGCCTCAGTCCCCGCGCTGCTCCCCACACACCGTCGAGGGGCGGCGGACTTTTACCCGCATGTATGACCGCACTACCTCCGGTGGCGAATCTCAGGCTCAGCGCCGCACTGCGCCTAAGTCCCGCACTGCGCCTAACACACTGGCGAGGCGCGGCGGACTTTACATAGGATGTATGAGCGCGCCCCGGCCCCGACATAAATCAGGCGCAGATTTCGTTGGAAAATTAGCGGAAAAGCGCGCCCCGACCCGGCGAGCTTCATACATGTCGCCCTAAATATTGATATGGATTCCATAGGAGATTTATTTTTATAACACAAAAGGTTTATTTTCTTTGTTTAACCTATTGTGGACCGGCCATTGACTATAAACATCCAGGCAGTGGCTGTACAGTGCAGTATACTGTATCTCCGCACTGACGTTCTGGCACGACTGTACTAAGATCACAACTGTAAACAGGGCATGCCCCCACGGCAGGTTTTTCAGACAGTTTTTCAAATGGTTTTACAGACGGTTTTCGTTTTTCAAAGCCTTATGTAAACCGGCTGTCAAACTTTATCACGGACCTCAATGGAAAATCTGTGCAGCAGTCCCTACTGCACAGATTTTCCACAGGACGGTTTTTTAGACCGCCGGCGGTCCGAAAAACATTGAACAAGTTCATTCTTCGTCCGGGTTTTCGGCCGGAACATGAACCTGTCAATGCGAAGTGGGAGGTCTTTTCTCCACAAACTGCGGAGAAAAGCCGCCCCCTTGTAGCTTTGTACACGGCTCCAAAACAGAGCAAATACCAGTCCTAATTGTACAGCTGCACGACTGGAGAGCCAGTTGTCAGTGATAGCTGGCTCTCCACTGAGAAGACAGGAGCAGTTTTTTACAGTCCTGCCTTCTGGTTCACTGTATATGCAGTGCTTAGCAAATGCTGTATATACAGACTAGCAGGAAGTCTCAGACCTGTGAATTGTTAGTTACAGAAACAGCTGGGTCAGGCTCGGACTGGCCCACAGGGGAACTAGAGAACCCCTGGTGGCAGAAAGTAAGAGGCAAAAAAACAGAGTATAAGAGCCATGTACAATAGCTGTAAGGTGGGGCCCCAGAATGAAATTCCACTGATGGGCCCCAGAATTAACTACACAGGTGGGCCCCCCGAATAAAATTCACCTGGAGGGCTCTAGACACTGCACCAGTAGATGCACCCACTGCCTGACCAAGAAGTGTTAGTCTAAAGTTGGCTTTGGCTCTGTGAAACTGCATGGTGAGAAAACCCTTTTAAGTAGCTATGTAGCCTGTAAAATAAAGTTATAGTTGACTGAACGCAAATGTTTTAGAGTGGTTGTTATTTTGCAGGATGCTTATTATTTAGGCATTTCAAATGATATTTTGTAAAAAAAAATGTTGGTGTACAACAAGTCTTGATTTACCACATGTTCATGTTACATTACTCTTTCAGTTAAATAGATGACTTGTTATACAGTAAATAAAAATATTGATAGTCCTAGGCCTTCAAATCTTTTTCTTTTTCAATACTAATGAGAACAGAATTCTTGGATTTTCGGTAGACCACATGCATTTGTCAATTAGTTTTTGGATATTCATAGAAACAATTCAGACAGTAGTGTAGCTGACAGATTGTTGCCTTAATACATGTAATGTTTCCAGAAAAATCATCATTTGGAAATTCTGCCTACCAATGAGATTTCTTGTGTATATTTTGATCACTTTTAACTATTTTAAGGAGGGGTTTTTTATTATTATTATTATTATTATTATTATTATTATTATAGTAAGTATAGACAGGGGTATATGAGTTACATCTACATACTGCATGCCTTTATCCTTAAAGTTAAATGGGAATCAGGTCTTGATGTAAGTCAGGGAGTTATTAATTGACTTGATAGAGAAAATTTATAATTCACTTTTATTTACTTTATAGCATAGAAACTTACCATATTATTCCATATTGTTCAAGAGCTTAGTCTAAAGATTGTTAAGGATTTCTCGAGGTAAAATCAGGATATGAGTGTTCTACAGGGTACCATGGAATCCGCTTGTGGACCCCTTAACCAGGATTAGGCTCCCTTTTGTCTCTCTTCCCATTTCCCAAACTGATAGCCTACAATGACACCTCTTTGACATGGCAGTCACTGATGTCACTAGCACTGGGTGCATTGTATTCTTGACTAGTACTCATATGACTACTACTTTCAATTATTCTTGCATTTTCAGGACACTGATCAAGTTAAAAACTATAATGGAGCAGAAAGACATTAGCTTCATGGCCAGCAATTTACTCTTATATACCAATGTCTGCTTTAGGCTTGTAGTCTACAAAATCTCAGGAGCATGCTGAGCATGTCAGAGGTCTTAGAAAGGGGAAAAAATCTCTCCTTGGGGGGAGCCACCAATAAATTGGTCAGTGTGAGGATTTACTTGCCTTTTAGACCTCACTGACTGTTTTGCATAACGCAAAGGCTTATGGGAAAAGAGCTGAGGAACTCCACAGCGCACTCTATTGGATGTAGTTATCCTCAATTCACACGAAGCTCGCAGGAACCTAGCCATGTTAAAGGGATTTGAGCCAAACCAGTTAAGTTCAACTGCAGACAGCTTCTTTAAAACATTTATTTACAGTGATAAAAGAGGAAGAAGGGTGCACAATAGATATTAACTCTACATGGGGGTACACAATGGACTGCTACGGTTTGAAGATACCGAGGAGATCTTTACTATGTGTAGAAGTGCAAAGGTAGGACATTCTTGAATACTTTTGTGTAGGGGCACATAGGGGAGAAATTGACTATTGTATGGGGGTACAAAGTGGGAACAAAATTACTATATATAAAGTCACAAAAGGGGACATTATTTTTGTGTGTGGGCATAAAAGGAGACATTATTTCCTGTCTGAGGGCACAAAGCGGAGACTTTTACTATTTGGGGGCACTATTCTTATGTAAACATGAAATGTGTGGTATTATTACTAATGTAGGGGCAACACTTGCATGTGGTATTATAATTTGGATGGGTGAGTTTATGAGAGGTTGGGGAGGTGTGCATAGAAAAAAAAATCTGTGCAGTAGACAGGACCCAACAGGTCCTGTTTTATTATGTGTAGTCAGGGGCTGAGGTGGGAGAAGAATTTAAATTGATGGTCAAATCTTAAAATTCTATTAAAAAAATATGAACCATGAAAAACTTTAAACGAATTCAGACTAAATTTTTAGACCAATAAAAATTTGCTTTATGCTTGATTGCGTGTGGGTCATGGGGTGCTGTTTGATTTTAATGGCAGCCAGAGGCCTAATAAAGGCCTTCATAGCTACCATGTTTGTACTCATATGCATGGTGTAATAAGAGAGTGGATTGCCTGCTGACGTACTGAAGTATATAGTAGAAGCAATCCAGTGATCGCATGTTCAAGTCCCCTAGAGGGATTAAAAGTTTGTGTAACAAAAGATGTTACCTAAAAAATCGAATCCCTCCCCTCTTTTCACATATCCGATATAAAAAATAAACAACGAAAAAACTTAATTGGTATCACCGCAAACATAAGAGTCTGCTCTAACACAATATCATGTTATTTATTCTGCACCATGAACGCCATTAAGGAGAAAAAAAACAACTCCAGAATTCTGTTTTTTTTTTTTTTTGATCATCCTACTTCCTTAAAAATATGGAATAAAAAGGATCAAAAAGATGCACATACTCCAAATTGGTATTAATAAAAACCAGACTTTGCCCTGCAAAAAAATAATCATTGCACAACTCTAACTGAAAAAAAAAAAAAAAAAGATATAGTTTGTCAAAAATTAAGGTGAAAGCAAATTCTTACTATTTTTTCTATGTTAAAAGGAGTGAAACGCTGTCTTCATTTGATATATCACCCAGATAAGTGTACTGACCTGCAGAATATAGATATCATGTCATTATATCATGATCATGATTATATTATATCATGAAATGTCATTTATACATCACATTGAACCTTTTAAAAATAAAACCTCCATAAAAATGGCACAATTTACTGGGTCTATTTTTTTTTTTTCCTAACATTACAATCCCACAAAATAATGTTTTTGGGGATGCCCAAGTAAGATTATATGGTAGTGAATCAAAGATATCCAATAAAAATATACATCATTAGCCTTCTGAAAAAACAAGTCCTCATACATCTATGTAGATAAAAAAAAGTTATAGCTCTTAGAAAATCTATAAGAAAAAACGAAAATTCAAAATCTGAAAATAGTTGTGTCTATAAGGGGTTAATTTAGTTTTATCACCATTGTGAAATTTTAGATAGTTTACACATAACCAAGCGTTGTTTGGCTGTAGCACATAGCTATAAACAATATACCGTATATACAGTATATAACAAAAGAACAATAGAAATGAACATGAGTTTCAGCAAAGCAGCTGGTACAGCTGAGTCCAAGTGAAAGGGAAAATAGTTCACATCAGTACATAACTAAATCTTAAACTTCTTGGTTTTCTTTGGGGTGAAATCAGTTACCATCCTGACCAGGGATGTTGCATCGGGTATTGCAAACCCTTAAATTTATATGTTTCATTTTGAAAAGAGGTCTTTCCCCTGTTCCCGAGTTCCATATGATGGGAAGAGTTGCATTTAATGCTAAAACATTATTAAAGATTATAACTAGAGAATGGTCGAGATCTGATTCTAACGAAGTGGAATCTCGTTTATAAATTTTCCGGAAAACTTCGGTACGGACGAATTCAACGTTTGGTACTTCGGTGTTGAACTGAAGTGTGCTTTTTCATTGATAAAATTGGCTGCGAGCACATGCTTACAAGGGGCAAAGCCACTCTGGGAAGGAAGCAAGGTCTATAGCCTGAAGACAAGTGCAGAGACTGGAATTGCAATCATAGACCCGGCGGGATTTCAGTGACTTCACTCGCAGTATATAAGACCTGAAGCGCAATTTTTGCCGCCGCTGGAGCTCACACTCCACTCAACTGTACTGACAGGAGGTAAGGTGCTGCAGCGGGTGAATAGCCATATCAGAAGAACTGATTTTTAACACAGCGATTTTTGTGGGTGTCACTCAAGCTTGTCTCAGAGACTGTTCCCTCTAGAATGTTCTATAATTTCATGCATTTTCATTAGGGGTATTGTATCTAAGAATCCATTGTGCGTCCACTGCGCTGCTTATACATACAATATCCAAGTTGGAATCTAAGCCATTCCGGTTGTATTCATTAAAAAACCGCGATTTTTTACAATACCAATACACTTACATTTATGTCTGCTATAATTCCAATGACTCAATTTACATTCACAGCGTGTTATTAAGACGTTAGATTTTGCTGTGTCTGACAAAAATTAAACCGTCTTCTTTTTCAACGCCATATATATACTATTTTATTTTGGTACCTAATTCCAAGCAAAGGTTAATAACAAATTATCTCTCTTGAGTTGTGTTGCGTAGAAAATACGCCATTGTAATACGCTACAATCTACTAGTATTTGAGGCTCATTCTAATGCGCAATTTACATCCAGGGGTTAATTAAGCGTTGTTTGCTGGTTGTGCATGACAAAAATAAACCGACATTTTCAACGCCAAATATATATATTTATTTTGTGTAGCCTAATTCACAACAAGGTTAATTACAATTGATTTAACGTCTGTAATGTGGTGGCGTAAGAAAATACACCAAAGTTTAACACGCTACCAATGCTACTAGTTAGTGTGGCTCCTTCTATTGCGCAATTATAAATCCAGGGTGGTTAATTTAAGCGTTTGTTATTTGCTGCTGTTTGCTGACCAAAAATAAGACCTTCTTTTTTCAACTACCGAAATATATACATTTTTCTGTAGCAAAATTCACAATCTAAGGTTAATTAAGTCCTTTTTGTGCTTTACATTTAGTAAAACACACAGTGCTTTTAAACGACACATACAATGTAAATTTATCCTCGCCAGTTTTGTGAGCGCAAATAATTATATCCAAGGGTTACCCAAGCTTGTTACGTGGTTCATTTGCGGAGTCAAACACAGGTGTATATTTATAACTTGAAACATATAGCTTCCCATCAAACATAGTGGTCTGTACATTTTAGAACAAACAGTATCAGACAGCGAGTGGCAGGCTCTGTCAACTGCGAGGATGGCAGTTGCACAAACATTTCTGAAACGGGGGCCCAGGTCCGCAGCACAGCAAGGTGACGTCGCGCAGGGGTCACTCGGTGATGCCACAACGCCCGCTGTCATCTAGCGCCACTTGTGTTGTTCAGCACCCAAGGTTCTTGATTGGTTGACTTAGTGTCATCCTCTTCCTCACCAGATGACAACTGACAACCCCAGCCATAGTCGGTGGGAACCTCAAGACAACACACTAGATGGCATTGCCCGGGACGGGTCAGCGCAGGCCCTCACCGTCCTCGAGCCCCGCCTCTGTCCCTCCAGTTCCCTCACCGGTATCTACTATGTGGTCGTGGGCTCAGCCCACTATAAGCGAGGATGAACAATTTGAGGTAGGGCATCAAGCAGGCTACTTGGCAGCGAAGAACTGGGGACAATATCCCCAGCTTCTTGCAGTAGGCGGCAAAGTATGGGGAGCTGAGGATAGTGGCATGGGAGTCCCCATGTGTGAAGGTCAGCCATCGGCTTACCAAGACCGAGATAGAGATGGACAGTAGTGACGATTGAAACACAAATAGATTATGATGTAGCCCACCCACCGCACTTGGAGTCCTGGGGTAAGACAATGGCCTCATCATCGACATGAGAAGAAGGGCGACAGCATGCGCGTCCGTCAGCGGCGGCAGCCAGCAAGGGTTGTGTGGCCGTGAGTCAGCATGGTAGCAAGCAGTGTGAGGTCTGAGCCCAAAGCGGCACTGGGTAGAAAACCCTCTTCGGAGGTACAAGACTGTACGGCTCAGTGCCATCAGCTAGGCAAAGCGTCGGATGCAGTAGTTCACTCAGTGCGGAGCGTTGGCGTAAAATCAGCTACTCACTGTGGTGGCAGAGTTCTTTGCTAAGAGCACCGAGTAGCCGAATAATGTTATGATTTAGAAATCTGTGGGCAAAAGAGACGCGTGGCCAGGGAGCTACCGGTGGCAACAACGTCCCTGCCTTTCAACACATGCAGCGTCACCATCCGGTGCCTGGGAGAAACGTTGGCTCACTGTGTGTCTCATCCTGATCCTTGTCGCTGGCAATGCAGCAGCACGGCCAGTGGGCAACCATGCCATTTCAGCCAGTCAAGGCTCCCACCACCTCTGCAGGACACGCAGCTTTTTCTCTTTGACATCCTCGTCCCGGGTCCCATATTCTCCGTGCTCCTCGCTACTCATGCGCCAGCAGTCGTTCAGTAGAGCGATTGTAAAAGACAACAGTATCGTCCATACCCATCCTAAGGTGAAGCACTGACCGAGGCCCTGTCCAAGTTGTTTGGTACTGCAGATCCCTCCCTTTCCAATGTTGGTAGCTCTGCACCATTCAGATAACTGAATGGCTTTTGCCTGAGCCGAGATTGAGAAGTACCAAGCCTTAATTACTTTTCCCAAAAAGGCAGTACCACACTACATAAATATGTAGAACAGAAAGTGGGTCAGCATTGAGCTTATCCGGTTTTCCAAGGTACAAGCAGCTGCGGAACGTCTGGAGCTGTAACTACGGTCAGGGCCATACATGTCCTTTGAACGGCCCACTGGGTGAATGTTGATTCCTGCCCAGGCACACCAACAACTTGATCAGGAGACTCCGCTTACCTCCGCCAACTTTGGTCAACTGCTGCTCCCTGGCCAGATGACCCCTCCTCCTCCTTCCACCACCACCCACCATCTCAAAGCCTCAACGAAGTACTGCTCTGATACCATCATACCACATGTGTAGGGCACGCGGGTTGTCACGCAGTTCTACACTAGCATGCCCTCGGCGAAACGAAGTCACACAGGGTAAGGAACTGCTCCGCGTCATGCACAAGAAATCCGATGTGTGGCTTTCTCCGCGCCCAACTGCAAATCGAACCATGGTGACGGACAATGGGATGAACAGGTGTCCACAGAGCTGCACCGAGGGAGGGATGACCATGCGCCCTGCCATGCGCACTAGTTTCAAATCTGGTTGTAAAAAAGGTTCCTGAAGTCATACCACCCGATCTTCAGAACCATCTGAAATGGCCAAGAGAACTGTGCATGCACTTATACCATTTCGTACAAATCCGGGAACACCCGCTCTCGAGTTGCACGCGGCAGAAAAACGGCCTCCCCCCAACACGCTCTGATATGCGATGTTTCCACCCGCTGGAATTCCCAGCCTGCACATGTTGATCGTCCGGAAATGAACAGAGAAAGGCGCATTAACGATTTTTGATGATCCAGGCAGTACAGAATTACTCCCTGTGTAACTTTTGATGCCAGTCCAGTGGCAGCTCATAGCGTGACACCTGCCTGTATTATGAGTTGATGCCATTCGAGGAGGCCACGTTATTTGTCAGTCGTCCAGACTACGGCTGAATAACGTCTTTCCGACTGCTTCATGTCCTGGATACAGATGCTGAAAAAATCTTTCTGGGCAGGGACAGAGAGTGTTGTCGACAACATCTCGTGGCCACATGATTACGGACAGGAGACGTGAAATGAGGAGGAGGAGGAGGCGAGACATTGGAGCAGAAGCATTGTCCTGTGAAATGAAGTGAATTTTCTACCCAAGGTTACAAGAAGGAGGAGCAGACAGCTGGGCAGAAGGTGGATGGGAATGAGGATTGAACAGGCAGCATGACTCCCAAGAAGCACCCGTCGCAGTATACAGAGTGGAATATGGATGTCTAGGGATCCCCTCGGATCACATAGGTGCAGATGTCCCGCAGACAAAATGCATATTGCCGCTAGTGACAGCCGAATAGTCGCATCCGCCAGAGGGATGACTTCTGTCTCTCCACCCAATGGACCCTCGCTACCGAGTCCCAAAATGGGGGAGCCTTTTCCCAGCAATTTTGAGAAGTAAGAAAAACTCAGAAATACTATATGGAAAATCCTCCGTAAATCATTGGCCGCGCCTATGTGCTGCACTCGTCCCTCCTCTGACAGGATCCTGACCGTGGGTTTCCTCAGCGCTCCACGTAGCTACTGCCTGTGCGAGCTGCTGGGGAAGTTGGGGGGTAGGAGCAGTACAACTCCATCAGCAAAACCTAGAGTCTGGAGTTCACTAATGAGCAGCTACCGTATCACTCCAAACCCGCCTAGTTAGGAGGCAGGTCACCACAGCATTCAGCAGCAGGACAAGCGAGCATTCCCCTGAACCAACAGGCTTTGTGGGCCTACTTGGAACAGCACTCTGCCTACCCCTTTAAAGATCCTCTGGACAACTTGTGGCGGCCAAACTGGACTTTGTGTGCCGCAACTTGCCGAGGTTTGCAGTGGAGTAAGCTGCCAGCCCGCCAGTTATTAGTGTTGCATCATCATAGCGGGTGTTTCAGGTATCGGGCGGTGGGGGCCATCGGTTACCGCCCAAGTAGAACCCGCTTGGTCCACGGGAGAATAGTTGAAACGTACTGACCTTGTGACAAAGATGAATCAGGCTTGGATCTCCAGGATTTCCACACACCAATTCCCTTATGCCGACAGTTTGGTTCAAACTACCCTGGGGCCCCCCCCCCCCTTCACCAAATTCTGAAAGCTCCAGCCGACCCGCCCCTGATGCCAACACAGCTGCTGATAGTATATCTCCCTCTGGCCTTACCACCTGTCTATACCAGGTGACAGGTAAATGCCACCCACCTCAACACTCTGTCATTGTGCCACCTGATTGCCATGCAGCTGTAGCTATGCTGTTGCTTGTTGCCTAGCCCCGTGACATCCACACTGTGACATTGTGCCACTCTGCGGCCATGGTACTGTTTTTCGCCACCTCCAGACATATGTCATTGTGCCACCTCTCTGACACACCTGCTGTTGCACCTGTCATCACCCACCACTCTCTGTCATTGCGTTGCCACTTGCCTGACGCTCATGCTGCTCGCCGGCCCCTGTGACCCTCCTTCTCTCAGTCCCAATTGTAGCCGCTCAGTAGGCCTAATACTAATTTTGCCCTACCTGCAAGCATGTCATTTTGGCCACTCTCCTGACCGATCAATGCTGCTTGCATAGACTCCTGTCGTGCCTCCACACTGTTTCTTTGTGCCACTGTCTAGACCTCAATCTGCTGCCGCTGTGGCTGTCTGCCGTGCCCTCCACACATGATGGCCTACTCCTGTTTTTGCCACCTCCAGAATTTGTCATTGTCCACTGGTCCTGACACAGCTGCTGTGATGTGGCGGCTGCCGTGCCCTCCACACTGTTGTACATTTGAACCACTCTGCGGCCTGGTACTGATTTTGCCAACTCCCAGAATGTCATTTGTGCCACTCGTCTGACCTCATGCGTTGCTCCTGTCATCACCCTCCACTCTCTGTCATGTGTGCCACTCGCCTGCCTCATGCTGTCTGCCATCCGACCACCGCTCTCAGTCATTGTGCCGCTCTGTGAGCCTAATACTATTTGCCACCTGCAGAATGTCATTGTGCCACTCCTCTGAACCTGACCTCATGCTGCTGCTGTACGCTTGTCAGTGCCCTCCCACACTCGTGTCAATTCGTGCCACTGTCGACATCAATGCTGCCAGCCCGTGTTGGCTGCTGCCTGTGCCCTCCACACTTGTGGCCCTCTCCTGTTTTTTGTGTGCCACCCATCCAGAATTTGTCATAGTGCCACTGGTCTGACCTCCATGCAGCATGATGTTGCTGCTGCCGTGCCCTCCACACGTGTTCATTGGTCCACTCCCTTAGCGTTCCTGGTACTGTTTTGCCACCTCCAGAATGTCCAATGTGCCACTCTCTTGACCTCATGCTGTTGCTCCTGTCATCAACCTCTCTCTCTGTCATATGAGTGCCACTGAGCTGACCTCATAGCTGACTGCCGTCCGTGATCTCCGCTCTCAGGTCTTTGTGCCTCTCAGTGGCCGTCATACGATTTTGCCACCTGCAGAATGTCATTTGTTCCACTCCCCTGACCTCATGCTGCTGCTGTGACTCCTGTCTATGCCCTCCACAAACTGTGTGAGGGTGGGGTTTTTTTCCATTGTGCCACTGTCATGTACCTCATGCTCGCTGCCGTGGCTATGGCTGCCGTTTCCTCCACACAACTGTGGCCCTACCCTGTTTCTTGCCACCTCCAGAATTTGTCATTGATGCCACTGTCCTGACCTCATGCTTGCTATGTGCTGCTGCCAGTGCCCTCCACACTGTGTCATTGTGCCACTGTCCTGACCTTATGCTGCTGCTTGTTGCTGCCTGCCGTGTAGCCCTCCACACTGTGTCCATTGTACCACTCTTAGGCCTACTCCTTTTTTGTCCACATCCAGACTATTGTCATTGTGTGCCACTTGCCTAATGACCCCATGCTGCTGCCACACCGTGACCTCCACAACTGTGTCATTGGTGCCCCTTCCAGCGGCCATGGGTACTGTTTTTTCCACTTCAGAATTGTCATTTTTCCACTGTCTGACCTCATGCTGCTGTGGCTGCCGCCTTCACCGTCCACACTCTCGTCACTAATTTTGACCAACCTGCGGCTCTCAGTTTTGTTTTTTTCCCTAGCTTTTGCTGCCATGAACTTTATCAGTCTAACGTTCCTGCCTTCAGTTTTTGGTCAGTTTTGCCCGCCATGAAGTGCCCAGGGCATTTATAGTGAAGCATTCTAAGAGCGGCGGCAGTTCATGTGACGTGTCATACTAAAACACAACATTGTATGAGACCAAACGAATCTCCTCTGCATATTTATAAAGCAAGAACAACGATCTACAGCACCCTTGCAGAGCTCGATTGCAAGGCCTGGAAATAGCCGCTTTTTAATAACGCGAGTCTTTGTGCCGAAGTAATTCGGAACAGAAAAACGAATTTTGTCGGAAAATTCGGCGAAGTGACCGAATCGAATTTTTGAGAAATTCGCCCATCTCTAATTATAACCCATCCATATAACCATTGTTTGCATTGCCAAAGCATGGCTGCTGAGAGATCTGTGTCTAGTACTATGTGTTCATATGGCTCTGTGAGTTTTCATTTCTGAGCAGTGTCCATTAAAAAATTCTATTATATGACAAAAGTGATGTTTTTATAGATACGTCTGTGGAGCTCAAGTCTATATGAATCTGAGTTGGCACTCACCTATTTCATTGCTTTAATAAAATCTTGCAAACATTGTTTTAGGTCTGTTTGACAGATGCTTTGTGAATGCCTCTGAATTAAGCATTGTTTTAGCATGTGACCTGCGATTTTAAATCTGCCACCCTAGTCTTTATAAGTTCATATCTCTGCTATCCCTTATTTTATGCTGTCCATCAATCGACTGTTGCGCTAACACTTGTACCTTCTCAACCTGCAGCATGACTGTAGGGCAATATATATCCTGAATTTTCATGTATAAGATTTCGTCCCTTACACAGATTATCAAGATTATTAGCTACTCGTGTTAGAGCAGTCTCCGAGGATGACCAAGACTAAAGCTCAAAAATGTTATCTGACCTAGGTCCACGCTTGCCCTAATGTGCGAATACACTATGCCAGAAATGCGCGTCATCCTGGAGGACCTGGATAAAACGGGTCCCCGCCGAAGCAACGGCGCATTAGGTTCCCTTCCCAGCCTCAGGGAGGACGAATCATATACAAGCTAACGTTGAGACTCTGTTGTCCCCCCCAGGTACTGAGGACTCCTTACCCCCTAACATTTAATCTGGACAGAGCAACACATGAGCTATGCGAGCCCACAGGGTTCACATCCCCACAGCCTAGGGATTCATCTTGGCCTCTTCCACGACTTCCAATTGAAGGATGGCGGTTCATAGGAGAAAAGCCATGTGTGCCCGTCCATAAATTTCAGAGTTCTTAATCCCACCATTCAGGCTCTTTCCAGGACCTTTCATTGATCACACCTCCAGAAACAACTGCACACTTGAAACCCTTCCTCTCGCCCTTCAGGAACACCTATTACTATCCGCATACCGTATAGGACGGCATTTCCCCTTTTAGCCCTTTCTGCACAAAGGAGGATGATCATGTTCATGTTGAAGTCTCTCTCAAGTGACCTCTCGGTACTTCTGCCAAGTTCTTCATATTCCGACCCCAACAGTATATGATTAGTAGAACCTTTATCATTCCTGCGCCAACCCCCCCGTTTTGGCAGAAGGCTACCTCTTTGCAGGTGTGATTGCGTCTGGTCCCACTCCTCATCACTCCCCAAAGTTCCGCGCCGCACTCAGCTTTCCTCTGATGGGTTCCCCCCGTCTGTTTAACTAACTCTGACTGATATCTGGTGGATTTCTCCTATCTGTTATTTGGATGCCAGACAATCGTAACAGCCACTTATCTATCTTTTCATTCAGGCTGTATAAGGGTCCTCATTACTCATACAAGCACTTCTTCCCCGATATAATTGGGATTGGCTCGTTCATAGGTGCGCATCTGGAATGAGTGAGGGATCTTTTGAGCAGGGTCATGCAGGTGGAGATTCCACTCTACCGCAATGACGGTACTTTACTAGTGGCCAGGTTAGGTGTATTCTCTCCTAAGGTCAAGGCCAGCTTATGTTGCATGTCCTCACAGTCGTGCTAGGTTCTTGATATCGGTGATATGGAAGCAGACGAGCCCCCCTAGTGGTTATGTATCTTTGTTCCAGAATTGCGGAGGGAAATCCGCCGAATGGAGTATCTGACAGCTGTTCAACATAACCCGGTGTGGACCAATTTAGAGAGAAAGTAAGGGCCATTTTGGGATACGCGTTCAATTTCTTGAACCAGGTGAGATACTTACTCTAATCCCTCCATCCGCCTTCGCCTACCCTCCCCTATCTTGACTGTCCTTTGAGTCTTTAGGTCTTGTACCGTCCATGATCTTCTGAGGATAGGTAATAGTAGCAGTTTTGGTATACATCATTCGGTGAGGTGTGTTTTCTATTTGGAGGCCATTTGCCTCTTCTCAGGATACACCCGGTTGGGCCTCTGCATGTTCCTTCTTTTCGAGGAGGCAGTGTGGTACACACATCTCCTAATATTGTTTAAGTTTCTTACTGGAATCACATGTCCTCCACGTAATATTTTGTTTAAGCTATATATGGGATCACATGTATCCCACACAATATTGGAAAAAGGGCTTTGTCACGCTACAATGATTCGGTGTTTTTTAATTAAAGATCTTTTAAAAACAAGCAGCTTTGCAATATATGTTCATTACAAATGTCCTACAGATGTTAGAGCTAGCCCTGTTCATTAAGGAGTGTCATCAGCTTCTCAAATTTCTTATAGCATCGCGTACCTGATGATCCTAATCATACTGTGGCTGTTCAGGTATCTTAATGACTCATCACCTTTGAAGAACAGGTAAGAGCAGAAAGAGCCCCTCCCGCACAGAATGCTTTCTGTAAGGGGTGTAGGGAAGGGGAGGGAGGACTCTATGAGGCTTCCAATGTCCGTGCTGCCGGATAAACCCTGTGTGTGCCTGCCTTCCTCCTGCTCTCTACACATATTGAACCAGAGATTAGGTCCCAGTAGACAATAGATGTGACAGCATAGACCCTGTTTGTTACTATAATCTATGATGTCGTGAGCTGTAACTATAATAATACAATACAGTAACAGGGGCATGTGAATGCTCATGCTGTGCTGTACTATGGAAATCCTGTAGTAAAACTTTGCAGACTTCCTGCCTCTGTTCTGAGAGGGGTTTGTTTGTTGTTCCTTGGATATATGTGATAATGTAACGAACAGAGGGTATAGCGAACACTTGCAGCCCTCTGTTTCTGCGATTATCAATTCATAGACCTCTCTAGGCAGGCACACACAGGGTTAACTCTGGCAGCAATCCCCCTGCTGTATAGAAGTTACAGGCGGAAGCTGCCTGTGTGCTGACGGGAGGGGGGAAAGAGGGAGGGGGAAGAGGCAAGAAGCTAGCACAGCCCCCTCAATTCAACTCCCAATCACAGACAGAGGCTGAAAGCTATTAATGAGACAACTCCTTTAAGTGAACCTATATCTTATCTTGGCTTATGCTCTCTCGATCAAGTCCTTTCAGTTTGTATTTGACACTGCGCTACAATTTCCTGTTATATGTTATATGTGAGGCAATGCATGCTGGATATGTTGAACTGCGCTGTATACGATAGTTTTGTACAACATATGGACAAGATGCATATTGCCAATGTATACTTGTTTATTGAAACATTTTTGGATAAGCATACAGTTACAAAAAAGAAGGTGGGTTGTTTGATAAAGCGATATCTGTGAAAGCTTCTCTATATTATGATTTCCCCCATTATTGCTCTCTAGATAACCTAACTCATTTTCAATGTTGTCTTGTAACTAGTGTTGAGCGATTGCGTTGGCTATCGAGATCGAGCGATAGTCGATAGTCGGCCGCTATCGATAAGGTTTTTCAATAGTGAGCATCGATTATGAGCGATTACCATTAAAGTCTATGGGAGAGCAACAACACCTTCATTATTACACCCAAACAAGGCTGGAGAAGCTGAAATTAACATCCACAACAGTCAAATGGATACGTGCTACATCTTAGGCAACACACTTAGGTTATAAAAGTCACAGAAAAAAAGTCACAGACCATTCACTATCCCTGTCTTGTACCACAGCATGACCCTTAAACCTGCATCACCCACAAATTAAAAAGTGCCAGAAGGCAGTATGATTGAACCATCATGTTACTTGAACTGGACATTGAATATCCCTGTCCTGGAACGCAGCATGAGCCCCAAACCTGCATGACCCCCAGATTTAAAAAGTGCCGCAAAAAGGAGTCTTTCAACCACCATTTTAGTTTCACTGGACATTGACTATACCTGTCCTGGACCACAGTATGACCATTAAACCTGTCTGACCCCCAGATTAAAAAGTGCCGGGAAAAGGAGTCTGTATCTGTTATGTTTTCGTATAATACACTGTATTTTTTGCACCTTTCAATTCACCTGTGGTGACTATAGAATTGCTGTTTTAAGATTTACGTGGATGCTGCGTCAATGAACAATGCTGGGTGTGCAAAAGTCAAAAAACACGTAACTGTTATGTTTTGGTATAAAAAACGGTATTTTTTGCACCTTTCAATTCACCTGTGGTGAATATAGAATTGCTGTTTTAAGATTTACGTGGATGCTGCGTCAATGAACAATGCTGGGTGTGCAAAAGTCAAAAAACACGTAACTGTTATGTTTTCGTATGATACACGGTATTTTTTGCACCTTTCAATTCACCTGTGGTGAATATAGAATTGCTGTTTTAAGATTTACGTAGATGCTGCGTCAATGAACAAAGCTGGGTGCGCAAAAGTAAAAAAACACGTAACTTATGTTTTGGTATAATAAACGGTATTTTTTGCACCTTTCAATTCACCTGTGGTGAATATAGAATTTCTGTTTTAAGATTTACGTGGATGCTGCGTCAATGAACAATGCTGGGTGTGCAAAAGTAAAAAAAACCGTAACTGTTATGTTTTCGTATGATAACACGGTATTTTTTGCACCTTCAATTCACCTGTGGTGAATATAGAATTGCTGTTTTAAGATTTACGTAGATGCTGCGTCAATGAACAATGCTGGGTGCTCAAAAGTCAAAAAACACGTAACTGTTATGTTTTGGTATAATAAACGGTATTTTTTGCACCTTTCAATTCACCTTGGGTGAATATAGAATTGCTGTTTTAAGATTTACGTGGATGCTGCGTCAATGAACAATGCTGGGTGCGCAAAAGTCAAAAAACACGTAACTGTGATGTTTTCGTACGATTCACGTATTTTTGGCAACAAACAACCTGTGCTGACTACAAGATTGCTGTATTGTAATTTAACTGCAAGGTGGATATATTAACAGTCACAGGTGTAATGGGTAAAATTGAAAATGAACACCTATCTGAAATGTATACTGATAATAAAAGTGGAGTTTTGCAGCTAACAAAGAGACCTGCAGTTACTAGAAATGATGTGTATCCAATATAAGTTCAGGCTGCCCAATATCCAGGAAATATTTCAATAGCAAACTGTTAATAATAAAGATATTCCACTACAATGTCTACACTAAGTCTGGTGAACTTTATCCAGTGTTCTTCATAGATAGAGCTTGTCAGTGTTCCACCGCACCCTCCCCCCCCCCCCGCTCCCCCCCCCGGGAAATTTTACAGGGGGAAAAAGCTGCTTTAAAATTCTCCACTAACTACATAAAATCTTTCAAACTCTAATCAACAAAATTTGGGAAGGATCACAGCTAAAAGGATTTTTCTCTGTCAAAAATAGACTAATTTCGCTAGTTTTGGCCACGGGCAACGCAGGTCCTATCCCTATGAACGCTGAGAGACACTGGGGCGAAACAGAAACGCTTTTCTATGAAAACATCATTATTTTTCCAGCCAATCGCAACCATAACATCCCAGTCATGACCGCACAACACATCTCCCCCCTGCTCTATTCTGTATCTATTTGCTGGCCGCCAAAATTACAGGAAGAGCCAAAAAGGGGCGCGATCTTAAAAGAAGCTCAGTTTTTAACCCTTTAATTATCCAGATCTAAAATTTTCGATCACCATAAAAACCTTCGATTTCAAACTTTTTCGAAAAAAATCGCTCAACACACTTTAACCCTTGTCATCATTTTGTTGGAAATTATAATAGAACCTGTGTTTTAGGAGGCCTGCCACACACAGCAGGGGTTTTTGGCTATGAGTCATTGGATTTTTCTTATGCCAAAGTTAGGGCATCCTCTACAGTCAGAGGTAAAAATAGAAACTGGAGTTTATTGTGAATCCTTTTTTGTTATAGGCTTGTATAGCTCAAGGATTTCTTGATATGTAGCTCCTGGGGATGCTGGGCATAAACAAAATGAGTGTGACTCCGAGCATGTGTCTCTGTTGTCTTTGCTTTACTCCATTCTAAGGTAACTTTGTAGGCTGTTTTCTGTGCTCTTGTAGCCATTTTGTCCTTGGCCATTTTTTATCCAGTGAATACTTAGGGCGACATGCATGAAACCTGGTGCTGACACGCCACTTTTAAATCGCCTTAGAGAAATATAGAAGGTGCCACTATGTATGAAAGAGTCTCACAGCACTTTTAAATGTGTCCCATGCTACGGCAAAATTTGTCTCAGTCATGGCACTTTAACATTGGTATGGATTTGTGCAACAGTTATGCACCAAACTTTGGCGCATATGTACATTTCGCGCCAAAGTTTGGCGCAATAGTATGATTTTGGCGTGATACACCTTATTGCAAACTTGTCAAAATCAGAAGTGTCATGTCAGCACTGTCCCTTCCTTTGCCAGTTACTGCATTTGCGTGGTACCTGGTGTAGTTGTGGGTTGTTATCTCTGTATTTTGACTTGGCTGCTCTGATTGTTCTCCTAGATTATCTCTCACTTCTCTTGGGGGCTGTTCACACAGCATTTTAAACACATTATGGGACTGTCAGGTACTGGTACATGATCTCCCAAAGGATCAATCCCCCCAAAAATGTCCCCCCATTTCCCACAGGGAAAAAAAAGCTTATTCACCAGAAAAGTGGGATAAAACGTTGTGTGAATGGGCCTTTACTCGTATTTACCTTGGATTGTTTGACACTCCATTGCCTGTCTCTTCTTGTCAGGCTTACCTGGTTTAAGCCTGATTTTCGTGATTAACATGTTGGATTATTTTTGGCTTTGTTGTACATTCTGATTACCTGGCAGTGACCCTTGATTCCATTATTTGTCTAGTGCCTGTTAGCTACATCAGTAAGTGGTTACTTTGCAGATACAATCTGGGTAAATCTAGCAGTGAAAAGCAGACCCTGTATATATGTAGGTGAAACCTACATTCACTTAGGCTGGACTAACCATGTTAGCTAGAGCCAGGGCTGACTGTGGAAGTGCAAATGCTTGACAGGTTATTCATTATTTGATTACAGGTACATTACTATAAATATATGATAATACCCCCTGCAGCCTGACTTACTAACACGTGAATACCCAGGTCTATCTAATTAGCCTGGTTAATATATATATGTAAAATCCTCATTTAGTATTCATCTTTCAATAAATGAGTCTATGCTGAGTATTTATGTGTAAATGAGCTATCTGCAGGGGGGGATTAAAGTATTCAACAAAAAATCAATCAACACCAAATCAAACCTTAAATTTTTAACAGGGGTAACACAAAACCCTAAAAACAAACCCCCACAATAAAACTATTTCTGGGCCCACTTGAAGGTTTTTAATACCAAGATTTTTTCTACACTACACAAAGCAAAACCAAATTGAACATTAAGTCAAAACATGGAAGATGTTAATGGTACAATGACAAAATAATAAGGCTTTTCCTCACCCTTTTTCAGATCTTCTTTCCCCCTCAATCTTTTCCCCCCTCCTGGGGTAGCCTATACTTTGGCCTCGTCCCAAACACCAGTTTAACCCTTACACCACATCTGCCTCAAACCTTTAAAAAAAATTCTAATCCACCTTCGAATTCTATCTATAAAAATGCTGGTTCATACTCTTGTCAACTTTCACCTAGACTTCTGCAATATCTTACTTTGTGGTCTCCCATCTGAAACTCTTGCTCTGCTCCATTCCATCATTAACTCAATGCCTAAAAAATAAAAATTAATTGGCGTTGCATTGCTATTTTCTTGGGTTTCTCCAAAAAAGATAAAAAATAAATAGATAAACTACAAGTAATAATGAACAATTTGCTAAATACCTTTGTTTAAAAAAGGGGCTGCTGTTTTGTTTGGGGACATTTTTTAGAAGAAACAAAAGGGGCCCCGGGCCCTCCTCACAGAAACCGCCCTACATTTAGGGAATTTATTAAAATTCCGGGTTACAAACTCATAATGAGCTTTGGGTTGTGAAAATTTGGGTGAATTTAAATATAAATCAAATACACAGCCGGGGGGTTATTTGTTTTTAAAGGTTTTTCAAACCCACAACTAACTCTGCCACTTAGTGGAGAAAGATCCAAAAAAGGGCAAATTTAACGCAAATAAAAGGTCTGTAATGGTTCACCCTTTTACTAGATTTCTGTTTATCTTTATATTATGACTATATTTCTCTTTCCAGGACCCACAAACCCATTTAAAAATTTTGTCCGGTTTTGTTTAAAGGTGGAACCCCAAATGCTAAAACTTTTTTTTCATAAACAGCCACTTTTCATAAACGTGGCAAAACTTAGTTTTTGATCTTAGTCATTCGGGGATTTTTGAACTCTTAAAAAAGCCCCATAACTTGCCCCAAAACCAAAAATCGTTTTCTCAATACAAGAAAAACTTCCTTTCTTTTCTAATAATTAGTTTGGCTTTTATCGACAAATTAAAATCCACTTTTTATTTAAAATGATTTTTCCCCCAAAATTTTGGAAAACCCAAACTATTAAATCCCCATTTTTTCACGTCCTTCTTTTGGGCGCCAGAACACTTAAAAAAACAGGGTGAGAAGTTTGTTCCGGTCTAGGGGTTTTGGTTACGATTGGTTTAAAAAAAAAATAAAACCTTTTAATAGACAGCCCTTTTTTGTTTGTATGTTGTTCAGGTCTAATAGGGGACGGTGCCCGTCTCTTTCAAAAACGCTCAGAAAATTATTATTTGTTACGAGACAAAGCCCTATATTTTTTTTTAAAATTTTTTGCTGGAACCTTTTGAACTTGGGTTTAGATAAGGATTTGAATTTCGGTAGAAAGGGTAAAATTTTAAAAAAAGGAGCATTAGCCCTGTAAATCACGGGAGGGGGGGGGGGGCCCGGGCAAACAGAAAAAACAGCTTTTTAAAAAGGTACTGGATTTGTGCACCCCAGATTTTAACCCTTTGATTGAAAAATTTTTTATTAAATTTCCCCTTTGAATAACTTTATTTTGGGCACCCCTTTTTATATTGGTAAAATTTTTTTAGTAACCAGCAAAATTTACCCAAAAACCCACAATTTTTTCATAAACATTCCAAAACTGTTTTTTTTTATTTTTGGTCATAAAAGTTTGTTGAAAGGCCCCTTTGCACTAATTGTCCACAAGTACACCACGGGTGCCAAAAAAAAAAACCCTTTTAATTAGTAAAAATTTTCAGATACGTTTTATTTTTCAATTTCCGGGGCCCAGCTTTTTTTTATTAAAACTTGCACAAATTTTAATCCGCTTTTTTCGCCCCCGGGTATTTTTGGGGCAAAAAATCCGTTTTACAGAAATACATTTTCCCAGATGGTGTTTTTTTCAATTGGCGGTCCAGCTTTATTCATAAAGGCACCTTTAATTAAAATTGAACCCCCGCTTTTGTGTCACCCGCAGGTGTTTTTTGGTCAAAAATACCGTTTTTTAAACCCTATTTTTTTCAAAAAGGGTGTTTTTTTTAATTTTGATTGGCTTTATTAATAGAAGCATTAAATTTTAAAAATTTAAAAGCAATTTTTCGTACC
The DNA here is from genome assembly GCA_025379985.1 of Phyllomedusa bahiana. Lineage (NCBI taxonomy): Eukaryota > Metazoa > Chordata > Amphibia > Anura > Hylidae > Phyllomedusa > Phyllomedusa bahiana. The sequence goes on from JAODAL010001896.1 coordinate 209,073, forward strand.
GAGGACAGGTCCCAAAAAGGGGAAACACCTTTTATACATTTGTAGGGTTTTTTTTCATTTGGCCATATTTTTAAAAAGCCCTTGAATTAAATTTGAAAACCAGAAATTTTCGAACCGGGTTATTTTTGGGTGCAAAAAAAACTTTATTACCGTAACATTTCAGATGGGTTTTTTTTTTTAAATTTTGGGGCCACCCCGCTTTTTTCAGGGACCTTGCAATTAAATTTGAATCCAAAAATTTTGTGTCACCCCAGGGTATTTTAGGTGCAAAAAATACTTTTATTACCCTTAAAATTTTCAGGGGGGTTTTTTTTTTTTAAATTTTGGGCGCGTCCAGCTTTTTATAAGGACCTTGCATTTAAATTTGAATCCAGCAATTTGTCGTCACCGCAGGTGTTTTTTGGGTGCAAAAAATACCGTTTATTACCCCGTTACATTTCAGATAGGTGTTTTTTCAATTTGGCGCAGTCCACTTTATTCTAGGGCCCCTTCACTTAAATTTAATCCACAATTTTTGCGTCACCGCATTGTTTTTTTAGGGGGAAAAAAAATCCCGTTTATTATCCGATACTTTTCAATTGTGTTTTTTTCACTTTTGGTCAGTAAGCTTTGTTGATAGAGTCCCTTGCATTTAAATTTCAATCCACAATTTTGTAGCACCACAGGTTATTTTTAAAAGGCGCCAAAAAATCCCTTTTTATTATCCGTATACTTTTCAGATTTTTTTTTTTCACTTTGGCGCAGGCCACTTTGTTGATAAGCCACCTTGCATTTAAAATTTAATCCCAATTTTTGCCCGTCACCCGGGTATTTTTGGGTAAAAAAAAACCCGGGTTTATTATCCGATACATTTCAGATAGGTGTTTTTTCATTTTGTCAGTCAAGCTTTGTTGATAGGGGTTTCCTTGCACTTAATTTTGAATCCAGCAATTTTTTTTGTTTTTGGGGTTTTGAGAATAGCTTGATTGCCTTTTTAAAGGGAAAATTTCCAAAACTTTTCCATACCTTTCTCAAAATTTTTATCTTTCTAAACAGGGAGCAAAAATTCAGGTGGTAAGCGACAAAGAGGGGGGTAGGAATGGAGGTAGGGGTTACGAGAGAAGGTGCTCCTTCCAGTGTGGGACAACACCAAACCAGCGGGGGCGTCGGGTTTCAGGACCCTAGGCCCGTCTCGTGGGTCAGGGCCCCGTGAATCCGTAACGAACGCGTCGCCAATCTGTTCTTCAGTGGGTTTAAAGGAACCCCATCCACAGTCTTTTCCCCCTCGCCCCCAGTCCCCGGGCCACAAAAGCGTCATCAGCATCATCCAAAATCCCCAACATGAAGCGAAGGCAGCCCAAAAGCAATCTGTACCCCCCATGTGGAAAAACCATTTTCGAAGACCTCTTTGATGACAAAAGGGTTGGGTCCGAAGGCAAGTTAAAAGAACAAGAGGCCAAAGAGGGATTTTTTCTGCTCTGACGCCCAGTTACGTGCCATCAGAGGGGGATAAGGAAGCCGGTCAATCAAAAATCCCGGGGGGTCGGGAACGCCTTGCGTGCCCCTGCTTGGCCGCAGCTTCGGATGTAGAAAGTTTAGGACACCAAGTCACCGTTTGGGGAAAGGATTTAGGGTTTAAAACTTTCGGGTCCACCGTGGTCTTTTCCGCAGAATTTGCTTGCGAGGCTTCAAAACACTGGACGAGAGGGAAAACATGGGGGAGTGTCAATAGGGGGGCCCGCTGGGTATGAATTTTTCCCCAGCCAGGGCAGCGGAAACCCCCCCTTTCGCTTTTCGCCGTCAAAAAGGTCCAGGACTTTTCAAGACGGGCCTTCCTTTTAGCAAGCCTCTGATTTACCCAGCGGGAAGTCATTGTCGCCTTTTCCGTAAACGATAATAAGGCAAGAAAACTTAGGTGTTTAACCAGCACCAAAATTCTAGCACTTCAGGAATGCATGGTTTTAAATGGAGGCAACACTTGGCCAAAAGGCCCGAACCAACGCCGGGCTTCCAACCCTTCACACCCTTGTTCCGTCTCCCCCTCCTCCCCACCACCGCTTCTTCAGTCCCCTGTCTCTCAAATCTGATTAGGGGTCACCTCCGCTTCAGGCTCCACCGTCGCCCGGTACCACCCGCCCACCCAAAACCCATCCTACCCCTTTTCCTCCCGCCAGTTTGACGAAATGCAGCCGTACAGCGGCCGTCTACAGCCCGCCTTCTTCTTCCAGGTTTTGGGGGAAAAAGAAACACTTTGGTGGTGTGCGATAACGGGGAAATTGCTGGCCGCCCTTAAAATCGTAGGGTGGAGCACATCCCTTTCCTGGCAAATGTCTAACCCCTTTGTCCAGAAATTTCTAAGCGCTAAGGGTCTGGACTCCTGCTGAAGAAAGGGTCAGGTCTGAGTTTTGCACTTCCGCCGTTCCCACCCCGCTTTTGTCCCGCCTGGCTGCGTGCAGGGGCGCTCGGGCCCCCCCCGTAAAACCCTTAATTGTTGAGTGGAACACCGGGGGAAATTTCCACCCTCCACAAAAGCTTTCCAGCGATTGTGGCAGCAGCTCAATGCCATTACCAGTACGAAGGGGCACATGCCTGACAAGCACGGTGCGGACCCCGGGGTGTTTTACCACCCAGAGGGGAGGCAGGTGAAAGAGCTCTTACCATCCTTGCCGTTTTGAAGAACCACCAAAATGGGCAATGCGGACTGCCCTTGTCAGCAGACTTGTGGGATCTTAGTTTTGGAACGACGTTGGACACTCTGAAACATAGGGCCCCCCACGACGAGGGGGAGACGGGCACAATGCGACACGGAGCCTTTCTCTCCGTCCCGAAAACCACAAGGGCCCCACATTCTCAATTTTTCGGGCTTCATTAGGCAGTGGTTTTGGGGTCCAGGGGTATGCAAGACGGGGGCCTACCCAGGGTGCATCATCTAGGCAAGCAGGGTTGTTGAAGCTGTGCCGGAGGAAGGGAGGAGGAGGAGGGATTTCCCAGAGACCCACTTACCGACTCCCTGCCTTGGAAAGAGGTTGGCCCGCGAATTTTTAGGGGAGGAGGGGATGAGGAAGATGGTTTGCTAGTGCCCCTCGACCAGAGGCTTGGGGGAAAACAAGGCTCCATCCTCACATGGGGCTGAAGCTCCATTTCCTCCAACATGATCCCGCTTAAAGGACAAAAGAACAACATTACTGGGGGGCCCCCCTCCTTTCCCCGGGGACAAAAACAAAACCAGCACTTTCCTTCCACCCACCCAAAAAGAGTAAAAAGCAAAATGGGACCTTGTTGATTGATCAACGGGGACATCTGTTGCGTCCCTTTTACGTTTTTCAAATGTCCGGTGGAACAACGTCAGCATGTGACAGCAGTAAGTGAATAGCCTTACGGCAGCAGCAGCAGCAGGCAAGGTGCAGAATAATGGGACCCCTGGCAATCTTTTTTACCCCCCACCAACAATGAATGCAGGGCACACATCCAAACACGAGACCAGCTTAAAACATGGTGCAAAAGCTACTGTGGGCCAAACACCGATTTTTGATGTGTTCGGGCCCCAATAGACTTCTGGGCAAAAGGACGAATGGCCCAGCTCGTCCCACGCATAGAGGTCTTGTCCTGCCCACACCAGATAATTAGCGGCCCTTTACAAGCTGGGGGGAGTATTTCAGACAAAAGCCTCCGGCTTTCCACAGATAATGGGATCGTTTGACTTTCATAAAAAATCAGGCATGGACTCTGATGATGTTGTGGCCCCAATTGCCAGGGCACCCGATTAGTTGG
>JAODAL010001897.1:0-212811 GCA_025379985.1 Phyllomedusa bahiana
CTTTTTTTTTTTTTTTTTAAATCTTTTTTTTTTACTTGTGGGCTCCCCCAGGGTACTCAGCGAAGAAAGATGAATATATTTAGATAGATAATGATTTTAAAAAGAGAAAGATAGATAGAAAAAATATGAGAAAAGATAGATAGAAAAATAGATAGATAGATAGATATGAGATAAAATAATAATAGAAAGATAGATTGGGTAAGAGATAGAAGAAGATAATATTAGATTAGAATAGATAGATAATAGATAGATATGGGATTAAAAGATAGATAGATAGATAAAATGAAAATAGGGGTAAAGGGGTTTGATAGAGGGTTGAAAAATGGGGGGAGATAAAAATAGATATGGATAGAAAATGAATAGGGTATGGATAGATAGTAATATGGGATAGATAGAAAGAATAGATATGAATTGAAAAATAGATTTGAAAAATTGGATAGATAGATATGGATAGATATGAAAAAGATATAAAAGATAGATAGGGATAGAAAAGATAGTATTAATAGATAGATAGGAGATAGCAATATAAAAATAGATAACCCAGAACAGATAGATATACACAGGGCCCGATAGATTTTGGAAAAGATAGATAGATAGATAGATAGATAGATAGATAAAATAGATAAATGCATATGTGTGGCTTGTAATTTTGTATATACCTTATGGGACATAGCTGGGGGTGGTGTGGGGGACATGCTGGGACTTGTAGTTCCCCAGAAACTGCTATGGAACTACAGTACCGAAAAACTTGACCAGATATGCTTCAAGTTTTAAAGGGCCCTCTAGTGCAGTATGCTGGTACTTGTAGTCCCAAGAGCTTTTTTGGAATTTCAAAACCCAGGGATGCTATGGGACCCTAAGGTAAAAACATTCAGACACATATAAGTGGGCCCGTAATTTGGGCTGTCATTTTCATAGTGTGCCTGTCCCGTGTCCCGTGAGTTGCGTTTTTCCCCTTTTTGTTTTAACTTTAGATCGCTGTCTTGGGAGGGGTGAGTTTAGACCGCCCGCCCGGGGGTCGGAGCCGTGCTTGGGTGTTTCTCCCCCGCGCCCCCTCCCCCTCCCCTCGGGACGCTCTAAAAGGGGCTCGCTTCCGCTCGTAAAAAGCTCCTGCGGTGGAGCGCTGCGCCGGCCAAGGGAATAACCCAGGCAGGGCCCGCTTAAACTGGCTGCCCCGCTGCTGCCAGGAGCAGCCGATCACACGGGCCGGGGCCCCTCCACAGGGGCGCTGCTCACGAAAAGATAGGACAGCGCCGCGTATCACTCCCAAAATTATTTTGGCCCGAGCAGGCCCCATTTTTTTATCCGCCGGGCCGGCCCCTCTGGATTTTGCCCCCGGGACAGATTCCAGTCCGGGCCCTGCCACACATGGGCAGGGGGTTTCAAGAGTAAAGAGCGACATACAATGAGTCTGCTCCATACAGGGCGGGACGGCTGTTATTTAAAACCATACCTTTCCATCAGAATCAAACTTTTTGGAAGTGGTCACCCCCGAAGGGTTTCACAGTTTAACCCCTGTCCACACGGGTACTAAGCCCAAGCTGGGGAGGATACCACACTCCCCCCAAACCCTGAACCTGGGAATCTGTTTACCCACACTGGGAAACAGAACTCTGTCACCGGGTAACTGGCCACCAGTTCCTGATGTTATAAGACGGGTCCGTTCGATTTTAAAAAAAGGGCCGGGGAACCTCCCCTTGGGGGCCTAGCTATATTTTAGAGACCAAGAAAAGGGACACTTGATCGGGGGCGCTAAAGACAACAACAAGCTTAGAATTAAAGTTTAAAGATAAAATTTCGCCTTACGGGCCACTAGACAGAAATATAAACAGAGGAAAAACTAACAGATATTGTCAGGGGTAAAATACGGATAGGGTTACAAAGGGGCAGCAGATGTTTAAATTCCCTTTTGGGTTCCCTTTGTCTTCTTACACAGGGGTGAATGAGCCTCGGGTTTCGAGCTCCTGTACGCCGCAAAACCCCCCCTTTCAATGGAAACGACAATAAAAGCACACGGGGGGCTTGGGCTTAAAACAGTACGGGGAAAACTAAAGGTCGCCCCCTCTTCACACCCCCCCTTCACCCCCTCTACATCCTGGGAGGGCTACACCTCCCCCCCCTCCCGGGCTAGGGTTTTTGGCTTCGGACACAACTGCCAGGGTATGGAACAGAACTAGCCATTTTAAACATCAAACCCCAAGGCCTAACTACGACGGGTTCCATATCCGGGCCCTTCGCTTCATTCCTTTTCCAAGCCAGGGGGTTACCCCTTCCCTTTTCCCCTACAAAGGGGGTGAAAAATTTTATGTTGGGGGAAGTTCATATTTAAAAATAGGGAACTGGGGGGGCCCTCTTATGCACGTTTCTCCCCATAAATCCTATAAAATCCGCCCCTTTGCAGCTGCTAACCATTTTGATTTTGGGCTTACAGGACCCGGGGCAAGGTGTTAAAAAAATGAACACAAGTTTAAACTTAAAACCACCTGCTGGATGATCTCCAATGGGGCTGGGGGCGCCAGATCTTGCTGTCTTTGCCTAATTAAATGCTTTCTGGTGACATTTTGCACAGTGGATTTTTTTTGCGTCCTTTGGAATTTTGAAGTTGGGGGGGGGGTGACTTTTTGTCATCTTTTGTCTTTTCCTTGCACAGGGAAATGTAAATTTTCAGCAAATAAATGTTCTATTTTTTAACATCCATGGCCAAAAAGAGCTCCAAATCAGCTTGTCCCCATATATCAAAAATTTTTTCACTGTCACGACTTCTTTAATAAAAATTAAACTGCCTTTTTTATAGTGATTTACATGGTCACTTGGTCAATGACCTTGTTATTAAAAAACCTGGATTTCCATCCAATGAAGACAACGGAGCGGGGAAGAAAAATGTTGCGGGGATTTAATGATGATATAAAAATGCAGTTAGATACACGGGCCCACGCATACTAATACTACCACCCAACAAGGGCTAATCTGGAAACAAGGCGGATACTAAACTAAAACTTGAAATTTTGTTCTCAAGCAATGCTCCCCTTTTTTCTAAAGGTGCAACCCCTCCTTTTAAAAAATAGCCCCTTATCTCTTTTAGGGGCCTTTCACACGGCGTGTTTGGATCCTTTTTGATCCAAAATGGGATCCAAAAAAACGCGCATCGACGATCCAAAACAGATCCATCACGTACCCAAACACCCATGCGTTTTTGGGAGCGTGTTGGATGCAGCGATGCCCCCTATTTTTTTTATGGGGCTCCTGCTGCGTCTTTCGGATCAAGAATTGACATGTAAAGTCTTGGAATGGATCCGATAGATGCAATGAGACGCATCGTGATCCCGTGGAACACAGATGCTGTTTCAATTTAAAGCAATGTAAAATCACACTGCTATTTATTAGTTGTGATTTGGGTCCATTGGGTCCGACAGACGGACCAATCACTTTTAAAAGTTTTATTTTTTCACAGGGACCCAACACGCCGCAGACCAACCCTTAGGAAAGGTCACCAGCACTGGATTTTGGGGTTTTTTTTCAGCGGATTCATATTTTGAATCTGCCGAAAAACCGCCATACCCAGCGCGCCTATCACTTTTCCCCCTCACTGCTATCACACCAGGGTTTTTAATAGCACCAATGAGTGCTATAATTTTTCCCTATTTGTGGGGCAAAATTTTGGGGGCATTGCAGCCCAATTATGCGCTGAGCTACCCCCAAATACCCAGTTACTACCTAATATACATTTATGTAACATTTTTTGCAATAATCCCCTTCTTCCATCAAACAAAATGGCTGAATGCCCTTTTTGTTTCTCTTTCCCTTTTAGTAATATATTTTAAAATTTTTGTCAGACATTAGACCTTCATTATCAACCCACACTAAGTTAATTATTTATCTCACCACACTTTGATGCAATTGATAAATATGCCAGAAATCTGAAGGGCTGTCCCCCCTCAAAACACAGACAGGAGTTGGGGAGGGGCTGGGGAGGTGAGTAGACGCCAGCAGGGGGGTCAGGGGACGCCACGTCCCCCGACAAGGGGCCCTGGGGTTTATTGGATACTAATTTTATTTCTAACAGGAAACACCTTATTAACACAGTTTTTACACCTAAAACCCGGAAGCTGATACAATAAACACAGATGAGCAAAAGGGGAACAAGTTTTTATCTTTTTGAAATTTTTAGGCTCCATATTCCACCCTCCCCTACAGTTTTGGAACATGAACTCCCCCATTTTAAAAGACAATCATCTTGGCTATCCCATTTATAATTTTCTTGCAGCTATTTAGCATACACTATGCTTGGGGTTTTTAAACAAAAAAGGCTTCAAAGGGTACATTAGCCGGGATTAAAGTGGTAATACAAAAAATCCCCCAAAAAATAAAATATATTAAATATATATATAATATTTATAATATATAATAATAAAAAATTATATATATTATATTTTTAAAAGCAAAAAATGGTAATATCCCAAAAAACATAATTACACAACCAAAAAGAAAATGAGGACAAATACCAAGAAATTCAATACTTTATTAAAGAAAAATACAACCCAAAAAGAAAAAGGGGAAAAAAAAATAGAAGACTGGACGATAATTAAAAGGAGATATCTAAGAGTGGCAAGCTCTCCCTTTCCCGCTTTGGCACAAGTGGCAGACAGGGGGCAGGCATTATCTTGGATTCAGAGCTCCGGGCTGCACCTCTAAAACTGTTTAAACAGTCACTCGCAGGGCCGGTGCCACAGCCACTGCTCAAATCAGCCCCCCCAACCCCCCACCAAGGCCCACCAACAGGCTTACTGCACAAATGTCTATAATCATTCTCGTTTCCCCCCAGCTACTGTAAGGGGTTCCATTCCTGATCAGGTCACTAGTAAACCCGTACCCAATCACATAGGGGGGTCCCCCTTTAATCATGCAATTCAAAGGTTTAAACAAAGGGTTTCTCCATACCTGCTGTAGATAATTAGGGCATTCCCCCACGAAAGGGTTTTTTTGCCAGTTTTCAGGGGGTTTGCGGTTTCAGATCCCTTAAAAACCGCCGAAAAAATTTCACAATGGGGTAATATGGGAAAACCCCTGCACAGCCCCCCTGCAAAGGTTTTTTGTCCGGCGTTTTTTTTCCCCCCGGGGCCGCCCGCAAAACTTCTGCAAGCACAATCTTCCGTCCGGTTTTTTGGGGAAAAATCTGTCTTTGAAAGTGAAGGTGGGGGGGCTTTTCCCCTCTTGTGGAAAAACCGCCCCCCCCCCCCCTCGCGGGCCGGGGTACGGCCGCAAAACAGGACAAATTTTTTGGCCGGGTAAACCGACCGGTATTTGGGCCCCGCGGGGAACGCACCCTTACGCTCTGTTCCTATACAGTTTTGGGGAGAATGACACGCTGCCGACAACACCTGCCCTCCTCCGTAAATAACAGCAGGCGCTTTTAAGGGGTTTTAAAAAACATTTTTTAAAATGGTTTTGCCCCAGCAACTGTGCATTCATATAGCAAAACCCAAACATATATTACCCAAAGATCAAAGAGGGTAAAATTACATTCATTTAGCTTCCACTGGATAATGGGGGTCTATGGGAAGTTACAAAAACCCAGGATAGTGATGAGCGATTACGTCGACATCGTCATGGTCATGTCGAAAATCGTCCCAAAAATCATGCCGATTCCAATATCGAAATAATTTTCACCGATGACCATTAAAGTCATGGGGGAGGAAAAAAACCCCCTACATTCTTACACCCAAACAGGGCGGGAACTGGAATTAACATCCACAAAATCAAATGGATACGGCACTCTTAGGCAAAACCCCTTAGGTTAAAAAACCCAGAAAAAATCACACCCCCATTCACTACCCGTCTTTACCAAGCCTGACCCTTAAAACCCGCACACCCCAAATTAAAAAAGGGCCCGAAGGCAGTATGATTTGAACCATTATTTTTTCTTGAACTGGACGTTGACTATCCCGTCCTGGGAACGCAGCATGAGCCCCCAACCTGCATGACCCCCCGATTAAAAAGGCCGGGAAAAAATAGTCTTTCAAACCCCCTTTTAGTTTGAACTGGACATTGACTAACCCGCCCCGGGGGAACCTACATCTGTTTAAGTCTTCCTTCCTGCCTTTACAATTTAGAGGAATTTTTTTACCAGCTATTTTGTACATGCCAGTTTTTTAGTAGTTTAATTCTAGAAAACACATTTGTATTAAATGGGTTGTCTCACTACAGGGATTGCTAGCTATTTTAAAGATCTTGCAAAAACAAGTCATTTTGCAATATGTGTCTATTAACAGTGTCCTACCTATTCCTGTTTCTGACAGCTCTCTCACCCTTGAGCCAGTCTTCACAATTGTGAAGAACAAATTTCTGTTAGAAACCACATTTTTTAGAATAGGACTGTAGTATAGCTGCATTTCACAGCAACATGCCCCAAAAATTCAAAACAAGACCCTTGAGCCACTCTTGACAATTGTGAAGAACAAATGTCTGTTAGAAACCACATTTTATTTATAATAGGACCTGTAGTATTGCTGCATTTAAAAATTGTGAGGGAGAAATGCCACTTAAAAGCCACATTTCTGTTCCAAAGGACCATTTAAATTTTAGCTGTATCTCACAGCACCATGACCCCAAAACCATTGACAATGCGAAAAATTCTAAAGATAAAGTGAGTAAATGGAATACGGATTTGTCATGCAACCTTGGTGTCTTTTACAGTCTACTCACCGCAAAACCAGCAAAATGATCTTTTGGGAACTGAGAATAAAAATTGCAGTAAGAAATGATCATTTTAAAAAAAAAGTTTTCAAGAGGACCATTTCTTTTGGAAGAGGAAAAGTGAAGTAGACCGGCAACTAATCAGTGACCTCGGCAATTGGGGCCACAACATCATCAGAGATCCATGCCTGATTCATCTTGATGAAAGTCAAACGATCCACATTATCTGTGTTTGTATGTAATGACTCCTCCAACTGTGCTGAAGGTCCGCTCAGATATGACGCTGGCTGCTGGGCCGCACAACACCTCTATGGCGTGACGAGCCAGCTCGGGCCATTCATCCATTTTAGATACCCAGAAGTCGATTGGGTCCGGAACACATCCAAAAACATCGGTGTTGAGACGCAGATAGTCGTGCACCATGATCTTAAGCTGATCTCTGTGTGTTGGATGTGTGCCCTGCATTGCATGCGTTGGTGAGGTGGTAAACAAAGATTGCCAGAGGTCACCCAATAGGCTTCTGCCACCTTGCCTGCTGCTGCCGCTACGGCTACTTGGCACTCTACTGCTGTCACGTTGCTGACATTGTTCCACCGTGACATTTGAAGAACGTGAAGCAGACGCAACAGATGTCTCCAGTTGATCAATCAGCACGGTCTCCAATTCCTGCATTTTACTCTCTATTTGGGTGGGTGGAAGGAAAGTGCTGAGTTTTGTTTTGTACCGGGGATCCAGGAGGGTGGCCACCCAGTAACTGGTGTTCATTTTGATGGCCTTAATGTGAGGATCATGTTGGAGGAAATGGAGCATCCAAGCACTCATGTGAGAGATGGAGCCTTGATTTCCCAAGCCTCTGGGTCGAGGGGCACTAGCAAACTGATCTTCCTCATCTTCCTCCTCCGCCTCAAATTTGCGCCAACCTCTTTCCAAGGCAGGGACGTCGGTGCCCGGGAATACCTCCTCCTCCGCTTCCTCTTGCAAAGCTTCAACACAGCCCTGACTTGCCTGAGATGATGCACCCTGAGAGCTGATGCGCCACCTTGCACTAGCTCTGGACCCTGAACCACTGCCTAATGAAGACCGATAAAATTGTGAAACTGTCGGGCCTTGTGGATTCGACGGAGAGAAAGGCTCCGTGTCCGCATCTGTGTTCGTCTCCTCCTCCGTCGCTGGCGGGACCTGTTGTTTCAGAGTGTCCAACGATCGTTCCAGAACTAAGATCACCACAATGCTCATGCTGTCAAGGGCATCGTCCGCACTGACCATTTTGGTGGCTTCTTCAAAACTGGCAAGGATGGTGCAGAGCTCTTTCATCTGCCTCCACTCTCGGTGGCTCAACACCCCGAGGTCCGCACCGCTGCTTGTCAGGCCATGTGTCACTTCGTACTGCGTAATGGCATTGCGCTGCTGCCACAATCGCTGGAGCATGTGGAGGGTGGAATTCCAGCGTGTTGCCACGTCAACAATGAGACGGTTGACGGGGAGGCCGAGCTGACGCTGCAACGCAGCCAGGCGGGACGAAGCAGGGTGCAAACGGCGGAAGTGTGAGCTCAGACCTCGAGCCTTCCTCAGCAGGCAGTCCAGACCCGGGTAGCTCTTTAGAAATTTCTGGACGACGAGGTTCATGACATGTGCCAGGCAAGGGATGTGCTCCAGCCTACCGATCTTAAGGGCAGCCAGCAGATTTCGCCCGTTATCGCACACCACCTTGCCTGGCACAAGGTTCTTGTCACCCAGCCAGCGCTCGGTCTCGTTGCTTAGAGCCGTCCACAGCTCCTGACCTGTGTGTGGACGGTCTCCAAGGCAGATTAATTTCAACACGGCCTGGTTTCTCTGGGCCCGTGATGCCACCAGAGGACCTTGGGGGAAAGAACCCTGCACCATCCCTGTGGTTTTGAAGAGCGTGCGCCGAGCCTGAGAGCCACCGTCACCCCCAGAGACATCCACCCAGCTCACCCAGTGAGCTGTCACAGAGATATAGCGGCCTTGGCCGTGCTTACTAGTCCATGTGTCGGTGGTGAGATGGACTTTTCCGGCCACAGATGCAGACAACGCGCTTGAAATTTTAGATGACACGTGGCTGGCCAGGGCAGGGACGGCTTTTCTGGCAAAGAAATGCCTGCTCGGCATCTGGTATTGGGGGCAGGCGAGGGCCATGACGTGGCGGAACCCATCTGTGTCCACCAGACCGAAAGGCAACATTTCCAAGGCCAAAAGCCTGGCAATGCCGACATTCAGGCTTTTGGCTTTGGGATGGTTTGGGTTAAAGTGTTTCTTCTGCTCCCAAACCTGGAAGACAGAAGGCTGGCTGCTAGACTGGCCGCTGTACGGCGTGCAGGTCGTCAAACTGGCGGAAGGAGAAGGGGTAGGATGGGTCTCTGGTGGTGCTGGTGGTACTCGGGCGACGGTGGAGGCTGAAGCGGAGGCTGATCCCTGATCATGACTCTGAGAGACATGGGCAGCTGAGGAACGCTTGGTGGTGGCGGAGGAGGAGGCGGAGACAGAGGGTGTGACAGTGGTTGGAGGCTCGGCGTCGGTCTGGCCTTTTTTGGCCAAGTGTTCCCTCCATTTCAACTCATGCATTCGCTGCATGTGACTAGACATGTTGGTGGTGGTTAAACACCTAAGATAGCTAAAAGCATAGTTGTCTGTGTGAACAAAGAGAACTGTGTCGCTGAGCTGTATTGAGGAGAAAGCTGAACACACGTCCTACTGCTATTATGAGACACACTGACACACTGATGCTGAACAGGAAGGGCTGTTCTATGTAAAACGAGGTCATGTGATGTTTCTAGCCAATTACAACCGTACACATCACAGTCATGACGTTGCACACCCAGCTCACCCTGCTCTATTCTCTAAGCTGATTTGCTGGCTGCCAAAATGACAGGAAGCGCCGAAAATGGCGCAATATTAATAGATTATGCGCAGATTCTCACCTAAATTATCGTGTGATCGGAAAATTCCGATCAACCTAAAAACCGTGCCGATTTCAACTTTGTCGATTATAATCGCTCAACACTAACCAGGAGCTTTTCACCGCAAACAGCACTGCCAATGCAATGTGAACAGGGCTCTAATGGCAAATATAACACACTATATTATGCCAGGTGCAGGGCCTTAGGAAAGGTACCATGCCACAGGGGTTCTGTCTTTGATGTTCTTTGGGTGACTGTACCAGTTTTACCTTATGTGTTTCTTTAGCCCCTTCCCACCATAGCCTATTTATTTTTTTTGTTGCATTAGTTTTTTCCTCCCAGCCTTCTGAGAACCATAATGGTGCCATCGACTACCATATGATGTAAAAGAAATTCTAAGTGCGGTGAAATGTGAAAATAAATTAATTGCGCTATTTTTGCAGGCAGTCTGTTTGTATGTCATTCACTCTTCGTTATACATGAGGTTTTACTTGTATTTTGCAGGTTGGTACGATTCTGATGATACCAAATATGTAGGGTTTACATATAAAATTCAAAACACTCTCTACATTTTAACTCTGCGCCGCAGCGCCATTTTCTGTGACCAAGAACTTTTTAATTTTTCATTTATGGACTTAAGTGAGGGCTCATGTTTTGCAGGCTGAAGTGTAGTTTTTATTGGTACCATTTTGGAATAAATGCAAGTTTTTGATCACTTTTTATTCCAACTTTTTGGGTATGGGAAATGACCAATAAAACCCACAATTTTGGTGTTTAACATTTTTTTTTCCTATGGTGTCCAGCGTACGGGATAACTGATCTTATATTAATAAATCGGATACAAATTATGTAGTTTATTTGTAAAATGGCAAAAGGGGGATGTTTCCAAATTTTAATATTTTTTCTTTTCTTTTTAAAACTTTTTTCTTTTATTTCTACACTAAGGGCGACATGTATGTATTTTGGTGCTCAGGCGCCATATTTTTTGCACGCGTTATTAGTGTAGAATGCGCCTGAATCTATGAACCTGTTCTACTACAGGTCATTGATTTAGCGTTTTCTAGCTACAAAGCGACACTTCTGGCTCAGGTAAACTACTTTTAAAGTGTTCTACCTGTTCCAGCAGTAATGCGCCTGGATTTGCTGTACTGAAGCTATAAATGTGTAGTATCGTATGGTTGTAGTGCAACACGCCTCCAGCACGCCCCCCGATCTCAGGTGCATTACAAAGTACCGCGTGCGCTCTGTAATGTGCCTGATATTGTAGTATGCCTAATTATAAATAGAGCACATGTTCATACATTCTGCTCTAATGTTTGTAGTCTCCCCTAGGCTACTTGACCACTAGGGGGCTCAATCACTTTTACACCCTTCTGAATTATATAGATAATGCGAAAGGGTGTACCAAGATGGATCTTCTGTTACTTTTTGCCTGAGGCACCAACATGGTGGCTATAGAAGCCTTCCTTAGGCTTCCAGCTGCCATGGTAATCTCTGCAATCTTGGCGCAGAGGGACATATCATTCAAAAGGTAATCAGTCCAAGCATTTTACCAGAATAAATTTAAAGAGGACCTGTAACATCTCCTGACATGTCTGTTTTAGTAAATCCCCGTGAAATAACAATTCTGGAGCCTCTTCTCTGTGCTGTTCTGTTCCTCTGTTATTCCTCCTAGAAATGTATCACTGAACCAGTCAAATGGGTGTTACCATTCCATTTATGAAAGGGCCGTGTCCTTGCACACACTGTCGGCACTGATTGGCCAATGTTAGACTGTGCAGAACACACCCCCAACTAGTAACACCCAGCTGACAAATTAGTAATAAAGTTCTATGAGGAATAACAGAGGAACCACACAACATAGAGATTTGAGAAAAGATGCCCTAGAATAACTATTTCATGTGGGTTACTAGTATTGACTAAAACAGACACGTCAGGGATGACCACAGGTTCCCTTAAAGGGGTTGTGTCACTACATTGATTTGTCCTGTTTTCTTGGTTTCATTTTGAATTCAGGGGCATGTTTACTGGCTTCTACTAGGCTGCAGTAGAAGGCAGGTCTGTAGCTATAGCAACCAGTGCTGGCAGCCTATCAGGAGAGAACAAACAGGTCTGTAGCTATAGCGACCTGAGGAGCTGCTGCAATCCATACAAGAGGGGATATCTAGGAATAGGCAGGACACTGTTAATGGACACATATTGCAAAGTGACTTGTTTTTGCAAGGTCTTTAACATTAAAAGCAGTCCTTGTAGTGAGACAACCCCTTTGACACTAGCATGAGCTCTAGAAATACAGTCTATGGAGTCACCAATTTAGAAGCCAAGATAAAAAACCATAAAAGGCCATTGAGGTCAAGAATGAGCTCATCTGGGACATGATCCTAAAGGAGCTGAAAGCCAGTGCCTTAAACTGTCTATAAACTTTACATAGCTGTCATACTGGCTATGCCGCCACATTTATTAAGATGTATGAATGCTGGTAATTGACCGTCAGACATCTCCGATGCCACTTAACATGTCAATATGCTTTATCCCAGTTCCTCTAGAGGGCATCCAGGGTTGCCAGATGGCTAGACCGCCCTCGTACACACCGGATTGTCAGTGGGTTTGTGACGTATGGCCAGATATCTACATACAAGATGTCCGATTATGGGAATACAAGTAAGGGAAGGAGGGGAGCAGCTACAGCTGATAGAGGCAAGTTATAAGTGAAAGAACCACGGCCGACATTGGACATATGTCATCACAGTCTCACAGCTCCAAGCCGGTATCTTCAGGAAGTGTCACCTCATAACATGGACACATTGCTGACATACAGTATGTAGAGGGCACCGGCGGACATGCTGTCAACTAGGACTTCCTCTAGTCGTGAAATACCACTAGTCCTTAAAGCACTTCAAACAACCTTCTAGACATTTTTGCTCTTTCAGTCCCTTTATAAAAGGATCCTCCCATAATAAGCCGATCACAGGTTTTCCCACTACTGAGATCCTCACAGTGTAATGAGGAAAAACTGTGTATTGTCTCTTGCAAGAACCATATCCTTTACGAATAGCTGCTGTGACTTTGAAGGGACACTTGTTTGTGTGGGATCTATACACTGTATGTGTTGGCTCTGCTTTGTTGTAGGGTGGCGGACAGGCGTTTCCAGTGGTAGCGCCATGTTGGCTTGCTGGGGCTAATGGCAGGACTGGGGACCTTTTGGGCTGACAGACATGGGGGGAGGTGCAAGTTCCGGCATAAGCCCTGGAGGCAGAAATGGGACAAGGTATCCTAGGCAATTGAGGCATACCGTGTATACTCGAGTATAAGCCGACCCGAATATAAGCCGAGGCACCTAATTTTACCACAAAAAACTGGGAAAACTTATTGAGTATAAACCTAGGGTGGAAAACGCAGCAACTACTGGTAAATCTCAAAAATAAAAATGGATACCAATAAAATTACATAGGCAGTTTAATGTCCCCCATAGGCAGGTATAGGCAGTTTAATGTCCCCCATAGGCAGGTATAGGCAGTTTAATGTTTCCCATAGGCAGGTTAATATCCCCCATAGGCAGGTTATAGGCAGGCATAGGCATTTATATGACCACCATAGGCAGGTGTAGCCACTTATATGTCCCCCATAGACAGACATAGGCACTTATATGTCCCCCATAGGCAGGCACAGACACTTAGATATCCCCCATAGACAGGCTCTTATATGTCCCCCATAGGCCGGTACAGGCACTTATAAGCCCCCCATATAGTGTAACGGCTCATGCTGTGGTCCGACTCCCAGGCCGCAAGCACGTCTGTTACCCGGCTGCTGTTCATCCCCGCGCTGCGCCCAGGGCTGCTGTTTGCTCACCTGCTCCTGTCCTGCTTCCTCCTCAGCAGGTTCGCACCTCTGCATCTTCCTCCCCACTGGGGCGCACGCACATCAGTTCCCTGCATTTAAAGGGCCAGCGCGCAACAGGTAATATTGCTCCTCCAATCCCATTCTTGCAGGAGCTTCTTAAGGGCGCCACTTCCTGCTCTCCGTGCCCAATTGTTGGTGTCCATTCCTTGTGTTTGCGGTGAATACGCCTGCCTTCCTTCTCTGCCATAGCCTGCATCCGTTTGCTACCTGCCTCCGTTTATCTGCTTTCATTGTTCCAGCTGTGCCTGCCAGTCCTCCTGTGCTGCCTCTCTGTGTTCCAGCCTGATCTGTGCATACTACTTCGGCTGTCACCGCTGGGGCTTACGTCGAGGGTAGCGACCTGGGGGTTACCCTGCAGCAAAGTCCTGCAGCAAACACAAGGGGCCCCTTAGACTCCGCTCCTTGGCGTAGGCTGCGCCAACCCCCTGCGGTGACCAGTGGATCCACTATTCTCTCCACTGAGTTCGTGACACATAGGCACTTATATGTCCCCCATAGGCAGGCATAGGCACTTATATGTCCCCCATAGGCAGGCACAGGCACTTATACACTCACCGGCCACTTTATTAGGTACACCATGCTAGTAACGGGTTGGACCCCCTTTTGCCTTCAGAACTGCCTCAATTCTTCGTGGCATAGATTCCACAAGGTGTTGCAACGATGCTCAATTGGTACCAAGGGGCCCAAAGAGTGCCAAGAAAATATTCCCCACACCATGACACCACCACCACCAGCCTGAACCGTTGATACAAGGCAGGATTGGATCCATGCTTTCATGTTGTTGACGCCAAATTCTGACCCTACCATCCGAATGTCGCAGCAGAAATCGAGACTCATCAGACCAGGCAACGTTTTTCCAATCTTCTACATGTCCAATTTCGATGAGCTTGGGCAAATTGGAGCCTCAGTTTCCTGTTCTTAGCTGAAAGGAGTGGCACCCGGTGTGGTCTTCGGCTGCTGTAGCCCATCTGCCTCAAAGTTCGCCGTACCGTGCGTTCAGAGATTCTCTTCTGCCTACCTTGGTTGTAACGGGTGGCTATTTGAGTCACTGTTGCCTTTCTATCAGCTCGAACCAGTCTGCCCTTTCTCCTTTGACCTCTGGCATCAACAAGGCATTTCCGCCCACAGGACTGCCGCTCACTGGATGTTTTTTCTTTTTCGGACCATTCTCTGTAAACCCTAGAGATGGTTGTGCGTGAAAATCCCAGGAGGATCAGCAGTTTCTGAAATACTCAGACCAGCCCTTCTGGCACCAACAACCATGCCACGTTCAAAGGCACTCAAATCACCTTTCTTCCCCATACTGATGCTCGGTTTGAACTTTAGGAGATTGTCTTGACCATGTCTACATGCCTAAATGCACTGAGTTGCCGCCATGTGATTGGCTGATTAGAAATTAAGTGTTAACGAGCAGTTGGACAGGTGTACCTAATAAAGTGGCCGGTGAGTGTATGTCCCCCATAGGCAGGCATAGGCACTTATATGTCCCCCATAGGCAGGCATAGAAAGGACTTTTTAAAAACAACACAAATACTCACCTCTCTCCCTCTTACCTCTCCTTTGATGCGACCCATCTTCTTCAAGGCTCAGGCAGCACTATGTCATCAGGCCGCGCACGCAGTGTGATGACACTCACGCCGCCTGTGCCGGATAATCCGGGAGGCCGCAGGTCTGCGGTCTTCCGAAGTCCTATTACGGAGCAGGGAGCGCTTGCTCTCTGCTCCGCAATAGGGCCTTCAACTGTATCGCCTCCCCAATTGAATATTCAGCCCACTCCATCCCTTCTTGTGTTCCATTCCTGCCTGGGATGAAGTGACGCCCTAGGTGGTCGCCTACCTTCACTTACCTGTTGTCTAGGCCCTGCTTGGAGGAGCCTATTACAGGGGGAAGGACGTGCTTGGTGACGCTAAAGTGTTGCACCACCACCTTTAGGAATTGTTAAAATACTTGATTTTTTGACTAAGGCTATGTCTACACAGAACTGGATTGCCGTTGGATTTTTGGTGGATTTAGTATTTAAAACCTGCCAAAAAATCTGACTGTACCCAGCGCTGTGTAGACCGTAAAAAAATGTCTGTACTGTAGTCTACACAGCACAGACATTTTTCCGGTCGGTTTAAAAATCCGGCGGATTCCTGTACATTTAATGTTCGGGGCAAACAACAAATCTGAAAACTGCTGTTTTTAGCGCAATTCTGCACCGAAATCCGAGGTCCAGCGATGCTAAGATGCCGTCGGATTTTGGACAGCATTTTAACATATGCTGTGTAGACTTAGCTTAATCAGTAAATGTATGGATAGCTCATTGAGATGGAAGTGGAGAGTGCAGTCTTCTGCGGTGATAAAGTCGGCCTAGTATGGGGAACCTGCAGGTGCTATGGGGTAGTGTGCTCAGTCTGGAGACACTGTAGTTAAAGGGCTTTTCTGACCCTAAAAAAAAGCTTGTCAGGGCTCTTCGTAAATGCTCTAGTTCTATGGTTGTGGTCACCCCGATGATCTCGGCAGATAACTTTCCTGTTCAGTGTTGATGTGACTTTTGCAGCCACTCACAGGCCATAGCGGTCCATACGGTACATCCAGCGCGTGACCAGAGCCGTCTTAACAGCATTATGGGCCCCTGGGCAGTGCTGTGCACTGGGCCCTCCCAACCAGCACAGAATACAGATCACACATCCCTATGGCCATTTTCACACAATGTATTGTGGCGCAAACAGTACGTGGCGCACTACATCGTATGTTTTCGGGAGTCGCGCTAATACGCGCGTCCTCCCGCGGCGTGAGGGGGGAGGAGGGGGGGGGGAGCACCTTGCTGGCCCATAGACATTCATTATTCTCGGCGCGTATACGCCGCTGGTAATTCACATGTCACTTATCTCCCCCGCGGCGTTCGCCGAGCAGGGAGAGGAGACGTCAATCATAGTTTCTCTATGAGAACTGTGGATTACCGTAATGACTGGGATGGATTCCAGCCATAATTCACGTAGTACGGCGCAAATTACGGACTGAAATATGCCCCGCAATTACACCGCGTGAACCGGGCCTTAGATACACAAGGACAGCAGATAGTATAACACCTGATGAACTCAGATACATAGGGCCAACAGACAGAGGCGTAACTTCAAGCTCTTGGGCCCTGGTGCGAAAAGTGAAATGGGGCCCCCCAGTTACCATGCACCATTTACAATACCGGTGTCTTCTTATGTGGCAGAAGGGATTTTGGGCCCCCTCAGGCTGCTGGGCCCGGTAGCGACTGCTACCGCTGCACCCCCTGTAGCTACGCCCCTGCCAACAGATATAACACTGGATAAGCTTAGCTACACAGGAACAGCAAATAGTATAACACCACAAAGGTTTAGATACACAGCCAGCAGATGATAGTATATACTGGGTAAGCTTAGATACACAGACAGCAGATGATAGTATACACTGGGTAGGCTTAGATACACAGACAGCAGATGATAGTATACACTGGGTAGGCTTAGATACACAGCCAGCAGATGATAGTATACACAGGGTAGGCTTAGATACACAGCCAGCAGATTATAGTATACACTGGGTAGGCTTAGATACACAGCCAGCAGATCATAGTATACACAGGGTAGGCTTAGATACACAGCCAGCAGATGATAGTATACACTGGGTAGGCTTAGATACACAGTCAGCAGATGATAGTATACACTGGGTAGGCTTAGATACACAGCCAGCAGATGATAGTATACACTGGGTAGGCTTAGATACACAGCCAGCAGATGATAGTATACACTGGGTAAGCTTAGATACACAGCCAGCAGATTGATAGTATACACTGGGTTAAGCTTAGATACACAGCCAGAGATGATAGTATACACTGGGTAAGCTTAGATACACAGCCAGCAGATGATAGTATACACTGGGTAAGCTTAGATATACAGCCAGCAGATGATAGTATACACTGGGTAAGCTTAGATACACAGCCAGCAGATGATAGTATAACTGGGTAGGCTTAGATACACAGCCAGCAGATGATAGTATACACTGGTAAGCTTAGATACACAGCCAGCAGATGTTTAGTATACTATGGGTAGGCTTAGATACACAGCCAGCAGATGATAGTATACACTGGGTAGGCTTAGATACACAGCCAGCAGATGATAGTATACACTGGGTAGGCTTAGATACACAGCCAGCAGATGATAGTGTACACTGGGTAGGCTAGATACACAGACAGCAGATGATAGTATACACTGGTTAGGCTTAGATACACAGCCAGCAGATGATAGTATATACTGGGTAGGCTTAGATACACAGCCAGCAGATAGACACTGGAATGCCTCCCAACACCCCACACTCCCCTCTCCCCCAGTCACTCACTGGTTCCGAAGTCTAGATAGAAGACTGGCAGTCATCTTCTCCTCACTGCCGATGGTAAGAGGTTAGAGGGAGGAGGGGGCAGCCCTGCTCTTCTCTCCCCAGCAGTCTCTTGCTCTTCAGTGGCTGCACTGCTGGAGAGGGGGAGGAGCGGGACTGTAGTGCAGGAGCTCAGAAGATCGCAGTCTGGCCCCTGCTTTACCTCAGTGCCGTGCTGCCTGCGCTGTGAGCAGTAAAGCACAGGCATGGCACAGCAATAGCAGGGGCCGCATTAGACTACACATGGAGCATCTGAAGCCTGGCCCTTGCTCTGACTGGCGGTATTCCAATAAACGGCCCTGGGTGTACTCCCACTGGGCAAGGTAGGCAGCTGTTCGAGGGGCCCTCTGAGCTTGTGGGGCCCCCGGGCTAGTGCCTACCTGGCCCAATGGGAAAGACGGCCCTGCGCATGACCACTGTGGCCTGTGAATGGCTGCAACGGTCACGTGAAAAATCAATGGGGAAGTCATCTGCCGGGATCACTGGGGTGGCCGCAGCAATGGAACAAAAAGGTTTACGGGTTAAGTTTTCTTCTATTTGTTATCATGATCCAATGGACTAATGAGCTTTTTTTTAGTGTCAGAACACCCCTTTAATGAGTACCTATCACCTCCACACCTCCACACAAAATATAATAGGAGATGAAATTATAAGACTTTTTTCCAATACATGTCATTAGCTCGTGTCATTAGCTCATGTCAGTATTACGGGGACAGATTTTTACTTTTCGCATTTTCGCTTTATTTATAAGCAGAGCTTTCAGGTGATTCTATCTGTAGAGACAAACCAACCGGTGGCAGGGGGAACTGATGGCATAATGACACTTCCCAGCTCATAAGCAACACAACAGCCAACCATAATCATCCAAACAAGCTGTCAAGAGCCGACTTGGCTCTACTTAAAGGCCGAGTTTCACTCACGGCTTATTCCCGACGGATTAGTGCGTCGTATTGAGCGCAACAAATCCGCCGTGAAAAATGGACGGGACGGGGCGGGGGGGCCGGATCGTCGGCGGGGGTCGCCGCTCCCGCCCCATATACAATTTCATTGCGCCTAAATAATGTGGCCAATGTTCACTTCCCCCTCCCTCCCCCCCCGGCGGATGTTGCCCGAGCGGGGAGAGCGAACCGGATTCCACAGTTCCTCTATGGAGAGCCAGAGGATTTACCGTAATTTCGCACCCGCTGATTGGGCGCCGTACTGAAGCGCAAATCCGGCGCTCAGTACGTGCGCCAATCCGCGCAGAATAAGCCGTGTGAACGGGTGCCAAAGGGTCAATGCATTTTTTTTTAAAAAAACTGAATTACAGATGAAATGCTATGATTTTCCTAATGAAGCAATAATTAAGGAAGTGTTAGTATTATATAAGACTCCCTGTTACTTCATGAGGGTTTCCCCTGGAGGTGAATAAGGTCCATCTTTAAAGAGAACCTGTCACATAATTGTGGCCCCGCCATGCTGAGGACAGAACAAGCTAGTGTCAGACCTGCTGATTTCTAACGCTGTGTCCCTTAATTCTGTAAGATGTTGTAGTATTTTAGAGATATAAGTGCTCAAATCACAGCAGTTTTCAGCCAGAAGAGGGAGACTCCAAAGAGTTCAGTTTTTTATTTTTCAAAAACCAACCCTCCAACTGAGCTAGCCAACGTCCAGCTCAACTGAAAAACCCTATAACTTTGAATAGATATAAACATAAGAAAAACTTTCAAATGGTGGGCGGGGCCTAAGCCTTATGGTGGGCTTGTCTAACACCTGCACCTGATAAGATTTGAGGGTAAAATCTCTAAAACTGCAGCAACTTAACAGAATAAGGGGCACAGTGCTGGGAACAGCAGGTCTTACACTATCTTTTGGTCATGCACAACGCAGAGTTCTTTTAAGTTCCGTTTAAATGCTGAGTTCTATATAAAGCAGAAGGGTGTACAGAGATTTTTTCTGCTCACTGAGTGATTAGGCAGAGACCAGGGAGTGATGTCCCCAAGGTTGGACAGAGCAGAGTCTTTATCTCTAACAAGATTAGCTAGTTTACCTTTGATGAGCACTTGTTTTCACTCTTGGAGCTTTATAGTTTTGTTTTTCTAAAGATAAAATCTCCTGTACTTATCAGTGTAGCACTCAGTTATAGAGGAGCAAAATATCTAATTACTGCTATAGAACAACTCATAGCATGACCAGGCAGTGTGAGTCTGATGCTTCCTGTGACTCTGTGAAACAGCATGGTGAGACAATCCTTTTAATGGTTTTGTATGGGAATGTCAACAGAAGCTATTTCAGGCAATATGTAATTATTAGCCTTCCCCTTCTTTGCCCATACTATATGAGAGCTAGGTGATCGATCAAATATGTCACTATAATGTCCATAAACACTGGGGGTTGCCACCATCTCTCCCCAAACATACAGTACAAGCAACTGAATACAATGAACAATTCAAGGTGTATGACTCACAGATTTATATTCACTGTTTTTATATTGTATAATTTATTATATGCATCAATAGACTTATTCTCTGCGTGCCATTTCATGTATTCAGTGATGCCAGTATTATGTATCACTATTTTTTATTTATTTACAACCATTGAAAGGAAATGGTCTCCGGAATAAAAGATTACATTTCTCCAGGAAATATGCAGCCGGCTCCCAGATATGCACCGAGAGCAGCTTCTAGGACATCAATAATTCATGACCTCAGGTTATTATAGAAAGCAGATATCAAGCCCTGAACATCTCTGACTAAAGTCGCGTCATCCACCCAAAGACCACTTATACCGCTAGCCATTGCGCGCATCAACATGGCGGCTGTGACTGGCTTTTGTCCATAGTGTGACGTCTGTTACATTTAGTCTGTTCAGGCTGCTAACCACATTTGCAGGTCATTTCCAGAAAACTTGCAGCGCAGCATCTCATGCAATGGCTGTGCCGAATGATGACAGCAAGAACAAAGCAGGCGGCAAAATACCATTATATACAGATTAAGGGTCCATAAAATAGTTGGATAGGAGACAAACAGTTTTCCTAACCTTTGGTTCTATACAATGCCACAATTAAATTGTTTTGACAAGATAAAGTCAGATGCAGTTGAAGTTCAGACTTTCAGCTTTAATTCAGGGGATTGAACAAAACGATTGCATAAAAATGTAAAGAACTAAAGCATTATTTAAACAGAATCCCTTCATTTCCGGGGCTCAGAAGTAATTGGACAAATTAAATAATTGTAAATAAAATGTTAATTTCTAATTCTTGGTTGAAAACCCCCTTTGTGCAATGACAGCCTGAAGTCTTATGTACTCATGGACAATCACCAGAACCGTGTGTGTTTCCCTCCTTTTTAATGCTCTGTGCCCGTCCTTTACAAACTCGTTGTCTGTTTTGTTTGATGCCTATTTCTTTCCTGAGTATATTCCTTTAACAATTTGAAAATTGCTGCAAACTTAGTAGATACCAGGTAACTGACTTGTACCATTCCCTAGAACATCCTAGCGATGATCTTTTCCACTTTGTTTGCTTTAAATAAACTCCTGGATTACTTTGCTTTATGATTTGGGTTATTGTCCATCATTTATTAATGAAACGCCGACCAATCAGTTGGCACATTTTTTGGCTGGATTTTGGTGAGCACAACAGATTATATCTCTGAAATACCTTCAGATGTTCATTCCCGACTCTTCTGTCCTCTGCATTTCATCATCAATAAACACTAATGACCCAATGGCCACTCAGCAGCCATTCAATGCTCAAGCCATCACACATGCCTCCGCCATGTTATAACGCAGATGATGTTTGTAATGCTCGGAACATGAGCAGTTAACCACGTCTTCCCCCCTATAGTTTTTTTCTTTCCATCCCATTCCTTGTAGGATGTTAAACTTGGATTCATCTTTTTCAAATGAATGTTCTCATTTTTTCTTCCCAGAACTGGTGCTGGCTTCTTTTAAAGATGTTTATTATAGCAAAGTCCAATCTAGCCTTTTATTATTCTTGAGGCCTATATTATGTGGCTTTAGAACAGTGCACTATATGGAAATTTGAATATTGATACGCCTATATCCTGGAGAGTTGTTCTTCACATAGGTTGGCTAGTTGTGAATATGTTCTCCTTAGCAATGGGAAATTAATCTGCGATCATCCACCACTGTTGTCTTCCATGGTCGTCTAGGTCTTTTTGCATTGATTAATTCAACGGTGCTTTTTTTCTTTCTCAGGGTGTACCACAGTGTAGATTTTGCCATTCCTAATAGTTCTAATATTCTTGGATGTTTTTTTTTCGCAGCTTAAAGGGGTTTTGCCCAGAAGTGATTTCCTCACCTAACAGGCTGAACTGTCCTCTTAAGCCTTGAAAATAGGGGCGTTGTGCTTCTGTGTTTAAAAAAACAAGTGCCTCCTCCATGATGCCATCCCACAACCCCATGAGGTCTTACGTTCGATATTCAGTTTCTGTAGATGAGGGCAAACATTTGTATTGGTGTGCATAAACACAGAGGAGAACTGTATGAGCCACAAGCTCTACAGTTTTTTGTTTTTTCTCCCACACATCTGCTCATGAGAGAAGACGAACCAACAGGCAGCATTCAGGAACTGCTGTAGGGGGGAGGGAGGTAGGGCTGAGCAGGGAGCATGTTTACATGTCTGCAGTTTACTCATATAATTACATTACAACCAGCAGATTCTCTAGACAGCACACACAGTTTTTTTTTTCTCGACCCTCCCTTCAAAGTTAGGTTCATGGTGCCCCCTGCCAGTCGAGTAATAATGTGCAAAACAATGCAAAACATGGGCCCATGTCATGCTCCAGGTCGAAGCTAATAGAAATCAGTCAGGAAACTAAGTTTATCTAAGCAACTGGCTGGCAGCTCCACAATGATTCAACTTTTTTTTAATCACAAATTATTTAGAAAAGTGAATAAATACCCATTTGTGAGGATCCCAGCATAAACATTAGGATCAAGGTCCAAAACCCCTTTAAGGAATGGCATGTATCACCACATGGTAGAGCTCTGTTGACCCACTATGATTTCTTCACCAAAAGCAAAATAATATACCAAATGCAAGCACCAACACCTCAAGTCTACATCCATGCCTTTTAATTCCTATTTAATTGAGAATGACATTTTAAAGGAATTGCCCTCACCTGCCCATGAAACATCCTTTCAGTCAATTGTCCAATTACTTATGGCACATGTTAAGTGTGCTTTCACACAGCGCAGTTTTGGTGCAGTTTTAACTGCGCTCCCATTAAAACTGCCTTTATTTAGCAAGCAGCT
Source organism: Phyllomedusa bahiana (assembly GCA_025379985.1). NCBI lineage: Eukaryota > Metazoa > Chordata > Amphibia > Anura > Hylidae > Phyllomedusa > Phyllomedusa bahiana. The sequence goes on from JAODAL010001897.1 coordinate 23,157, forward strand.
TCTTTCAGTTGGTCCCTAAATTGTTCAGAAAGGTGTTTCACTAAAGTAATCCAATGTACTTGTGTGTGAAGTCATTGTGGATACAATCTCACTTAAGAAAAAGAAAAATCCCTTAAAACCATAATTTTTTTAATAGAAATTAATTAAAAATACCCAACATATAGGACACACATGTGAATTGCCTCACAAACTTAGCTCACTTAAAAATTAATAAGTAACACCTAAAGTACCCCAGAGCAGCACTATCAATAATCATTAGGGCTTTCTTGAAAGGCCAGAGTGAGAAGATGTATTCTCAGTGCTCTATTAAAAGCTAAGGAGGAGATTCAGAGTGTGCCTGATCGCCATGCGTAAGCATGTTCCAGAGAACTGTGCTGCTCTCTCTACAGTAGAAGTCTAATGGAGACGGGCAATGTCAAGGTTCTTGATGATTGATGAATGTAACCTGATATCAGCATCAGAGCGGGAGAGAGCAAGGTAGGGTTTTAGGTAGACAAAGATGAGGGAGGAGAGTAGGGAGGAGCAGCGTTGTATGAGAGCTTTATGGGTGAGAGTGATGAGTTTATGCTGTATTCCCTATACTGAATAGGCAACCATGCAGTGAATGACACAGGGGTAGAGGCCTCATATAAGCGGCTGGAAAGAAAGACAAGCCTGGCTGCCTGCATTCATGCATGAATTGGAGAGTGGGAGAGTTTTTGCAGAGAGGGATACCGATAAGCAGGGAGATACAGTAGTCAAGACGAGAAAAGAAAAAGAACAACAATGAGGATTTTGAGTTGTTTCCCCACAGTGTGAAGAGGACGGATTCTTGAGATGTTCTTGAGGTGCAGGTGAATCAGTATCGTGCAAGGGATTGGATAATAGGGGATGAAAGACAGATCGGAATCTATTATAGACCCCAATACAGCGGCCTGTGCCCTAGAGTGATATGGGGTGCCACACTCACTAAACATAAATATCAGAGTACGGACTGTTAGTAGATTTGAGACATGACTAGAAGTGACATTTTAGATGAGGTTTAGTTTAAGAAACAGGGAGGACATGGATGTCCAGAGACATCTGCCAGACAGTCACTGGTGTTTATGGTAGCCAGGGCAGGATTGATGTCCTCGGGAAATATTGTGTATACAGTCATGGCCAAAGTTTTTGAGAATGACAACCAAATTCTTTTCACAATGATCTGATGTCCCTCCCTGCTTTTTATTTAGTGTTTGTTCAGAATTGTTTTTATCACATAACAGAAATACAAAGTGTAAACATATTAAGATTAACAAAAGCTTTTAATTGACAGATTTAGAATGAGTTAATGCAGCAAAGTCAATATTTGCCAGTGTTTACCCTTCTTCTACAGTACCGTCTGCAATTCTCTCCTGGCATGCTCTCATCAACTTCTGGACCAAATCCTGACAGAAAGCAGTCCCATACTTGCACATCAATGCTTGCATTTGTCACAATTTTTTTTTTTTTTTTTCCCCCCGTCTCTTATATGCCCACAAGTTCCAATGGATTAAAAATGGGGGGTTTTTTCCGGAGGGACCCAAAATCCTATGTTTATGTTCCCTGAGCCATTTTGTTATCACCTTTGTTTTAAATGGAAAGGTGCCCCCAATGCGGGAAAAAGGGCTTGTTGATCACCAAAACTGTCTTGGAGGGGTTGGGAAAATTTGCTTTGGAGCATTCGGTACCTTCTTATTCATGGAGGGTTTTTTTAAAGGAAAAGATTTAGAGAGCCGTCCCTTTGGGCTGAGAACAACCCCACACATGAATGGTTTCGGGAGTTTTACATTGGGACATGAAACAAGACGGGGGTATCGCTCACCTTGTTTTCCCCTTTCCCCAAAAAACGTTTACCCCAAAAGTTCCAAACTTTTGGGAAAAGGGATTCTCAGAGAAAATGACTTTACCCAGTCCTCACAGTCCACCCCCTGACCTTTGGAAATACAGTTGCCCTGATTTTTTTTTGGGGGGGCTTTTTTCCCCCCTCCTTGACACCGGGGGCCTGCTCCAGGAGTCCCGCCTCACAGGGGTGCGATGCACTCACACCTCCCTGCTGCCATTCCTGGCAAGCCCACTGCGGGTTAGCCCGAACCAAAGCTGAAACATTTTAAAGAGGGTCCTGGCGTTGCCGGTCTTTCTTGGGCCCCCGGACCCTTTTTTTTGGCAACAATGGAACCCCTTCCTTAAATTCCTGTTATCGATGATTGGTGACTAGGTGCAATTTTTCTAGTGCGATATTTTTCCTGTTTGGCCAGTTTTGTGCAGTGCAATGATGACTGCCGTTTTCCCCGAGATACCTGGTTAAAGAAAGAAAAAAATGATGCCCAAACACCCCTCCCTTTAAATGTCCCGGGTGTGATTCTTACTTTTCATGACAAATTTATCTCCAGCCCGTCCTCATCAAAAACCCCAAAAACCCGTGTTAATGGACAATCACTGAAACATGTTAGGGCCTTTTAAAGGGGGCCTGCAAAAGAAGTGGAAAGTGTTTTTTTGGGGGGGAAAAACTTTTTAGGGAATATTGACTTTTCAATTAAATTTCTGTTAAGCATCACTTTTAAACATTGGAGTATATGCAAAGCCCTTTTAAAAACCCCAGCATAATTTTTAAAAAAATTAAAATTTGTATCTTTTTTCAAAACTTTTGGCCCGACGAGTTGATGTCACACGTAAGAGGGGACTGGAAGCCAAATCTATGATGGTTTTTTCCCAAAGGGGGGTGTGAGATTGAGAAAAGGAGAGGCCAAGAACGGATCCCCCGGGGCCCCCCAGAAAGGGAAGAGGAGAGGAGGGGGAACCTGCAAATAGACACGAAGGCAGTTAAGAGGTAGGGTGGAACCCAAAGGGGGTGTCGGGGCCAATGGGGCCCGACTGTTTTAGGAGGAGGGGTTTAAAAAGTGTCAAAAAGCTCAGGAGTCCAGAAGAAGAACAATGAGTAGACCCTAAATTTACAGTGAGGGGAAACATTGGCTTTAGTAAGCATTTTGGGAGGTAGGTCGGGAAACCTGATTGTAAGGATCAAAAAGAGTTGCAGAGAGGTCGGATTAACAGAGTAGACCAACCTTCCAGGATTTTAGAGATGAAAGGGCAGGTTAAAGATGGTCGGTATTGGGAGTCAGGATGGGCCCAAAAGGGGTTTTCAGTAAAGGGTTATAGCAGCGTGTTTAAAGGAGGATGGGAAGATCCCAGAGGGAGAAGAGGTTACCGATTTCGAAAATGAGAGGACAACTGGAAAAATGGCTGACAAGGTGGGGGGAAAAAGGGGGCACTAGGAGGGGTGGGGGTTGCAACAGGAGAACTTGGACAACCCTCTTTTTTGTGGGTAGGAGCTAAGAGGGTGGGGGATTTTCGGGGGGACCAATGGGTGCTGCTTGGGGTTTTAGGAAAATGTTTTTTCCCGGACTGCAATTTTCTCTTTGAAATTAGTGGCCAGGCATTACAAGAGGTCAGTACCGGGGCCCCCCGACTTTAGGCCTGAGAAGGGAGTGGGGTGTCAAAAAGGCTTTGGGGTTGTTGTTAAGGTTGGATAAAGAGGGAAATTTTTTTGTTTGGCCTGGAGCCAGGTGGGTAAGTCCTGGTCTGGAATTCCCCAAAGGCCCCCGGGGGGGGGCCCCAGGTGCTGGGTGGGAGGGGCCCAAAAATGTCCGGGGGTTTGGAGAGTTTCATTATATTGTTTGGACCCGGGTAGGCGGGAGAGGGAGGAATTGGGGGCAGTGAGGAAAGTATGGGTTGTGAATTCCTGATGCCATGGAGTGGATTTCTAATGGGGAGGGGAGGTGTGTCCCGAGATGGGGGGAGAATTAGTAAAGGAAAAGGGAAAAAAGATTGTGATCAAGAAGTAAGGGAAAATTTTAAGTTGAAATTGAGGGAAAAAAAACGAAAACAGATCAAGAGTTCCCACCTTGTGGTGGGAGGGTTTGTAAACTGCGAAAGGGCCAAGAAGAGGTTTGTGAAAAAAATGAGAGGGAGGGAGACTGGGTCATCAATGGGATGTTAAATCCCCATGATGAAGTGGTATTTCAGTAGAGAGGAAAGAGGGCCCCGGCAGCAAAATGATCCCGAAAGGCGGGGGGGGGGGGGGGGGGGTCTGTAACAACCCGCTGGGGGGAAAAAGTGAAAGAGTCTGAGGGGGTGGGCCTCAAAGGAGGGGGGTTTTAGTGGGGTGCAGGGGGAAGACCTGGGAAGTGCATGGGAGAGAGAATATGCCCAAAACCCCCCACCCCGGGCCCTTTTAGGTTGGGGGTGTGGGTGAAGGTGGCCCCAAGGGGGGGGCGAAAGGGAAGCGGGTCGATTGTGGGGCATGTTTCGGGAGGAACAGGTTGAGGGGGGGAGGGAAAGGTTTAGAACGCAGGGTTTGTTCCGAAGATCGGGGTTCCCCCAGAGCAAAATTTAAAAAGGGACGAAAAGATTTACACGAATAGCAAAGGTTAGCAGGGGTTTTATGGGGGAGGAGGTGGGTGACAGTAAGGAGGGGGGCCGGGGGTTAGGAGAGATGTCACCCTGCAGCAAGAAGCAGGAGAAAGAAAAAGATACCGCAGATGGTTCGGTGGATGAGTATGAGTTTGTGCAGCACTATGTGAGCAGTTGTTTGTGATATTTGAGAAAAGGGGACGGAGTGTGTGGTGATGAATACATGAGTGAGGAAGGAGCGAGGAGCTGAATTGATCGATCTCAGGGGGGCATAACTGGGTGGTAAGCCAGGAGGTAGATGGCTTCAAGATAGAACAGCAATGTGAGCAATGGTGAATAGGTGGGTTTTTTTAAGAAGCCTAGATACTTACAAGAAAAGGCGTTCCCTCTAGCCCCCTTCGGCCCACTCCGTCTAATTTCGTTCTTATTTCAGATAACTCACTTTCATATCTGGTTTAATTACAGATATGGCTCACGTACCCAACATTGCTGTACTGACCCCATTAGGTCAAGAACGATCAAGCTAAACTAAGTTATACCCTGCTATGGTGCAGTTCATTGTATAAATCAGTGGGCCCACTGCCAGCACTTGGTGGATTACAATAAGCCAAGCAGAGGAGATGCTACAAGGCAGTATGTGGGGTCACTAGCAATACAAATAAACAAAGTGGGGATTATTACAGGACGAAATTGGGAGAAATCTATGCATTTCACAGTACCAGGACGCAGCACAGAAATTAAACATAGACAGCAAGACAAATGATGAGAGGTAGTATCCACTATTCACATCACATACAGATAAAAAAAATTGTTCAACTAACTCTACATGGCTATACTGACCCAAATGATATAACTATATATAACGCAGATCAACTGCAATATAGACTCACAATTCCATAGATTTTGCTTGATGTATTCTGTTATTTTCATAGATGAAAGTGAACAACACAGGTACAAAAATAAGTACCAAAATAATGGACCAGATCTAAGAGTAAACACTACAACCATCCAAATCCTATCTAGGTAGAGCACTCGTCCCGAAAGGGACGACCCCACCTCCCGGCGGATCACCCTAACAAAATAGAAATCACGGTCCAGATGATGGCGACCAAAGAATATTTAAATCCCGACGCGTTTCCCCAGTATCAGGTTCATCAGGGATAATATTGATGATCGATATTTAGGTGCAATAGTCCTATATTGTCCTATATGTTGGGTATTTTAATGCATATCTATTAAAAATTATTGTTTTAAGGGATTTTCTTTATCTTCTTTGAGACAGTGTTTATAAATATCCCTGTTATCTATTTTTCTGTGCGCAGTCTTGTGGATACAAACACACTAATTGATTCCTCACTTTCCAACAGATTAAGATTAAGTTGAAAAGAGCTGCTGTTAACAAAGGCAGTTTAATTGGAGTTACAAGTTAAAACTGCACACAAAACTACGGCGCTGTGAGAAAAAAGTCGCCCTAAGACTAAACTCCTATACCCTTCATCAAATTTTAATGAGATAACACTCAACTGAAAGCTGAAAGTTCTGAATTTATGTCCATTAATATAACTATAACTTGAATATGTTTCAGTAAACAGGTAAAAACTAAATTTGTGTCATTGTCCAAATATACATGGACCTAACTGTAGATACCCCTGCCAGCCCTGTTGTCTGTACAGGATTATGGGGGCAGTCATCTTGCCTGAGCTGCTTTAAGCTGCATTTAGGGAGATACTTTACAGAAGTTTCATGGACATAGGAGCCGGTGAAGGGAGCAGACCCATTGACTTCAATAGGAGATTTTCTAGAACATTTTCTTGACCTGGAAAAATCAGTTGCAGGAGGGAGAAAGGGCAACCTGTGACATCCTCCTATTCCTGACTGATGGATTCTATGTATCTATACACATTGGTGTCAACCCTTTCAGTGAGTCTGCTGTGCGATAATCGAGAAGACTGCTGAGAGTTTTTCTCATACAGCAACAGAATTGTCAGACTATCATCCGGTCAAAGTGAAAACTGTAGGCTTTATGGATTTTTTTTTACAAATATTGATAGTGATATGGGAAATAAAAAATTCAGGAAACTAAAAAATTCAGAGTGACACCCCCCTCTATAATGGCATAATGTTGGTTGTTCCCTGCTTACCTCAGGTGTCCATTGTCTAGAATTATATTTCAAATACAGGCAAATATGGAAGACATAATTGTAACCAGAAGAGCTACCACCAGAAGGAGCTGTAATGGCGCCATATTGGTTGTCCGCCAGCTTAACTCAGGTGGCCATTGACTATAATCAGCTTTCAAGCGGTAAATGTGGAAGATATAGTTGTAACCAGAAGAGTCCCCACCAGAAGGCAAGTGAAGTCAGATGATGGTGCAAGAGGGAGAACCAGAATATAGAAAATATCACAAGTGTCAACTGGAAACCTTAAAGGTACCAATGCCAGGGTCAGGCTGTGGCATAATAACGTCCATGATGCATGTCTGTTGTACGTTGTATAAAGGTTCCTGAAATGTTTCCCTTTTGCTGACACAAAACTGTCATAGGTGTCCAAAAATGTGGTGGAGGAATCATACGCAGAGCAATTGTCCCTAGAGACATCGCTGGTGGCTTTTAGGACATGGTGCAAGGGGTCATGTTGAGCCCCCCCAGTGTCCACCTGCCCACAGGTTCAACTAACTAGTAGACTACAACATTGACTCACTTCTAACTCCTTCCTTTGATTATCAGTTGCTGGCAAAGTCAACAGCTTGGGTGGCTTTGGTGGAGGACCATTCACAACTATGATTTATATAGCTTCACAACTCCCAAAGACTTCTACATGCGTTCTTTCTAGTATATAGATGTGACATAATGTGTAATAATTTTTTTGCCTATTGTCACTGCACGTCTGCTAACTCTACTGTGTATGGGGCCCTGGAGCAGCCAGATGTCACTGCACCTCTGCTAACCCTACTGTGTATGGGGCCTGGAGCAGACGGATATCACTGCACCTCTGCTAACCCTACTGTGTATGGGCCACCAGAGCAGACGCATATCACTGCACCTCTGCTAACCTTACTGTGTATGGAGACCGGAGCAGACGGATGTCACTGCACCTCTTCTAACCCTACTGTGTATGGGGCCCCAGAGCACACGGATGTCACTGCACCTCTGCTAACCCCACTGTGTAGGGGGTCCCAAGAGCAAACGGATTCACTCTGTCACCTCTGCCAGGCCGTCTAAACAGCATTCTATGGGCCCCTGGCAAGCTGTGCACTGGCCCCGCCAACCACCATTCACTCACAAGATAAATATAAAAATAACAATAAAATAGACAGAAATAGAAAATCTGTGTTGTGGAAAAACACAGCAAACGGATTTTAGATTGCGGGATTTCTAGGGCACAGGATGGCTGTCCACTTGATGGAGGGGCTATTGGGTCATGTCAGCCTTCCTGTGCCCCCCAGGCCAGCATAACGCAGCATTTATATATAACGTAAGAGCTTCTGCGTGGACTGGCCTGTGGCCTCAGGATGGGCACACATTAAACTCATGTAACTGTCTGCTGTGGTCCAGCCACCATCCTACCCGGGCCACTGTCCCCCACTGTTCCCCCATGATAAGAGAGACTCTGGACAGTGAGAAGTCAGATGGCTGGCTGACCACAAGCAGAGGTTACATGAATAGTCCCATTTCACTGTCCCCCACCCATATGGCCCATGTCAATGTGTCCCCACTCCTTTGGCAGTCACATGTGACATGGCCAAACGAGTAGGGGACAAGACAATGACATGGTCATATTGGTGGGGAACAGTGACAATCAAGTCACTGTCCACCCAACTCGGGCCCTACCTCGGGCTTGTGCGCTGGCCTGGGTGCCCGTCTGCTGCTGACTCTGAAATGGAGCCCGCTGCTGTGAGGAAGGGCAGGAGGCGGGACAACGTTTTTTAAAAAAATTTAATTACCAAGTCCTCAGCTCCAGTGTGCGCCTGGGAGTACCTGCTGCCTCTGAGAGCCGCGCCGGCGCTTTACTGTGCACAGCGCAGGCAGGCGCGCCGCAGTGAAGGAAGGCGGCGCCGCCGCCAGCCTGGGCTGTGAATAGCAAAAAAGAGGGTGCAGGCCGCATAACAAGCGATTGCCAGGCAGGGGCCGCCGCGCAGGCCCCCTTCTCTAAAGCAATAGCCACCCTGCACTTACTGTTCAAATGATACAGGCAGGGCGGGCGCCGCAAAGAAGAGAAAGGCGGCGCCGCCCCGGCCAGCGCTGTGAGCTGTAAAGCGAGGTGCGGTGTAGAAGAGGCCCCTGCTCTCTGACCTCCGCAGCCCGCACCGCCCTGCCTGCGCAGCCCTTGGGACAGAAGTAACTAAGAGTCGCAGTAGAGGCGGAAAGAAACAATGTCCGGGCTCCGGCGGGCGGCGGTGAGAGAATCCTTGGGCCCGGCAGCAGCGCCCGGGCCCTCAGGGGCCACCCCTATGCCTGGTGAGAGCCCCTGGTCAAGTGCCTACCACCTGGCCCAAGGAAGAGACGGCCCCTGACCCTCTGCTAACCATACTGTGTATGGAGCACCAGAGCAGGGACGATGTCTCTGCACCTCTGCTAACCCTACTGTGTATGGAGCCCCGAGCAGACAGATGTCACAGGCACACCTCTGCCTAACCCCTACTGTGTATGGGGCCCGGAGAAGACGATGTCACTTACACCTCTGCTAACACTCACTGTGTATGGGGCCCCTCAGAGAGCAGACGGATGTCACTGCACCTCTGCTAACCCTCACTGTATATGGGGCCCTGGAGCAGACGATGACACTGCACCTCCTGCAACCTACTGTATAGGGGGCCTCTGAGCAGGTACGGATGTCACTGCACTCTGCGAACCCTAACATGATATGGGGCCCTGGGCAGACAGATGTTACTGCACCTCTGCTAACCAAGCTGCATCAGCAAAAAAGAGCTTCAGTTTTCACTACAGTATTGGAATTGGAACCCTGCTTATTGGCAAATGGTTGTCTTCTCTGATGAGTCATATTTTCTGCTTCATCAAATGGATGGCCGTTGGTGTGTCTGCCATCAATGGTCCCTTTTGTAAAAAAAAAAATGTAAACAGGGCCCCTGAAAGGAGTACTGTCAGTACTGTCCTGGTGTCACCCCTGGTGTCAGACAACAAACATCAGAGAACAAACACCCTGCAACCATTGCTGGAAGAACACAAGCTAAGGTGGCAGTGTTATGGTCTGGGACATGGTTTTTGTGGCATTCTCCGGGCCACTCATGCCATTGTGAAGGCATCCTCACGGATTTGGGATAAGAATTCATCTTTTTCAGATCACTTACACACATAACCTGCGAATGGTCTTCCCTGAGGAGATCAATCTTCCAGCAGAGACAATGCGACATGTCACATGACTAGAAATGTCCGACATCGATTGGAAGAGCAGGACTAAGACTTGCAAGTACTACCCTGGCCCCTAATTCCCAAGACCCCAATTGAGCATGTGTGGGAGCCTCTGGATGGTGTTGCTGGCTCTATGGACCTTCCAACAGCTGTGTGATGCAGTCAGTAACTTCTTTTGATGAATACCAACTGTGATTTTTTATTTATATCTTCAGGGCCGCACCCGGTCATTATGCAATACTTTGAACATAGCATTAACTGCACCTTGTCTGTGTGCTCCCTGAATCCCTGGTTACAGTATTGTCTCCTATTGTCACAGCTAGTGTCTACTACACAGTTGAGTCAGATTATTGTGACCACCAGCTTGTATTCAGAGTAACCGCCCGTGTGCAGCACAGGCAGCAACTAGACAGGCTGAGATTGACTCACTGTCTTAGTAGGTTGTCACAGGTATCTAGAGTCTTGCTGACTGCATATAGTCTCCAAAAAATGGAAATCTATTTTAATGACTATATTTACTATTTTGCCATAGGCAAACTTAAACCAGTTCTCATCTATAAAGCACTAAAACTTACTTTTATTATTATAACACTAAACCTCGATACACACTATTTAAAAACCTGTTTTCTAACCTCACCATTTACACCCTTATCTATTGTGACGGAATAACTCCTTTTCCTATTTTCAAGTCTGTGGAACACCACCAAATACAGAGTTTTAAATAGTGATGTATGAGGTTTAAGTGTTATACATAATAAAAGTTAAGTTTTAGTGCTTTATAGATTGAGAACTGAGTTTAAGTTTGCCTATGGCAAAATAGTAAATATAGTCATTAAAAATAGATTTCCATTTTTTGGAGACTATATGCAGTCAGCAAGACTCTAGATACCAGTGACAACCTACTAAGACAGTGAGTCACTCTCAGCCTGTCTAGCTGCTGCCTGTGCTGCACACGGGCGGTTACTCTGAATACAAGCTGGTGGTCACAATAATATGACTCGCCTGTGTAGTAGACACTAGCTGTGACAATGTGGAGACAATACTGTAACCAGGGATTCAGGGAGCACACAGACAAGGTGCTGTTAATGCTATGTTCAAAGTATTGCATAATGACCGGGTGCGGCCCTGAAGATATAAATAAAAATTCACAGTTGGTATTCATCAAAAGAAGTTACTGACTCAGGAAACTTCATAGTGTGGTATATACCTGGGGCTATTCCATTTAAAGCAAATACACGTCAAACCTGTTCTGTGCACTGGTAACTTGCTGCCTCTAAAACAAAGGAGGTCTAGTGAAGCCAATGGGCATCCAGGACAAAGTAACTGAGGGAAAGCTATTTAAAGGGAATGTGGCATCAGAAATGATCTATTGTTTAACTCATGTATTTATGTTATGTCAAACACATTTTTAAAGAATTTTTAGTAATGTTTTTTTTTTTTATTTCCCATCTCAGGTTCAATATGTATAAAAAAAAATAAAAAAAACAAAACTGAAATCCTGCAGTTTTCACTTTGGCCACTAGGCCTAATAATAGCCTGACACTTCCTTATCTGTAGAGAAAACTTTTCAGTAGTCTCCTCATTATCAGTACAAGCAGGGTTACACTGAAATGTGACACCAATGTGTATAGATAACACAGGATCCACCAGTAACAATAGGAGATGTCACAGCTCTCCCTCTCCTCCTCCCTTCACAATGACTTCTTCCCAGGTCACATAGCCTAGAAAACTCTCCTATAGAAGTCAAGGGGTCTGCTCCTGTTCACAGGCTCCTACATGCATGAAGCTGCTGTAATACACCTTCCTATTAATGCTGTTAATGGCAGCTCTGACAAAATGGCCGCCCCCAAAATCCTGTACAGACAACTGAATTTAACTAATCTACAGTCAGAAAATACAAACGGCTACAAGAAAAGAATATGGATCAGTGTCTGGTTTTATTTAGGAAGAAATGGTGATGGATTCCCTTTAAACCTGGCAAACAGCCCCTTGTGTGGATTTATATAGAGAATTCCGTATCTGTTGTAGTAAATCCTTGTGCTCCCTGTGATATAACAATTCTGGAGCCTCTTCTCCTATAACTCTGTGCTGTGCCTCTGTTATAAGGCAGAGAAATCTATTACTGAGTCAGTCAGCTGGTGCCCAGAGCAACCAAACAGAGCTCAGCTTACATTTCTTTCACTCTTCTGGAAAAATGAAAGCTGAGTTCTGGTTGGTCACTATGGGCTCTGATTGGTTGCTATGAGCTCTGATTGGTTGCTATGAGTTCTGGTTGGTCACTATGGGCTCTGATTGGTTGCTATGAGCTCTGATTGGTTGCTATGAACTCTGGTTGCTATGGGCTCTGATTGGTTGCTATGGGCTCTGATTGGTTGCTATGGGCTCTGATTGGTCACTATGGGCTCTGATTGGTTGCTATGGGCTCTGATTGGTTGCTATGAGTTCTGATTGGTCGCTATGGGCTCTGATTGGTTGCTATGGGCTCTGATTGGTTGCTATGGGCTCTGATTGGTCGCTCTGGGCTCTGACTGGTTGCTCTCGGCTCTGATTGGTTGCTATGGGCTCTGGTCGCTATGGGCTCTGATTGGTTAGTATGAGTTCTGATTGGTCGCTATGGGCTCTGACTGGTCGCTATGGGCTCTGATTGGTTGCTATGGGCTCTGATTGGTTGCTATGAGCTCTGATTGGTTGTTATGGGCTCTGGTTGCTATGGGCTCTGATTGATTGCCATGATCTCTGATTGGTTGCTATGAGCTCAGATTGGTTGCTATAGGCACTGATTGGTTACTATGAGTTCTGATTGGTCGCTATTAGCTCTGATTGGTTGCTATGAGCTCTGATTGGTTGCTATGAGTTCTGATTGGTTACTATGGGCTCTGATTGGTTGCTATGGGCTCTGAGTGGTTATATGAGTTCTCATTGTTTTCTATGTGCTTATTGGTTGCTATGATGTCTGATTGGTCGCTATGGGCTCTGGTCGCTATGGTCTATGATTGGTTGCTATGGGCTCTGATTGGTTGCTATGAGTTCTGATTGGTCGCTATGAGAAACAAGAACAAACGGACATCCAGTTTACACAAATGAGGCCCACTGACCCTCATTTACTATAGTGATTGTGCTAGAAAAATGTCTTAAAATGCGCCAAGAAGTGATGCATTTTTGGCACAGCATTTAGAAAACACATTTATTATGGATTCGATACACTCTTGCACACACTCCAACACAGGGGCGTGGCCTAGTGGGAAAGTGGGCGTGGTCACTGAACCAAAAGTGCGCCAAAATTCTGGCGTAGAAAGAAAGCCAAATAAGAGTTGGTCTAAAAAGCTAGATACGTCTGACTACTTTTATCAGCATGAGCCACTGTGAAAAATCAGGCACATTTTTAGATGGCCTTAGCCTCACGGCACTGACAAAATACCGGTCGGATTATCTGGCCACGGTTTGCGGATTCAGCTGCTCCCCTTTACATTGAACAGTTCATGTTCCGCCCAAAAACCGGGCAGAAGAATAAACACTTTCAAAGTCTTTTAGACGGTTGGATTTGCCATCACAAAATCTGAGCTGTGTAGACTACGGGGCGGATTTTCTATTAAAGTCTATGGGGAGGGTTTCCAGTCGGTTTCTAAATCTAAAAAACCGTCTGAAAATCCCATTGAAAACCAGTGCCGTGGGGACATACCCGAAGCCTACACCAAGGGTATGTTCAGACAGCGTCTTGCAGGCATATAGCAGCACGTACTGTGTGCACCACTATATGCCTGCTGCTTCAGCCAGCATGCATTTCTGAAGCACTCCCATGGACATTCACTGACGTCACTTCTTTCTCCAATGCATTCTGTGCGTTCATAGAACTTAATGAGAGCTATGATTTTACCGTATTTGCAGCGAGTACGCAATTAAGCGCCAAAGTACGCCCTGCAAATACGCCATTTGAACATACCCTAACTTTTAACCACTTACCGACTGTCATGATCATGCCCGACAGACCCTCAGCTGTGAGCTCTAGTCGCCGACCACGACCGTTGCGACGAAAGATGAGGTTCATGACATAATGCTTTCACTAGTGTGATGTTGTTATAAGCATTCTCACTAATGTTGGTTCACTATCTATTCTGCCTAGCAACAGTGATGTATTAAGGGAGGAGGAGACGGAGCTAAAGGGGTGGAGAGGCGGCAGAGGAGTTACAGGATGCCATGATGGAAGCAAGGAATAAAGTGTTCTGATCCAGCAGATGATTATCTCCAAGTGGATTCATTCCAGGGTACCTGCATCCTCACCACAACACTACAACTGGCGACGAGGATTAAACATCATCAGCTAAAGGTATTTCAGCAAGACAGCAAACTGTGTACAAGATTGCAACACTAGCACCAGCCATGGCCTGCTTACCCTCCTTCAGTGCATTTGAGGTGCACCAGCCCCAAGCTAACCTGGCAGCCTGTTGGAATAAATGGCTAAAACGCTTTGAGATATTCCTACAAGCAATGAACATTACTGACAATGCAAGAAAGAAAGCAACGTTATTACACTATGCGGGGGAGGGGTGTATGATATCTTCACAACTCTGCCAAAACACTGGGGAAGACAGTGACTATGAGGTATGCAAAGCAGCATTAACCAAGCACTTCTCTCCACATATAAATGCTGCTTTTGAAATTTTCAAGTTTAGACAGACAAAGCAGTCGGCAACAGAAAGCATTGATGAATATCATGTCCGCTTAAGACAACTTGCAGCGTACTGTGAATTTGCAGACACTGACATGGAGATTCAAATGCAAATCATACAAGGATGCGTGTCATCTAAGTTAAGGAGACAAGCACTCAGAGATCCCACAATGACTTTGGCAAGGCTGCTGGACACAGCCCGTATCAATGCTGCAGCCGAGAATCAAGCTAAACTCATAGAGAACATAGACTGTACGCCAGAGCAGCCATCTTCTGTAGCAAAGCTCACTCAGAAGCCACATGTGCCTTACACACAACCTGCTACAACTGTGGAGGTTCTTATCCTCACCAGAAATCCTGCCCAGCAAGGGGAGTAGCTTGTCATAACTGTGGGAAGCAAAATCACTTTGCAAAAGTTTGCAGATCTCTACCACCATCTTCTCCATCTTCCAAGCATTCCATGCCACGGAAAGTGCTGGCAGTACAGTCAGTGCCACCTAACAATGAGCCCAGCAGCACCTACCTATTCTCAGTAACTGCAGAGGGGTCTCAAAGTGTGTGTGCAATAACTAACCCAAAACAAGTCATCTTAATAAATGGCACTCCTGTGGAGACACTGGTGGATACAGGGGCCTCTGTCAATGTTATCAGTCATGCTGTCTACAATAAGCTAAAGAGCAGACCTGCTTTGCAGTGTACTAACCTGAAGATTTTTCCTTATGGTTCAGCTACTGCCTTACCTCTTTGTGGCAAATTTCAGTCAGAACTAACATCTGATGGGAAATCCATCACAGACACTTTCTATGTAGTGGAGTGCTCTGCAGACACCCTTCTCAGCTGCAGTAGTGCTGTATCTCTGGGTTTAGTGAAACTGGTTAACAGCGTAACAAACTCTTCTGTCCACAATGTTATGCAGAAATATCCGCAACTCTTTCAAGGCCTAGGTAAACTGAAAGACTTTCAAGTGAAATTACATATTGATCAGTCTGTACAGCCATCAGTTCAACCGCACAGGCGCATCCCATTTCATGTCCGCAAGCTGGTGGAGAAAGAACTTCAAGACCTGGAGACGTCCGATGTTATTGAACGGGTGGAAGGCCCAACTCCATGGGTCTCACCAATTGTTGTAGCCCCTAAACCTAAGCAACCTGGTAAAATCAGATTATGTGTGGATATGCGACATGCCAATCGTGCTATTCAAAGAGAACGGCACATTACTCCTACTATTGATGATATTCTTACAGACCTAAATGGTGCAAAAATATTTTCAAAAATTGATCTAAAATCAGGTTATCACCAGCTTGAACTGCATCCAGACTCCAGATATATTACAACTTTTAGCACTCACGTCGGTCTGCGAAGATTTAAAAGACTAAACTTTGGCATCTCATCGGCTGCAGAAATATTTCAAAATGTTATTAGACAAGTTCTTTCAGGAATACCTGGAGTCCTCAATGTCAGTGATGACATCCTAATCTTTGGTACAACCCAAGAAGAACATGACAACCACTTGGAACAAGTATTTCAGAGACTGCAAACATGCAACCTAACTGTAAATACATCAAAGTGTGAGTTCAACAAGGAGTCGTTAAATTTTTTTGGCTATATTTTTTCTGCAAACGGCATTTCAGCAGACCCTCAGAAAATAGCTGCCATAACCTCGGCAAGCCAACCTCAAAATGTATCGGATGTTCGGAGTTTTCTTGGTCTGGTTACTTACTGTGGACGATTTATACCCGATCTGGCTACGGTGTCTGAACCCCTACGACACCTTACAAAAAAAGATGCTCCGTGGTTATGGACTGCTGAACATCAAACAGCATTTGACACACTGAAGTACAGTCTAAACTAGTGACACAGTCATGGCCTATTTTGACCCCCTAAGTCTACAGAGCTGATTGTGGTGCCAGTCCTGTCGGCCTCGGCGCCATTCTAACTCAGGTCTCCAAGAATGGCGCATTTCTACAGTCTCCTATGCAAGCAAGGCTCTAACAGAGACGGAACAGCGCTATTCCCAAACCGAGAGGGAAGCCCTTGCTGTTGTGTGGGGATGCCTTCATTTCCCCACTTTACGTTTTTGGTCGTCCGGACACAGTGATAAGTGATCATAAACCACTCATTCCTATATTCAATAAACATTCTTCGAAGCCACCCCCGCGGCTTGAACGTTGGCTGCTCCGTCTACAAAATTACCGTTTTCATTTGAGATATGAGGCAGGTGCTGGGAACCCTGCAGATTACTTTTCAAGACATCCTTCACCGCAATCGGCCAAGGGTGACCTGCCGGCAACTGTTTTAGCCGAGGAGCATGTGAATTTCGTTGTTGCACACTCTGTACCAAGAGCAATGACCTTGAAGGAAGTTAAACAAGCGGTGCAGTCTGATCCCCTACTTCAGTTAGTTATCGACACTGTACGATCTAAGAACTGGAGCTCTTTTCTAGCTGAGGCTCGCCTGCACTCCCAGGATCATACAGCAAATTTTTTAGGCTTTCTTTAATGCAAGACATTCACTCTCAGTTTCCGATTCAGAGTTGCTATTACGTGACAGTCGTCTGGTCATTCCGCAGGAGCTTCAAGCCAGAGTGCTGGACCTGGCTCATGAGGCTCATCAAGGTGTGGTAAAAACAAAGCAACTGCTTAGAGAGAAAGTATGGTTTCCAGGACTAGACAAAAAAGTGGAAGCACTCATTGAAACATGTATTCCTTGTCAAGCAACTAGAGTTGACCATAGCCGAGCAAACCCGTGCGAAATGTCACCTCTGCCAGAACGTCCCTTTGGACTGCTGTTAGTGTCGATTTCTGCACTTTGCCAGATCATTCCTATTTCCTGGTTGTCATAGATGATTTTTCTAGGTTTCCAGTCATTGAACCAGTTTCCACCACCTCTGCAAGAGCAGTTATACCAAAGCTGGACAAGATCTCAGCCTATGGCATACCTGAAATGGTGAAAACCGACAATGGGCCGCCTTTTAATAGTGCAGACTTTCAATCTTTTGCAGCTTATCTTGGCTTCACCCACAGAAAAATAACTCCTTACTGGCCTCAGGCAAATGGGGAAGTTGAACGTTTCATGCAATCCATCAACAAGACTCTCAGAATTGCCACCATGGAACACAAGGATTTACAACAAGAACTGCACCGATTCCTTAGACAGTACAGAGCCACCCCACACTCCACTACAGGAATACCACCTGCAACTGCGCTTTTCAACAGGCCTTTGCGCATTAAACTTCCGGACATCCCGGCAGTTTCGGTCCAGACACCATTGACTCTCAATGATGCCTCTGCCAAAGAAAGGATAAAGAAATATGCGGATAAGGGCAGTCGTCGCAGCCAGCGGCTGGAAGTGGGAGATTGGGTTCTTGTTAAAAGGCTGAGACCCAGTGACAAATTATCATCTCCTTATCATCCAGAACCCTTCCAGGTCACGAACGTCAAAGGTACCATGGTTACTGCACCAGGACCGCCAAGTCACTATAAACGTGTCACATTTTAAAAAGCTTCGGGGCTATGATCCAGAGGCAACTACGGAGGAGGTGGATGATGAAGAGATCCTACCAGACACAAGTGGTTCAGCAACAACAGGAGATGCCTCAGAAGATTTGCCGAATTCGTCAAACTCTCCACGCTACCCGATAAGGAGTCGAAGGCCACCCCCTCATTTAGGGGATTATGTTCTGCAGTAAAACTTTATTGTCAATTGGGACGTTTTATTGATTGTTCATTTTCGTGGTTACATGTTGTTCTTGTTTGTGAGAAGGGGAGAGATGTGATGTTGTTATAAGCATTCTCACTAATGTTGGTTCACTATCTATTCTGCCTAGCAACAGTGATGTATTAAGGGAGGAGGAGACGGAGCTAAAGGGGTGGAGAGGCGGCAGAGGAGTTACAGGATGCCATGATGGAAGCAAGGAATAAAGTGTTCTGATCCAGCAGATGATTATCTCCAAGTGGATTCATTCCAGGGTACCTGCATCCTCACCACAACACTACAACTAGTGTGAACTTGGTTGTACTTCTCTGCTTTACTAATTGATTCCTGGCCGACACCCATGGTCAGGAATCATCCAGCACTCCACTAGTTAACCTGGTTCCCTGCTTCTCTTGTTGATTGACTGTCCTGTATTCCAATCTGGTCTTGTGTTCCATCCACCTATCACCTCTGTTCTGTTTTCTCTTGTTCCCTATATAAGATTCCTCTGCCAACCATCCTTACCTGCTATAGAAGTTTTCTGCTTGTAGCTAGCCCTTCCGTTCCTGAGCTCCTTTCTGGTATTTGACCCTGCTGTTCTACTGACTATTCTTTCTCTCTGTGATTTTGTACTGCTTCGCCCGACCAGTATTTACCTGGCTAGTCTGACCCCTCTTTATTGTGTTCTGTCCTTGTTTGTCTTATTTAGTGTAGCTCCTAGTCTTCTGGTTGGGGCCGACCTATTAAGGAGTCGGGCACCCCCAAAAGGCAGGGAAAGTGGTTGGGACCATTGTCAGAGCCTTACTCTGTTCGCGTGACCCTGACCGGTCCCTTACATTAACAATTTACAGAAAAAACACAGAAAAAATGGGACATTAATTACTCAAAAAACACAGAAACAAGGCCATACTCACAGCTTAAAGGCTGGACTGAAATGGAAGCCAGTAAAGAGGCAACACTGGCCCCTATGCTACTTGGGAAAGATAAACAGGTGCAGCTGATTGCTGTACGTTGATCTAATGCTTGTCAGCAAAACTTTACAAAAATGAACAGGAGGTTCTTAGCATATTTTTTGATCAAACCGTATGAGCCCACTTGCCACTTCACGGCGACCTCTATAAAGTGGGCTCAAATGTTTTGATCAAAAAATATGCTAAGTACCTCCTGTTCGTTTTTGTAAAGTTTTGCTGAGAAGCATTAGATCAATGTACAGCCATCAGCTGCACCTTCTCACATGTATCCATGACTCATCAGGAGATCATCTTGACTAAGTTCCCTTTTTAAGAATAAGGCCATGTTCATACGGCTTAAAATGGGCCGTATTTCGGTCCGTAATTACGCGCCGAAGTGCGCCAATTACAGGCCGAAAACGGCCCATTCATTACGGTAATTCACAGTTCTCATAGAGAACTATGGATTACATGTCACTTTCTAACGGCGTATACGCACTGCTGGTAATGAATGTCCATGGGCCGGCGAGGTGCTGGCCCCCAGCTCCCGCCCCCGTCCACACGGCGTAATTGCGGGGCGAAATTAAAGGAACTTGTCAGATGTTAGGCTGAGTTCACACGGCTTATTCACGGTGTAATTGCGGGACGGATTTCGTCCGCAATTATGCCGTGTGCTCGGCAGCGGGGGCGTATACCGCCGTGAATAATTGACATGTCACTTTCTCCCCGCTCGCGAAATATGGCGAACGGGGAGAGGAGACGGAATCCATAGTTCTCGATGAGAACTGGGGATTACCGTAATGACTGGGACGGATTTCAGCCCGTAATTCGCGCAGTATGGCGCGAATTACGGGCCGAAATCTGTCCCAAAATAAGCCGTGTGAACATTGCCTTAGGGTGAAAGATAGATCCCATAGAAAAAGAAACTTAGGAATGGTCTAAAGCTCATCATATAATTGCCAGTGTGTGAAGAGATAAATGATTGTGGGAAAATTTCTACAAAACTTCAAATTTTTTTCAGTTTTTTTTTTCAAGCACTGAACTTATGAAATACATAAAGGTTTATATACATACAAAGAGCAAGTATCATAAAGATGCTGAGCAACAGATGGACAATGGAAAAGATTGTGGCCTCCCCATCGAGGCCTACAGTCTACAAAGAAGGGAAAAGGAGACAGAAGAGGAGAGAAGAAGCTGCCTCCATAGTGGTTATAGTAGGTCGATTCTAGTTGTTCTTAAAGATTTGGATGGCGGAAGAAAGTCAGATATGTTCAGGTAGTTCCACAAGAATGTGGTGTGCACAAAAGAAATCTTGATGTCGACATGAGGAGCAGAGAAGAAAAAGCAAAGAAGGAGGATGGAGAATCTTGTGAGAATATGTGTAGGTAGCTATAGGTACATTATGACAGAGATGATTAGATGTGGAGTGGAGATTACACGTGGAGAGGTATCAGGAGATCAGGGCAGAGATGTACGGAGAGGACAGGTTGTGGAGTGGAGATTACACGTGGAGAGGTATCAGGAGATCAGGGCAGAGATGTACGGAGAGGACAGGTTGTGGAGTGGAGATTACACGTGGAGAGGTATCAGGAGATCAGGGCAGAGATGTACGGAGAGGACAGGTTGTGGAGTGGAGATTATATAAGGAGAAGTATCAGGAGATCAGGGCAGAGATGTTTGGAGAGGACAGGTTGTAGAGTGGAGATTACACATGGAGAGGTATCAGGAGATCAGGGCAGAGATGTACGGAGAGGACAGGTTGTAGAGTGGAGATTACAAGTGGAGAAGTATCAGGAGATCAGGGCAGAGATTTTCGGAGAGGACAGGTTGTAGAGTGGAGATTACACGTGGAGAGGTATCAGGAGATCAGGGCAGAGATGTTCGGAGAGGACAGGTTTTAGAGTGGAGATTACACGTGGAGAGATATCAGGAGATCAGGAAATTTTTATTTCTTTAATTTCGTTAGCCAATGATCAATAATATGGGGCTAACGAAATTAAAGAAATTAAAATGAATTTATTGAATTAATATTTATTAGTTTATTTTTGTTACCCCCATTTTATTGGTCATTTTATATACAGATCGGCACAACTTCAGGAGTCTTATCATTTGATTTCGGCCATGTACAGTTTTATTATAGATTGCATTAGAAAACACATAAGAGCGTCGCTCGCTCTCCCATTGGTCCAAATAACTGCGCCTCTTTTAACTTAGCAAAACACAAACAGAGCTCGCTCTGCATTTCTTTTCCCCATAGAACTCTATGAGATAATTAGCTCACCCACTGATTGGCTCTTCCCCCCAACCAATCACAGTGCTAGAATATTTCCCATACACAGTAATAACTTTTAGGGCGCCCTTCTATCGCGCCCTTCTTGCTCCACTCAAAATAGACGCAATACATATGATTGGTGGATTCAGATCTGCCACCTGGTCATTTGATTGGTCAATACTTCTCCATAGGTTATAATGGATCACTGTCGCTCCTATTCTGATTGGCTGGTTTATGCCGACCAAGGAGAAGAGCTTACAGAATTTGAATTACTGTATTTCCCGGCAGCTTACAATATCGCAATTCCTGATGTAGCTCCGGTGACGGCAACAAACGCCTTGTTAGGGATTTTTATTTATGTATTTTTTTAGAAGGTTTGAGCTCTTTTACAGAGAATGTTTTACACCTAATAAAAACGATTTTTGGAATCTTACTCCATGCCGCATGGAGCTGAGAGCTGTGTATTGCTGTAACAGTCGACCTAGAGCACATTTTGCCCCATTCCATTACGTTCTTGCTTCACTTCGCCTCCTCCGGCTCATTTAAACCAGAATCAACTAGGTCTGCCGGAGCTTATGAGCGCTGCAATGCGCCTCACTTTGCCAACCCGCGATCATACATGCCTCGGACTATTCGAATGAGCCGCGTCCCGCCCCAGAACGCCCACACCGCGCCCATTGCACGCCCCTTCATGTTAGGCACATCGGAAAGTGGCGAAGGTTGTGCCTAACATCGCATCCCTGCGTCCGAAAGGGGATTCGGATCGGTGAGGCGCCGTTTTCGCCAGAAAACAGGCGCAAGTCCCGATCATACATGTTGCCCTACATGTGGAGAGGTATCAGGAGATCAGGGCAGAGATGTTCGGAGAGGACAGGTTGTGGAGTGGAGATTACACATGGAGAGGTATCAGGAGATCAGGGCAGAGATGTACGGAGAGGACAGGTTGTGGAGTGGAGATTACACATGGAGAAGTATCAGGAGATCAGGACAGAGATGTACGGAGAGGACAGGTTGTGGAGTGGAGATTACACATGGAGAAGTATCAGGAGATCAGGGCAGAGATGTACGGAGAGGACAGGTTGTGGAGTGGAGATTACACATGGAGAGGTATCAGGAGATCAGGACAGAGATGTACGGAGAGGACAGGTTGTGGAGTGGAGATTAAATAGGGAGAAGCATTAGGAGATCAGGGCAGAGATGTACGGAGAGGACAGGTTGTGGAGTGGAGATTATATAAGGAGAAGTATCAGGAGATCAGGACAGAGATGTACGGAGAGGACAGGTTGTGGAGTGGACATTACACATGGAGAGGTATCAGGAGATCAGGTCAGAGATGTTCGGAGAGGAAATGTTGTGGTGTGGAGATTACATATGGAGAGGTATCAGGAGATCAGGACAGAGATGTACAGAGAGGACAGGTTGTGGAGTGGAGATTACATAGGGAGAAGCATTAGGAGATCAGGGAATAGATGTTCGGCGAGTACAGTTTTTGGAGTGCTGATTATATATGGAGAGGTATCGGGAGATCAGGGCAGAGATGTACGGAGGGACAGGTTGTGGAGTGGAGATTACATAGGGAGAAGCATTAGGAGATCAGGGCAAAGATGTACGGAGAGGACAGGTTGTGGAGTGCAGATTATATATGGAGAGGTATCGGGAGATCAGGGCAGAGATGTACGGAGAGGACAGGTTGTGGAGTGGAGATTAGATAGGGAGAAGCATTAGGAGATCAGGGCAGAGATGTACAGAGAGGACAGGTTGTGGAGTAGAGATTATATAAGGAGAAGTATCAGG
Organism: Phyllomedusa bahiana; assembly: GCA_025379985.1. Lineage (NCBI taxonomy): Eukaryota > Metazoa > Chordata > Amphibia > Anura > Hylidae > Phyllomedusa > Phyllomedusa bahiana. The sequence goes on from JAODAL010001897.1 coordinate 46,311, forward strand.
AGATCAGGGCAGAGATGTACAGATATTACAGGTTGTGGACAGTTGTGACTGTCATTGTATTGTGGAAGGACTGATGGAGGGGAGAGACAGAGGAGAACTGAGGGATCTACTTCGACCTGTCTCTGTCCCATTTACTTTGAGGTGCACCTGCCGTATTGTTAACAGCTCAGCCTGTCTGAATGCATTAGTGCTGATACTGTCTCCTGTTCTCTGGATACTTATTGTATCCAGTTTGCATGACTCCGCTCTAGCCTTAGGACTTGACCCTCAAATGTACTCACTTAGATAGTCTCTGTTGTCTTTACTGTCTAGAAGCCTGCTCCATCTGAGACTATAGTAGGGTCCATGGTTTGCAAATCCTAATCCTCTTTGACGGGGTCAAGGGTTAATGCTGTGGTTTTGCTTAGGCTCCTTGCTTTTGTTTCAGAGCTAATAGTTTGGAAGCCTGAAGTTATTGCTTCCCTACTGCTCGATGGTGTCTGCCAGCAGCTTCCAGTTAGAGGTTTCCAATCTACATGAGATTATAGATAAAAACATTTGTATATTGACAGATTCTTCTTTCACTTGAAGTTCTCCAGTTTGATCAGTGGTATTTATATAATTGCATTATAGACCCCGTTGAACTTTATTTTATCTACTGCCCCCAGTAACAGCTGAGCAACTCCATAATGCAGGAATACACGGATCCATCACGAATAGAGGCCTACTTAATACCTCTACATCACCTGTCTGTCACTGGGGGGCGTCATTTCTGTAGCACAGTCTACAATGGAAAGCTGGCAACTCCAGATACAAGGGGCGACATGTACGATTTTCGGCGCCCAGGCGCCAATCTTAATTTTTCTGCATTAGTAGCGTAGAATGAGCCTCACTCTATGAACCTGTTCTACTGCGGGTCATAGATTAGTGCTTTCTAGCTACAAAGCGACAATTCAGGTTCAGGTAAACTACTTTTAAATTGGTCTACCTGTTCCAGCAGTAATGCGCCTGGTTTTGCCATAATAAAGTCATACATGTGTAGAATACTATCGTTGTAGTGCGACACATCTCCAGAGCGCCTTCGCATCTTAGGCGCATTACAAAGTGTCGCGGGCGCATATGGGGGCGACATGATTTTTGCCGTTAAGACACCAATTTTTATGCACATTACATTAGTGTAGAATGTGCCTGAATCTATGAACCTGTTCTACAGCAGGTCATAAATCAGGCGCATTCCAGCACATAAATGACAATTCTGGCTCAGATAAACTACTTTGAAAGTGGTCTACCTGCTCCAGCAGTACTGCACCTGGAATTGCCGTATTGTAGCTATAAATCTATAGGTTCGTATGGTTCTAGTGTGCCCCGCCTCCCGCACGCCCCCCTGAAATCAGGCGCATTACAAAGTGCGGCAGGCGCACTGTAATGCGCCTGATATTGGCGTACGGGTGTCTTTAACCTATAGCGAACGGAGCTGCACTAGATGTTGGGCTGGAAAGACGGCATACTTCTGCCACAGCTTCGTTCATACATGTCGCCCATGATGCGCCTAATTTTTAAGTGTGCCTACTCATACATCGAGCACACAGGGCTGTGCCAGTTTTGGGGCTGATAGAACGCCAGATAACTGTCGCAGCCCCGTACATACATGTCGCACAAGAAGTACTGCAGGACTACAGACTACCATAGTATAGATTGGGATGGAGGCTGAATTTATTATTTACAGGGGTTGTGTCATGCTGGAGTGGAAGGGGAGGGGTGTGTGTAGAGTGGGGAATCCTGAACTATAAGGTGGAGTTCTGTTCTGTAAGAACTGTAAATCTGTGGAATAGCCGCCTGAGGAGCTGGTCACAGCAGGAACAGTTGGGAGTTTCAAGAAAGGCTTAGATACCTACCTGAAACTAAAGAATATTAATACGTACATAACCATGTAATATTCTGGATCCTGGCTGGTGGCGGCTCTGGGGTCAGAGATGGGGTATCCCCTGGAGTAGATTGGTTCTTGCCTTGTGGCTTTCAGGGCATTAATCAGTGGGGAGGCTGGGCTTAAAATCCTTGTCTCTCTCCCATCACCCACTTTTTCCCCACCCTTGGTTGAACTTGATGGACACGTGTCTTTTTTCAACCGTACTAACTATGTAACTAAGATACCCCATTAGGGCATATGGATATCTAATAGAGAGACAACTACTTTTAAGAACTGTGTTTTAGTAAACACTTCTGTTACCAATTCTGGAGCATCTCCTCTTATATCTCTATATTGTGCTGCACCTGTTATTCCTCCTAGAAATGTATTACTGAATCAGTCATCAGACGTTGCCCAATCAGTTCTGGAAAGTCAGGTTGTGCAGGGACACTCCTCCCCCCAGTTAGTAACACCCACTTGACAGATTCAGTAATACATTTCTGGACAGCAAGGCTTTTTTTTAATTCAGGACAAGGTAAAGGCAGGTTCACATGATATGACTGGCACAGACACCTGACATAGCCAGGAGACACCACTTACTTCAACACAGGCAGCTAACATGATATTCTATAGACTGGGAGAGGCGGTTCCCTGGGTGCAGGTAGCTGGCATGACATGGAATAGATCAGTAGACACAGTTTCCCTGGCACAGAAAGCTGTCCATTGGATAGAATGGTAGACGCAGCTACTTCTCCCCCTGGCAGTAGAGAGCCTGGTGCAGCAGGTCCCTAGAACTGACACAGCTGACAGGACTTGGTATAGTTTGGTAGAGACAGCTTGGCACAGATAATATAGCTATACACAGTATCCACAGCAAAGGGTGGCAGCTACCTATCCCCTGGTGCTGCATGTCCCTGGCACAGGCAGTGTGTATGACTTTGTAAAGATAGGTGTAGTTTAATCAGGCATGGGGGATTTTGAATACCACGGGCCATCAAAGATGGCAGCTATTCCCGGGCACTACAAAGCCACACATAACTCCCCACAACCAAAGTTGGCAGCTATTACCCGGGGAATCAAAAACCCAAAGTGCAGCAGTTCCGGCCCGATAGGGGAATGACCTGGAAAAGGAGAAGCAGTTGGCCCGGCAAGATATCTTGATAAACTGTTGCAGAATTATTAGGCAAAAGAGTTTTTGATCACATCACCCTTTTTCACATGTTGTTCCCCCCCAAGCGTACAGGCTTGAAAGCCAAGTCCCCAAATTAAGTAAGTCAGGTGATGTGTATTCTGTAATGAGGAGGGCTGTGGGCAATAACAACACCCTATATAAGGTGTGCTTTTTTTAGGCAACTTCCTTTCCTTTGGGAAAAAGGGCAGAAGAGAATTTGGACGGAATCTGAAAAAATCAAGAATTGTGAGATTCTGCGAGGGATGCAGCAGTCTTGAATTTGCCAACTTTTTAAGCGTGATCCCAACAATCAAGCGTTTTACAAATACCAAAAGGGACGAAGAACTTTTTTTTTTTAAAAAAAGGCGATAATAACTGCCCATGAATTGAGGAAAATCAAGCGGGAAGCTGCCAAAGCCATTAGCCACCCGTTTTGCCCCATTTTTAGGTGCAACAGTATGGGTATAAAAAGCACAAGGTTGCGATACCGGGACATGGCCGAGGTAATGAAAGGGTGAAAAACGACCAAGAAACAAAATAAAACGCAAACTGGGGGAAGAAATATCTTAAACGATTTTTCTAAGGTTTTATGGACGGGTGAAATGGAGGTGGAAAACCCTTTATGGGGCCCGAAGGAAAAGGGGCCCGAGGGTGGATCAAAGGGGGAAAAGACCCACTGGGGAAAAACCCCAACCCCCGCAAGATGGAGGTGGGGTACTTTTTGGGGGTTTGGCTTTGGGGGGAATTTTTTTGGGGGGGGCCCCTCCAAGATATCCGTTTTGGGGGCTAATTTTGGGTTTTTTTCGGGGTTTAGGAAGGGGGTGAAGCTCAAAACTCCCAAAACCTACTGCCAGTTTCTGGGGAAGGGGGGAAAACCTTCATCAGTGGTTTAAAGGGAAAAAGCCGGGGTCGTTCCAAAAAGAACATGGGCCAAAGCTCTATCACATGAACCCCAAAAACTCCACAGGGTGGTTTGGGAAATAAAAAAAAAGAAAAAATTAAAGACATTGCCCCCCTTTTTCACCCGATCGAAACCCCCAAAGGGGTTTTTTTCCCAAAATGTGAGATCTACAGGAGGGAGCCCCTCTCTGAAAAAGTTGGGTTTGGGGGGCCTTTTTGGTGCTGCATGCAATGTTGGTCGTAAACAATCAAGCAACTGACCCGAAATCTATTGGGTGGAGGTTCTGAGGGTCCCTGTAAAGAAAGGTGGGGGGGTATGGGTCAATGATTTGGTTTTTTGGTTTTTGAAAGTCAGAAATGGGTTTTTTTCAAAAAATTTTTGGGTTTATTGGTTTTCCTTTGGGGAAAAGAAACAAGTGAGATGGGGATGATTTGGTTTTTTTAAGTTGCCTTTAAAAATTCTGCACAGTAATTTTGTTACTTTCACCAAAAAAATTTTCCTCCTAAAGGGTATGTCAAAACTGCAGGGACAAAAAAAGACCTTTAAAAAAAAATTTCTAAAAACGTTTAAGGGAAACTGAGTTTTTTGGGCCAAGCCCGTAAAAAAGCAGCTGAAAAAACCCGGGCGTTTTTTTTGGGGCGTTTTTTTGTTTTTTTGGGAGCGTTTTTTTTTTAAGCGTTTTTTTTGGGCGTCTTTGCCAGGGTTTTTAATGTATGCAAAATTAAGCCATTGGATGTAAAAACCCACACCCTTTCAAAGGGGGAGCTAGCATTTTTAAGTAAATCACTTCCCTTTGATCACTTGAAAAAAAAAGCCATTGTAGCCAAAATTGTCCTTTGTGCTACAACCTTTTTTTAAATTTTGCACCAGATTTTTGCACCCAAAAATCCCCCAAAAAAACCCAAAAACCATTTAAAAAATGTAATTTTGGCGTCAGAGGCGAGGGGTTAATAATTATTAGCGGAAAAAACTGTAAAAAAATTATTTAAGTGCCAAAAAAAGGGAAAAAAAAGTATTTTTCCCCCAAAATTTTCCGGGGAAAAAAAAAAGTATTTTTAGGGTTTAGAAAGCGGGGATAGCGTTACCCAGCGCCAAAATCTGTAAAAAAAAAAAATTTTAGTGCAAAAAAAAAAAAAAAAAAACGGATTCTTGCGGCCCCAAAACCGGAAAAAAAAAAGTTTTTTTTGGTGTCGAAAACCCGGGATAAGAACTTAGCCCCCAAAATCTTTTTAAAAAAAAATTTTTTTAGTGCCAAAAAAATGTAAAAAAAAGGATTTTTTGGGCCGTCAGAAGCGAGGTTAACCCTTTTTTAGCGGCCCCAAAAAAATTTTTAAAAAAAAAGGGGTTTTTTAAAAACCAAAATCCGTAAAAAAACGGATTTAGGGCGCCAAAATCCGTTTTAAAAAAAATTTTTAGCGCAGTAGGGGAGATAACTTTTTTAGCGCCAAAAATATGTTTAGGGAAAAAGGGTTTTAAACATCAAAATAAGAAAAAAAAAAAATTTATTCTGAAAGGGAAAAACTGTAAAAAAAAAAAGTAAATTTTGCGAAAAAAAATGAATTTTCGCAAAAATCGTTTCCCAAAGCATATACAAAAAATACAAAAAGATCATCAGACACTTGTATGCAAATTTGATAAGAAAATTTCTTTTTTTTCCCCAAACCCTATAGGGGAAATTGGGTCTCTGGGGGGGGTTTTCATTGAAAAATCGAGGCAAAAAACGCTGCGAAATGGGCAAAAAAACGCCCCCAAAAAGCTGGGGCTTTCCCTAGACTCCCGTGTAAATTTTCGCCCGCTCTGGGGTTTTTTTTTACATGTTGCAAAATAGACCAGTAAAAAAAAAGAGCAGAAAAAAGAAGCTAGGGCTGGACACGCAGTTTTTAAACCAAAAAGGTTATTTTTTTGGGGCCCCCCCCCCCCCACACGCTTTTTTTGGCGCCGTACTGCGCGCCGGTTTGGCTGAGTACGCGCCAATCCGTCGCAGAATTAAAGGGAATCCCCCTTCTCATGAAACATGGTTCCCCCCGCCCCTTTCCTGCTCGGCGAATCCACCGGGCGGGGAGAAAAACTGAATGCACATTAAACCAGCGAAAAACCGCCGGGTAATGCAAAATCTTTTGGGGGGGGCCGTGCCCCCCCCCTGCAACCGCCCCCCCTTTTCAAGCCGGAATTGCAAGCGCAATCCGGCTCGCAAATTCCTTTTTGAATAAGCCTGTTTAACGGGGATGGGAGATTTTTCAGTCGTTTTTCCAGGTTTTTAGAAAACGAAAAAACCTGAAAAACGGCGTTTTCTGGCAGTGGAGACTACCCCAAGATTTCCAAAAATCTAAAAAAAAAAAACACTAAAATTACAAAAAAATTAAACTTTGTATTTATGAGTTTTTTGGTTGTTTTAGAAATAGTTGTTGTTCAAAAATAAAAAGAATCCTTCCCAAATAAATTGCCTTTTAATTTCTGCACACACTGTAGATATTTGCCACAGCACAGAGTTGCAGCTACCCCCTGGTGCAGCAGGTCCAGGGCACTGACATGACATGGCATTCACATCACCTGGACCACAGAGTGACACAAGGTCCCTGGCACTGACATGATTTGGTAAACACATCACCCACAGCACAAAATGGCAGCTTTCCTTGGCACAAGCAATAGGGTGCTGTAAGGGGCAGCCCCACCTGTAGAGGGAGGACCCTTCCTGTCAGCCTTTCCTAACATGTGAAGGAGGGGTTTTTCAGTGGGAACTTTTCCCCGGCACAGCAGCGGCACTGTCGGCTTCCCGGCACAGGCAGTGGCAGCTCTCCCCTGGCACAGACAGCAAGGCACTGTCAGTGGCAGCTCTTCCATGTTGCAGGCAGCAGGGTATTGCCAGTGGCAGCTCTCCCCTACACGAAGCGGGCCAGTCATGGGGAGCTCTCCCCCCCTAAACGGCAGCGGGCACAGCAGGGGCCCGTCCCCACTGGCCAAGGGAGCAGGGCACTGTCGTTTTCCCTGGCGCACAGAAGGGGGCCACTGGCCGCTCTCCCTGGGACAGGAGCGGTACGTCCGCGGCAAAACCCCCGAGTTTCCCGGCACTGTCAGGGAATCTTTCCCCCCCACACCAGCAGGGCCGTCAGGGGACTCCCCCGCCACCCACAGGGGCCCGCCGCTCTCCCCCACCAGCAGGGCCGTCCCCCTCCCCTCACAAAGCAGGGGGACTGTCCCCTCTCTTGGCCCACAAGCAGGGCACTGTCCGCTCTTTTCCCCGGGGATGTGCTTCCCGGGGAGGGCACTGTCAGTTCCCTGGCGGAGAAACAGGGGCATTCCCCGCTCTCCCCCTGGCAACAGGCACAGGGCCCTGTCCCCCTCCCTGTTGCAGGGCACTGTCACCCCCTGGCAAAACGCAGGCCTGTCCGCTTCCCCTGGGACACCAGCAGGGCACTGTGCCTCCCTGGGCACTGTCAGCTCTCCCTGGGGCACCAGCGGGACTGGCAGCTCTCCCTGGCACAGCACCCCGGCAAATGTCCCGCTCTCCATTTGGGGGACTTGTCAGTTCCCCTGGCCACACAGCAGGGCAAGTCCCCTCTTTCCCCTGTTGCAGGGGACTTCCGCCTCCCTGGCACAACAGAGGCACTTCAGTCTCCCTGGCAGGGCACTGTCCCCCTTTCCCATGTTGCGGGCACTGTCGTTCCCCCCCCAAAGGGGACCTTTTGCTCTCCCTGGCACACCCGAGGGCCTTCACTCTCCCTGGCCAAAAAAGCAGGGCACTTCAAATCTCCCATGTTTCAGGGCATGTCCCGCTTTCCCCAGCGGGGACTGTCAGCTCTCCTGGCACAACACAGGCACTGCAGCTCTCTGGCAAAAACCCGCAGGGACTGTCAGCTCCCTGGGCCCCAAGGAACGTCAGCTTCCCCATGCACGCAGCAGGGCATGTCAGCTTTGGGCCACAGCGGGCACTTCCAGCTCTCCCTGGCACCCCAAAAACGCCCCCGCAGGGCACTGTCAGCTTTCCCTGAGCTGGCACTGTCAGCTCTCCCTGGGGGACTGTCAGCTTTTCCCTTGCACACACAGCAGGGATTCGCTCTCCCAAAGAGGGGGCCCGTCAGCTCTCCCTTCATGTCGCTCTCCCTGGCAAAACACAGGGCACTTCGCTCTCCCTGTTGAGGGCACGTCACTTCCCTGGCAATGTCGCTCTCCCAAACAGGGGACTGTCGCTCTCCCTGGACAACAGCAGGGACTGTCAGCTCTCCCTGGCAAAAACAGCAGGGGCCCCTGTCAGCCTCCCGGGGACGCAGAGGGCCTTCGCTCCCCTGGCACACACAGGGCATGTCAGCTCTCCCCGGCCAAGGGAGCAGGGGGATGTCAGCTCTCCTGGGACACACGCAGGGCAAGTCCGTCTCCCTAACACACAGCGGGACTGACTCTCCCATGTTGAGGCCCCTGTCGCTCTCCCTGGGGCACTGTCAGCCTCCCTGGCACACACCAGGTCACTTCAGCTCCCCTGTTCAGGCATGCAGCCCCCGGCACTTTTAGCCTCCCGGGCACAAACCCCGCAGGGCACGTCAGCCCTCCCTGGCCACAGCAGGGGCACTTCCGCTTCCCGGCCCAAAACAGCAGGGGCCCGTCCGCTCCCCTGCACACCAGCACGGTGTGTCCCCTTGCCCAGCGGGCAGGTCCGTTTTCCCATGTTCAGGGGACTGTCCGCTCTCCCCGGCAAACCCCACAGAGGGAATGTCGTTCCCCCGTCAGGGCATGTACTCCCCCTGGCACACCATGGCACTTCCCCCTCTCCCCGTTGAGGCATGTCAGCTCTCCCGGGGGCCCAACTGTCCGCCTTCCCCTCCCGGGGGGGGGCCGTCAGCTCTCCCTGGGCACACAGCAGGGGCCCCTTTCCTCTTTCCCCCCTGCCGGATTCGCCCTTTCCCCCCAGCGGGACTGTCCAGCCTCCTGGCACTGTCAGGGGCCCTTTTCCCTGGCCAACACAGCAGGGGATGTTTTTCCCCCTCCCCCTTTTCAGGGCACTTTCCCCCCTGCAAAAAAAGGGAGCACCTTCATCACTTCCTTCCCCGGGACACACAGAGGGCAATGGTCGTCTCCTGCCCACAGCGGGCACGTAGCTTCCCCCGGCCCCACAGCAGGGGGAATGCAGCCTCCCTGGCACACGCAGCAGGGGAAAGTCCGTCTCCATGGCACACACAACAGGGACTTTCAGCTCCCCTTTTCCCATGTTGGGGAGGGCACTGTCAGCTCCCCTGGGCACGCAGCAGGGCACTGTCACTCTCCCCCCTGGCCGGCAAACCCAAGGGGACTGTCAGCCTCCCTGGCGCACCCCCCACAGGGGCATTCAGCTCCCATGTTCAGGGCACTGTCCGCTTTCCCCATGTTTCAGGCACTGCAGCTCCCCCACACCCCCACAAACGGCACTGTAGCTCTCCCTTGGCAAAACACGAGGGCACTGTCAGCGCCCTGGGCACGCAAGGCCTTGTCGCTCTCATTGGCACCAAAACAGGGCAATGTCGCTTTTTGGCACAGGCAGCAGGGGGACTTCAGCTCTCCCTGGCCCGCAGCAGGGCACTGTCAGCTCCCATGTTGCAGGGCACTGTCAGCCCTTTCCCCGGCACTTTCGTCTCTCCCTTTGGGCCCAAAAGCAGGAAATTCAGCTCTCCCTTTGGGGGGCCCGTAGCTCTCCCCCCGGCACTGTTGCTCTCCCTTGGCACACGCAGGGGCTGTGCCTCTCCCCAAGGGCACTTCGCTTCTCCCTTTGGCCCCCAGCCTTTTCCCTTTTTGCAGGGCCCTTTCGCTTCCACCCCCGGCCCCCACAGAGGGCCTGTTCCTTCCTGGCAACAAGCAGGGGACTGTCAGCCTTGGCAAGGGGGGGGGGCACTTCAGCTTCCCCCTGGCACGCCGCAGGGAAATGTCACTCTCCCTGGAAAAGGGAAAGGGCACTGTCAGCTTCCCTGGCCCCCCACGGGGACTTTTTCCCTCTCCAGGCACACCAGCAGGGCCCAATGTCAGCTCTCCCCTGTTGCAGGCATGTCGCCTTTCCCCGGGACCCCCCCCCTCCCACAGCAGGGCATTTCCTCTCCCATGTTCAGGCACTGTCAGCTTCCCCTTGGGGACTGTCAGCCTCCATGGCACACCACCCCGGGGACTGTCGCCTCCCGCCCAACAGCAGGGCACTGTCAGCTCTCCTGGGAAAAACACATGGCCCGGCCCCTGGCCCCGCAGGGGTTTCTACCTGGCAACAACCCCAGGGCCCCGTGCTTTCCCCGGGCCCCCAACAGAGGGAATGTCGCTCTCCCCTGCAGGGGGACTGTCACCCTCCGGGGACAAAGGTTTCTATTTAATTTGTCTTTGGGCAACAAGGAATGCCCGCCCCCCATTTCCCCCCTGTTTTGGGAAACCCAAAAGGGAACTTTTTCAGCTCCCCCCTGGACACACACAGGGCACGTTGCTTCCTAAGAGAGGGGGACTTCGCTCCCCTGGGCCCCCGGACCCTCCCCGGCCAACCCGAGGGGCCTGCCCCCCCGGGACCAAGCAGGGCACGGGCCGCTCTCCCCCGGCACCAGCGGGCACTGTCCCTCCCCCCAGGAGGGCCTGGGCCGTCTCTTGGCCCCACGCAGGGCAGTAGCTCTCCCTGGGAAGGGCAGCAGGGGACTTTGGGGACCCCCCTGGGCCCCGCATCTCCCCCGGCCCCGGCAGAGGGCACTGTCAGCTTCTCCCGGCAACCGGGGCACTGTCCGCTCTCCCTGGCACACCAGCAGGGCACTTTGCCCCGTTGGGGGTTTTCCTCCCCTGGCAACACGCAGGGGCAAGTCCTTTTTCGGGCCTGGCCTGGCACGGGGGAGCACTCCCCTTTGCGGTGTATCTTGGCACTTGCTTTTTCCCCCGGGCCCCACCGCAGGGGACTGTAGGGGTCTCCCCGGGCCCCCAGGGCACTTCGCCTCCCCCCCGCAGGGGCTTCGCTTCCCCCCAACCACCGGGACTGACCCCCCCTCAAGGGAGCGGGCCCGCGTCTCCCGGGGCCAGGGGGCCGTCGCCCCCTTTTGGGGGACAAACCCGGGGGGCCGAGTTTTCCCTGGCCACCCAAAACAGGGATTTCCTCCCCTTTTCAGGGGCACCTCGTTGGGGGCCTTAGTCCCTGGCAGGTCAGCTTCCCCGGGCCCCCGTCCGCCCTTGGCACCACAGCAGGGGTTTTTTGGGGCGCGCCCGGGCAGCCCCCATTTGAGGGCACTGGCCCCGGTGCGGGGTTTTCCGGCCACCACAGGGCATGTTTCCCCCTCCCGTCCCCCAGGGAAACCCCTTTAAAGCGCTTCCCCCCTGGAAACCCGCCCCTGCACCCCAACAGCAGGGCATGTAGCCTTCCCCGGCGCACGCAGGGCACTGTCAGCCCCTCCTGGGACACACAGCAGGCACTTTTCCGCTCTCCCTGGCCCCCAGCAGGGGATGTTTTGTCTCCCCTGGCAACCCAGGGGGGGGGTGGCCCCCCCAAAAACAAATTCCCGCTCATCCCCCTGGCCCATAGCGGGCACTGTTTCCGCCCCCTGGGCCCCAAAAGCAGGGAACAGCCCCGTTCGGGCCTGTCCCTCCTTACTGAGCCCCTTTGGCGGGCACTTACCCCACTAGCAAGGTTTGTCCCTGGGCAGGGCTTTCTGTCCCTGGCAACAAGAGGGGCCCACTTTTCCCTTCTTCCTTTAGTCTCCCCCTTTCAGGGCCCTGAGTCTTAAACCCCCATTTTAGCTTTCCCTTTCCGGGGCTGTCCCGCCCTCCCAGGGGGGGTTCGCCTCCCTGGGGGGAGAGGGGGGAAAAAGGTGTAATTTGGCCCGGGGGGTGTCAGCCTCCCCCAACCGGGGGACTTTCTCTAAGGAACACCCGGGGCCCCCGTTACCCCGGGCTTGGACAACAGAATTTATTTCCCCGTTAAGGGGATGTTTCCCCCCCCGGCTCCGCGACAGTCACTCCCCAACACGGGATGTTTGCTTTTTGGGCCCGGGGAGGGACTTCAAGTCTCCTTTTCTGGCGGGTGGTTTTCCCTGGGGGCTGTAAATTCAGGGGGGGGCCCGGGGGCGCCTGGGGCCCCAACACAGGGCCCTGCTTTCCCTAACCCCCAAAGGGCGTGAGTTTTTTGGCACGGGGGGCATGAATCTTTTCCCACGGGTTGTTTCCCCCTTGGGACAAGCGGGGACGGTTCCCTTGGGGGCAAAAGGGGGGGAGTCCCACCTTTTTTGGGGGGCCGCAGCTTTTCCCTTTTCCCCCTTGGGGGCCCTTAGCTCTCCCGGCCCAAAAGGGGCCCTTTTCCCCCCCCGGTTTTCAGCTCCCGGTTAGGTGGGTCCAGTTTTTTTTCCCCTGGCTCCCCCAGGGGGCTTTCAGGGACATTCCCCCTCCCGGGCCCAAGGGGCACTGAGCCCCGGGCAAGCCCTCCCTTTGGGGCCCAAACCAGCCCCCCCCCAGCAGGGGCACTGTGCTCCCCTGGAAAAAAGGGGGAGGGCCCCCGCCTCCCTGGGCACCGCGGGCACTTCGTCTCCCTTTGTTGCAGGGCACTGTCCCGCTTTTCCCCAGGCAGGGCACTTCAGCTCTCCCTGGCACACACGCAGGGCACTGTCCGCTTCCTAGGGAACACAGCCCGGGGATGTCAGCTCTCCCATGTTTCAGGGGGACTGTCAGCTCTCCCTGGCACCCGCAGTTCCCCCCTCCACCGGGGCCGTCCCCCTCCCTGGCAGGCACTGTCACTCCCCCCGACAGCTTCCCTGGGCACCCAGCAGGCAATTTCCCCCTCCCTCCCGGGGCCCCGCCCCCAACAACATTCCTTCCTCCACCGAATTTTCCCTCCCCCCAAAAAAGCCCTGCAGGGGCACCCCTCTGCTCCCCCGAGGGCACCCCCCTGCAGGCAAAAGTCGCCTCCCGGCCAAAGCAGGGCACTGTCCCTCCCGCCAAAAGCAGGGGACTGTCAGCTCTCCTGGCCCCCCAGCGGGCAATGTCCCTCCCCTGGGGGGCCCGGGGATGTCCGCTCTCCCTGGGGTTCAGGGCACTTTTGTCTCCCGGCCCTTTGGCAGGGCATGTAGCTCTCCCTGGCCCCCAGCAGGGCATGTACTCTCCCTGGCGCACCCCAAACAGGGCATTCAGTCTCCCCCAAAGGGAGGGCAGTCCCCCCTTCCCAGGCAGGGCACTGCCCGCATCCCCTGGGGAACAGCAGGCACTGTCCCTCCTCCAAAAGGCAGGCATGTCTCCCTGGCCCCCGGGATGCACCCCCGGCGCAACCCACTGCACTCTCCTGGCCCCCCAGCAGGGAATGTCGCTCTATGGCACCCAAAACAGGGCCTGTCAGTCTCCCTGGAACCGCAGGGGACTGTTGCTCCCCCCAAAGCAGGGGGACGTCGCTCTCCCCGGGGCACAGCAGGGGCCCCGCCCTCCTTCCACCAGCAGGGCATTCGCTCTCCCAGGCAGGGCTGCCCCTTTGGCCAGTCGCTCTCCCGGGGAAACACCAGAGGGCCACTGTAGCCCCCCCTGGCCCCCGGGCACTTTTCCCCTCCCCGGAAAAGCAGCCTCCCCCATGTTGCAGGGCAACCCCCAGCTCCCCCTGGCACACCACAGGGGAAATTCCTCTCCCCCCCGCAGGGACTTCGTCTCCCTGGCACCAGCAGGGGACTTCAGCTCTCCCCGGAAACAGCGGGGATGCAGCTTTTCCCGGGCACAAGCAGGGGAGGCCCCCTGCCCAGGGGCCCTTTCCCCCATGCGGGCACGTCAGTCTCCCCGGGACACCGCAGGGGATGTCCCCTCTCCCATGTTGCAGGGGGACTTCCGTCTCCCTGGCACCCCGGCGGGGGTTCCTCCCCTGGCCACACAGCGGGCATTCAGCTTTCCCTTTCGGCGCCCCGGGGCCCTTTAGCTCTCCCTGGCACAACCAGGGCACTGTCAGCCTCCCCAAGGGCAGGGCACTGTCAGCTTCCCTGGCAAAAAAAGGGAGTGTCCTCCTGGAAAACAGCAGGGGCCCTTCAATCTCCCCCTGTTGCAGGCAAATGGTTCGTTTCCCATGTTGAGGGCACTGTCGCTTCCCCGGGACCCACGCGGGCAATGTCCCTCTCCCCTGTTCAGGGGGCTGTCAGCTCTCCCCGGCACACCCCAACAGGCATGTCGCTCCCCCCCAAGCAGGGAAATTGTCCCCAAAGTCCCTTTCCCTGGCACACCCAGGAGGCAATGCGCTCTCCCTTTTTGGGGCACCCCCGTCCGTCTCCCTGGCAAAAGCGGCACTGTCCTTCCCCAGGCAGGGCATGTCACCCCTCCCTGGCCACCCCCACGCAGCCCCCCCCCAGCGGGCACTGTTTAGCTCTCCCTGGGGGCACGCAGCAGGGCCTTTTTTCCCCCAGGCCTTCCCCCCTGGCCCCCGCGCGGGCACTGTCAAACTCTCCTGGCCCCCACCGCCGGGGACTGTCAGCCTCCCTGGGAAAAACAGCAGGGCACTGTCGCTCTCCTGGCACGAGCAGGGCAAAAAACGCTCTCCTTGGGACCCCAAACAGGGCACTGTCAGTTCCCTGGCACACAGCAGGCATTCAGCTCTCCCTGGCCACCAGCAGGCATGCCGTCTCCTGGGCCCCACAGCAGGGGACTGTCAGCTCTCCCTGGGGTTGGGGAGGGGACTCCCTCCCCATTTCTCCCGGAAACACGCAGGGCACTTTTGCTTCCGGGCCAAGGGAAAATGCAGCCCCGGGCACTGTCACTCCCCCGGCACACAACAAAAACCCCCCCCCACAGGGCAAAAGTCACTCTCCCCGGAACAACAGGGACTGTGCTCTCCCTGGCAACAGCAGGGCCAGGCCTCCCTTGCACCGGAGGGGCAGTCGTTCCCTGGCAACACCCGGGAAACTGTCCGCTCTTCCTTTCACACGCAGGGCACTTTGCTCCCTGGCAGGGCAACTGTCAGCCTCCCTGGCACCACAGCAGGGATTCCGCTCTCCCCAAAGGGAGGGACTGGTCTCCCCCGGGGGCAGGGCACTGTCGCTCTCCCCGGGGGGGGACTGTCAGCTTTCCCCGGCACAACCCCCGGGGAATTAGCTCTCCCTGGGCCCCCACAGGGCACTTTTGCTTCCCTGGCAAAGCAGGGGGCCCTTAGCTCTTCCTCCTCTCTGCCAGCACACACAGCAGTCATACTTCCTTCCTCTCTGCACACACAGCAGTCTTCTCCTCCTCTCTGCACACACAGCAGTCTCCTCTCTGCACACACAGCAGTCTCTTCCTCCTCTCTGCACACACAGCAGTCTCTTCCTCCTCTCTGCACACACAGCAGTCTCTTCCTCCTCTCTGCACACACAGCAGTCTCTTCCTCCTCTCTGCACACACAGCAGTCTCCTCCTCCTCCTCTCTGCACACACAGCAGTCTCCTCCTCCTCTCTGCACACACAGCAGTCTCCTCCTCCTCTCTGCACACACAGCAGTCTCCTCCTCCTCTCTGCACACACAGCAGTCTCCTCCTCCTCTCTGCACACACAGCAGTCTCCTCCTCCTCTCTGCACACACAGCAGTCTCCTCCTCCTCCTCTCTGCACACACAGCAGTCTCGCTCCTTCCTCCTCTCTGTGCTCCACTTCCACAGCAGTCTCCTCCTCCTCGCTCCTCTGTCCACACCACAGTTCAGATCTCCTCCTCCTCCTCTCTGCACCCACAGCAGTCTCCTCCTCCTCGCTGCAACACACGACACAGCAGTATCTCCTCCTCCTCTCTGCACACGACAGGGGGCAGTCATCCCCACCCTCTCTGCACACACAGCAGTCTCCTCCTCCTCTCTGCACACACAGCAGTCTCCTCCTCCTCTCTGCACACACAGCAGTCTCCTCCTCTCTGCACACACAGCAGTCTCCTCCTCCTCTCTGCACACACAGCAGTCTCCTCCTCCTCTCTGCACACACAGCAGTCTCCTCCTCTCTGCACACACAGCAGTCTCCTCCTCTCTGCACACACAGCAGTCTCCTCCTCTCTGCACACACAGCAGTCTCCTCCTCTCTGCACACACAGCAGTCTCCTCCTCTCTGCACACACAGCAGTCTCCTCCTCTCTGCACACACAGCAGTCTCCTCCTCTCTGCACACACAGCAGTCTCCTCCTCTTCATGCAACACATAGCAGTCTACCCTCTCTGTCACACCACACGAGCCGTCATCACGCACTCCTCCTCCTCTGCAAACACAGCAGATCACCTCCCTCCTCCTCTCTGTCACACAGCATCGCTCCTCCTCCTCTCTGCCACACAATGTCGAGGTCTCCTCCTCTTACTTCGAGCTGCACACTACATGCGATATCTCTTTCTCCTCTCTGCACACACAGACAGTCCTCTTCCTCCCTCGCACACACAGCTCTTTCTCCTCCTCCTCTCGCTTATGCACACGACCAGCAGTCTCTTCTTCCTACCTCTCTCGCACACAGCGAACGCAGTCTTTCCCTCCTCTCTGCACACACAGCATCTCTTGCTCCCTCCTCTCTGCAAGCACACACAGCAGTCTCTTCCTCCTCTCTGCACACACAGCAGGTCCTGCACCATCTCTCCTCTCTGCACACACCAGCAAGTCTCCTCCTCTCTCTGCACAACATCCAGTCCTCCTCCTCCTCAGTCTGCACACACAGCAGTCTCCTCCGCCTCTATCGCCACACACAAAAAGGCAAGTCTCTCCTCCCTCTCTGCAACACCACCAGCAGACTGCATCTGCTTCTCCCTCCTACTCGTCACACATACAGCAGTCTCCTCCTCTCTGCACACACAGACCATGCTGTCTCCTCCTCCTTTCTGCACACTAACACAGCAGTCTACTTCTCCACTCATATCACACACAGCCAGTCTCCTTCTCTCTCTTCTGCACACACAATCTTTTCAAGCGCCATTCTCCAGCTATCCTCCCTGCTCTGCACACACCAACACCAGTCTTCTTCCTCCTCTCTGCAACACCAGAGGCACTCTCTTCTGTTCTCCTCTGCACACACAGCCGTTCTCTTTCTCTCCTCTCTCCCTCTTCTGCACACACATGCAGTTCTCTTCCTCATCTCGGTTCCACGCACACAGCAGCTCCCCTCCCTCTCATGCCCACAGCAAGCAGCCAGTTCCTCATCGCTGGGAGGGATGTCCGAAATCGAAGCTGAGTAGGGGTGTCGCGGCCCATACAACACGTCATCACACCATTCTATTCCCCTATTACAAACCCTTTACATCGTCATTGCCATTTCATTTCAAGAACATTTGTATGCGAAAAATGTGACAAAATAACTTTATATGAGATTCAATATATTTCTATATAACTATTACCCATGAAGCTTGCGAACACAACTTTTGTCTAGCTTTTTGTTCCTTGGTGATATCTACTTTTTGCAAAGGCACACCTACAGTGACAGTCGGGGTACGTTCTCGCTGTCTCTCTATATCTCCCAGGTATCTTGTCCACCACGAGACTTTCCAAGAATCCCCAAGGGAATATCTGTTGTACAGAGAATGTGTGTTCCACAGATATCTTAATGCAAGAAAAGTATCCGGCGCTTATCCGGCTGCACGACACAGGGCGTATACTCCTCTCACTGAAGCATGAGGGTCTCTGTGATGTCGCGTCCACAGAGTGTTTTCGGGCAGATCACTGAACCCTCCCAAATCACTGCATAACTTGTCAGGTTTTCTCTGAATTATTACAAAACCTGACGGGATCAAGATGAGACATATTTACTGTTTGGGGAGAATTGGTTCTAGGGATGGTCCTCAGTCCTCTGCGCTTTAGTAGACATTTATTTCATTCACATTATAACGAGTAACAGTCAACCATGTGGGACAACTCAACCGCTCTCCAACCCAAGCAACCTGTGCAACAACTACCATGTACCAAAATTAAGGTAAGGGTTAGGTATGTTTATGGGTTTTTCTGGAGCATAATAATATAGACAACGATATAGTGACCGTGTAAAGATTCTGGAGAATGCTCTTGGATACATTTCCTAAGATGTAATCACAAGTACAGGTTATAGTGACTGGGATTCTGGAGAAGGCGTGTGACTCATGCAGATAGCATTTGACTCATGATGTTAACTAACGGTATATAACAGGCTGTATTAGTGACTGGACGATCCTGGAGAAGGGTCCTGGATACATTTCTAGATGTACTAACTATAACAAGTATAGTGACCGTAATTCTAGAGAAGGGTCTGGATACATTTCTAGATTAATAGAACAGGTTATAGTGACCAGGTTCTGGAGAAGGGTCTGGAGACATTTTCTAATGTAATATATATCAGGTTATAGTTGGGGGGACTGGAATCTGGAGAATGGTCTGGATACCAATTTCTAGATGTAATAATAATAATCAGTTATAGTGACCCAAGGATTCTGGAGAAGGATCTGATACATTTCTAGATGTAATAATTATAACAAGTTTATAGTGACTGGGATTCTGGTGAAAGGTCGGATACATTTCTAGATGTAATAATATTACAGGTTTATAGTGCTGGGATCTGGTGAAGGGTCTGGATACATTTCTAGATGTAAAATATAACAATTTTATATATGACCGCGATTCTGGAGAAGGGTCTGGAGACATTTCTAGATGTAATAATGAGAACAAGTTATAAGTGACCGGGATTCTGGCGAAGGGTCTGGATACATTTCTAGATGTAATAATAGAACAAGTTTAGTGACCATGATTCTGGAGAAGGGTCTGGATACATTCTAGACTGTAATAATAGAACAAGTTATAGTGAACGGGATTCATGGAGAAGGGTCTGGATACATTTCTAAATGTAATTATATAACAAGTTATAGTGACCAGGATTCTGAAGAAGGTCTTAGAACATTTCTAGATGTAATAATAGAACAAGTTTATAGATTACCGGATTCTGAGAAGGTCTGATACATTTCGTAGATGTAATATAACAGGTTATAATGACCAGGATTCTGAAGAAGGGTCTGGAGACATTTATAGATGTAATGATAGAACAAGGTATATAGTGACCAGGATTCTGGAGAAGGGTCTGGATACATATTCAGATGTAAAAATAGAAACAAGTTATAGCTGACCAGATATATTGGAGCAAACGTCTGGATGACATTTCTAGATGTAATAATAGAACAAGTTGATAGTGACAGGGATTCCTGGAGAAGAGTCTGGAGTACATTTCTATAATGTAATAATAGAACAAGTTATAGTGACCCGGGATTCTGGAGAAAGGGTCTGGATTCCATTTCTAGATGTAATAATATCAACAAGCTTATAGTGACCGGGATTTCTGGAGAAGGGTCCTGGATACATTCTAGATGTAATAGATGATAACAAGGGGTTTTATAGTGCGGACCTCAGGATTTCTGGGAAGGGTCTGGATATCATTGTCTAGATTTAATAATATAACCAGGTTATAGTGACCGGGATTCTGGAGAAGGTCCAGGATACATTTCTAGATGTAAATAATAGAACAAGTTATAGTGACTGGGATTTCTGGAGAAGGGTCTGGATACAGTTTCTAGATTAATAATAGAACAAGTTATAAGTGACCAAGGATTCCTGGGAAGGGTCCGGACATTTCTAGATGTAACAATATAACAAGTTATAGTGACCGGATTCTGGAGAAGGGTCTGGATAACATTTCTAGATGTAATAAAAATGAACCAGTTATAGTGGATTGGGTTGCTGGAGAAGGTCCCTTGGATACATTTATAGATGTAATAATATAACAGGTTATATGACCACGATTCTGGAGAAGCCGGGTATGGATACATTTCTATGATGTAAAAATATACAAGTATTTATACGTGACCAGATTCTGGAGAAGGGTCTGGATGACGCCTGTTTTTTTCGTCGGTCTTAACACAGTCTTTGCAAAAATCGAAAACTATGTGTACCTAGCAGGGAGCTGTCTCAGCATGTTGTTTCCATAGCCTGCTCATAACAGGCAATTTCAGGCTCCCCACTTCCTGGTACAAAGCTAGAGGCTGACTGGTGTTTGGCGTTCTATACAGCTATCAGGCTCCCACATATCTCTGTACAGGCTTGTAGGTGAGGTCTCCAAAACAGCTTCAGCTCCCCACTTCCTTGTTAATGCTATGGATGGTTTTCTACAGCTTCAGGCTATCACATTTCCTTAACGCAGCAGTAGGCTGTGGTGGTTCTGGGCAGCTTCAGGTTTCCCTCCTTCGGTGTACAGCATACGCGGAAGTGAGTTCTAACAGCTTTCACACAGGCTTCTCCCACTTCGTTACAGGTGAAGGCCTGTGACCTGAACTCGGTTCTATACAGCTTCAGTGCTGCTCCCACTAGCGTTCCGTTACATGGCTGTGTGGCGGTTCTACAGCTTCAGGCTCCCACTTTCCCCCTGGCGATGTTCAGGCTGTGGGAATGCACATAGCTCCCAGCTTAGGCTCCCACTTCCTGGTCAGTCTGTGTGTTGGGTCTACAGCTTCAGCTCCCACTTCCTGGTCAATCGCGTGGGCGGTTCTACACTCTCAGGCTCCCACGTATTCTGTTCAGCGCTGTGGTGGTCTCTAACCAGCTTGCAGGGCTCCCCCCGTTCACCTTTCTGGTCAGGCTGCTGGTTGTGGTTCTCGCTACATGCTCCCACTATTCCCTGTTCAGGCTGGGGTGGTTCTACAGCTTCATACATTAAGCCCTTTGTCCTGATCCTATCATGTGAGAAGGTACCAGAAAGTCACAACTTACTGTGTTTTTATCTTGCAATCATCCTTTGTATCACGCAGGTACATTTCCCATCCTCTTCACTCTTTCGGACCAGATTTTTGCAATCATCCATATAACAAAGAATCGGTGATAATCCTGTCTTCTAACCATGCAGGAGTTAAGAGAGCGTTCTTGATCTGCATACCGCAGTCTGGCCGTAAAGCCTCTCCGAGGAGCGGAGTTTTATACACCCTTCCCTGACAGCCGGACTCCATTAATTCGATTATCTGCTCAAAGTTTGATCTCTGGTATTATCTTACATATGGCCTCTGCTTCCGCCAATTCTCTGCAACCAATAACCTTTTGGTTTCCTTCCACCTATGGGACCGTACGACAGTAGTATGCTGATCTAACCTCTTATTGTGTCAAGAATAAAAAGTATTTGTTTTGATGGTGTCGCTATTTTAGTGGTACTAGGATTTCTCTAGCCACGACACGTGTTTTTACATATCCAATCCTATGAGCGATAGTGATCAGTGTTTAGTGTGCGCGGGACTAAACAATGTTATATTTGAATATAATTGGAACTTTTATTGTACACTAAGTATATGTCACTTTACCAATGTATGTGTAAGTTTTTTTATTATTTTAGTCTGTAAAATGGCAAAAGGGGGAGGGGGGTGATTTGAACTTTCACTGGATTTTTTATTTGGGGTTTTTTTTGTATTTTTTTTTTTTTTTTTCACTATCAACAGACTTAAGGTCCCCCAGGATACTTAGTGACAATAGGGTGCTCCATCATATGTACCCCCTTCTTGCATTGTATAAAGTGGTCTATAGAGGTCAATGGGCACTGGTTTACAGTCCGACCCAAAAAAACATCAGTGCTGTGTAGACAAGTGTAATTCCTGTGCTGTTGTAGTGCACCTCTGTGCTTACATTTGGGAAAGCTGAATTTTTCCCTGTCCCCACCATCAGCCGTCATTGCAGCAGATTATCTCAACAAGGCTTTGATCATGTTTTGGTCATTTGTGGTCTTTTTCCCGTACGAGACACAGGTTTTCCAACACTCTTGTGTTAGTTGTCATGAAAAATCCCATATTAAATTAAGCTATAATACGGCAAAACCCGCAAAAAAAGGCACACTCGATAAAATGTTGCCATAAAACTGAGAGCACGTCCAAGGTCCTGAGTTTTGAAGCTTATTCAATGATGCCGAATGGGGATTTCAGCATTTCCGCGTCCAAGAGAAGTGCTAGAACGTGTGGGAAAGCGACGAGGGCCACTAATCTGTCGTCCAGTGCAGAGTCCGGCATGTTATGACTGGCGTAGGGCCGCAGTCAACACAGGAATTTCATGTTGACCCAGGGCATACAGACGTAGCACAGAATCACTTTCGGGAACCTATTTCGAGGCATGGGGCGGGTCTTCGCTACCTATGCAAGGCCACCCCCATGCCTCGCGCGCGTCCTTAGTGCCGCATTATACGCTTAGCCTACCTGCTTGGTTTGCGTTTTCCGTCTTACACCCTACTCCCCCTTTGAAAACCCTTTTGCTCCCCCTGCTCTTCGCTTGGTTGGGTGTGGGGGGTAGTTTGTGATTATTCTGGGGGGTTCTCCCTTTTCTGCGCCTGTTTATGTTTTTTTTCGTGTTTCGCAGACATTCTTAAAAAACATAATAGACGTGATATCGGCGGTTATTCCCTCGCGAGCTCGAGAGTCCATCCGCAACTGGAAACGGACAAACTAGCTAACAGCTGCGGCGTGCACCACCCAAGGGCTGTGGATTATCGTCCCGCGCAACAGCCTGTGTATGAGTTTGATACAAGACCACCTACCCCGCCTACGCAGGGGTCGATCCAATGCATATTCGTTATGCATGCCCAGGCAGAGCGTTTAACTGAGACGTGAGCCTACGGCAAGGGTAGGGGACTGTGCCATGGCCCTCTTACCTTCCTTCTGTCCACGGATGACGTAGGGGGACCTGTCACCCAGGCGCGACATGCTTCAACTTATAACGTACCTCTGCGTGGCCCGGGATGATCAATGGAAGCCCCATTCAGTTCGACATCTGCCGCCTATCCACAAGCCAGCGCTAGCCCGTATCCTTAGGGGTGGGGGGGTATAAATTGGATTCTCGCCCCACCCAAGAACCCGAAACACGGCACAAGGATGACCACCGGACGTCAGCGTTGATCACTTAGGGTCCACCTGCCCGCCTTTAACCACTAATGGGCGAACTGGCCTCGTTAAATCAACCTCCGAGCGCCAGGTGCGGTGCGCAAGGGGGACGTGGGTGGTATATATATGCGGGGTGGTGCAAGGGATCCCTAGTCGGGGTTCGCATGGCCTGTCGGCTTGGGGTCCCCCGTTGGACCGGCGTCGCTGCATGGGTTGGCGTTAGATTACGGGTGCCGCGCGCTCTTTCCAATGTTGTTGGGTCACAAGGGCCTTCTTATTCGGAGTCGGAACCCGGGCTCGCCACCGAACCTGTACTGCCTTGTTGCGCGCTTGTCCCCTCCTAATGGGTTGGTAGCGATCGCTTGCAGTACCTTCTTTTGTCATTGCCTTACCTTCCGGGGGCGCGCGGAGGTATTCCGTCAGCGGTGGGGGTGTGAAGGGCGCGGGTGGCCGCGTACCACCGCCCCGGGCGCAGTCCGGGCAGGCGGGCCCTGGATCGCTTGGCCCTCGTGACGAGCCCGTCCTCGGTTATGCGGAGGTCCGCTGCCCTGGGGAGTTTTCGGCCCAGTCCCAGCCCGCGTCCGCAGGGGGCAGCGGGGACCGACCCTTGACAACAACCACTGACTACCCACACCGGCCCAGCCAAGACCCACCAATTACTGATGGACCCGAACGAGAGGGTGCGCCGCCGTTCTAAATCATTATGTCCCTCAGGGGATCACATCCCTTACGCATCCCGTCAATCCACCATAAACGCGCATACGCAGATAGTCCGCAGGAACCACAGACTGGACATAAGCGCCACGGGACTGTACACGCGATGCACCGGTAGTAATAATATGGCCGGGGCACGACGGCAGAAATAATGATCAAAGGTTTCATTAGTACGGGTTGGGTAGTCAGAGACCCCACGTATCAGCGCGCACCCGGGTTGGCGGGGGGTGGGTCTCAACAAGTTTCGCGGCTCAATACAATACTCCTCTATTAATACAGTTTCTCACATACATACAATCCTCCGAATAGCCCCCGATCACAGCCCCACCTGGGGCTTTAAATGTTGGTCAGTGTCAACGGCTGGGGTACCCCTGCCCCGTGCCCGCCCAGCTTTATTTTTAACTGACTGAATACACGGCTTCACTGTACCCGAAGAGCAAGAACTGGGGTCTCGGGGCACTGGGTAGCTCACAGGATTTAGTGGGTCATATAATTTTATCCACTGATTTTCCACCTAATGTAGTTGTTATCAGTGTCACATATGTCAGAGGGGAGGGCTTATTACCGATCATCATGCCCATGCCATGGCCACCTGCGGGGAAGGGTGGGCGCCTGCGAAGTCTACAGGCTGCATCCTTGCTTATGGATGCAGTAACCCCCCTAACACTCCCAGGAGCTGCACGGGAGGGTGGTGAAACAGGAGAAGGGAAAGATGTAACCCACAGGAAGAAAGGTGTTCGTCGAGAGCATAGCTTGTAGTGAGGGCGGTCGACTTATAAGTTCTACTGGCAGTGATGCGATGACCAGCACTAGACCTCCTGGTCCTTTTGGGACTAGCATGGGGAGAGTGGAAGACCGGACCTATGGACTGTGTGGTGAGGGGAAGTGTAGAACCTTTGATGACTACGTAAATAAACCGCACTGCGCGAGTAGAGAGGACAAATCTGGTCGGGGAATTCAGGTGTAGCATAACAAGTGGAGGTAGAAGAGGAGTACACGTATAAACAATACAGTGAGGACAGCGCCGAAATCAGACAGGAGCTGCTAGGGTATCCCCCCCATTTTGTTTATACAGGTACGACATGTGTTTATAATTATGAATGTCCAGTCTTGTTTCGAATACCGGCCTCTTCCTTTGCCCTGTGTTGTGGGAAGAATAAGATGAGCACTTTGACACTCAAAGAGCTGAAGGGTAGTTCACGGTGAATGCAGCTGTTTGACGATTGTATTTATATGAGCCTTGCCGAAGATACAGCCACTCGCAGAACGTAAAACACGCAATACGCCATAAAAAACACAGTCCTCCGAAGCCTTTGCGCTCCGCCTTGGTTCCACTCTGTCGTTCTCATCATGAATTCCTACGAATAATCATGTGTGTAGTGGCTCCTCACACAAGACTTCGTATAGGGTTTTCTGCCGACCACTTCTACACTTGCACTCTACTCTTGGACGGCGGTGAAGTTAGAAATCGCGCAGGCGTGTACAAAATGTCGTAGAGCGCCCGACATCTTGAGCACTATCATCGTAGATCATGAAAAAATAGCGTTTACAAACGACGTCCCCCTCTCAAGGCGCACGGAACCTTGGATACAACTAGTATTAATTCGCCACATTTATGATGCAACCTGTATTTACATCGGTGCCTGCAAGTGCAGGAACGCCACACGATTCTCGACGTAGGTGTGGGTAATTATGCATGATCGGGGGGTGCGGTTTGCATGGGCTATGCTCCATACTCTTCACTGATTCGACCCCGTGGGGTGAGCCAGAACATCATTGTGTACACGCAATCCCATCCCAAACAACATCCGCCCCTTCACGCTATATTCGTCCATCCCCGATCCCCGAGTTCGTCCCCTCCCACAGCATCGGCCCCCCCCGCGGCAGCCTGGCTCTGCCGAAGTGAGCAGCCTCTCCAGTGCATTTCCCGATTTCTGACGATGGGCAGGAGAGCTATTGCTACCACCCAGTACAACTTCTATATTCTACCACATAGCCCTGCCATTGACACTCACCCAAGCGGCGGGCGTTATATCGCCCCACAGACATCCCCCGGCGGCCCATGATGTTTGATAAAAGGGGTCTGGGGGGCCGTGGTACCACTACATATGCCGACACCTACCCTCCCCACACTCCCTCACGGGCCCGAACAGTCCAAACCCCGCACTATCCCTCGATAGGGTACCGCCAATCCTGTACTAACCTTGCCATTAATCTACTCCACATTCCTGCCACCAAGTATCCCCCATATACCCGCATCCTCTCCCTCACCCGGTGGTACTTCAACCCTAATCAGTAACCTAAGTCTATCAATGTCTTGTAACAACACCCCCCCCCCCACTAACACGAATGCGTTCCAACAAAATAATACTATGGCAAGTCGTCTGTCATTCGGGGTTGTACCAGTTCATTATAGCGAGATGCAGGTAGCACATATAATACTACTCCAGGGCGCATGGCAGACAACTAAAGTCCGATATCCGTCCCACTAACGACAAGCCAATACGCCTCCACCTTAACTAGCCCAACTTGCCAAGCCATCGCTCATTGACAAATCACCACGAAACTGACCCAAAACCACCTCAAGTGGAGAGGCACACATGCGATGCATTGCTGCAAGCACAGACTAGCATCAACCGCAGTTACCAGCATCTCTTGGCGGCACCTGACCCGCTTCCGCAACTCTTCCCCTCACCCCGACCCATTTATATGAACTACCCAGCGATTCAGATGCACCCAAATCAGAGTCTGAACGGTGTTGTGCACCACGTGGTGATCGATCAGAGAGGACGCTGCCACTATACCACCTCATTTAGTCATACACATCGTAGCGATCGTGGTAGTTTTCTAACTCCAATTGCGGTCCTATTCCACCAATCCTCCACCCCACCACCAACGCCTACTCCTCCAAGATCTCCACCACCATAAACAGCTCAAAGGACTGTTCTGTTATGTTTACGAATCACCCCGGCCACACCAAATCTCCCTATCAAACTACACTTACCACACTATTGCACAGAGCAGCGCCCTACCAACAACCCAAAGGTGGCCCTTATTTAGTCTAATATCTACCCGATATCTGTTCACCCCCTAATGAAATCGAAGTGCCTACTAATGCAAAGCCAAAAGTTGTGGAGCATAATTGAACACATGTCGCGACCACTAAAAACAATAACTTTTTTTTATTAGTTAGGTGTTAATCTGTTGTGTTCAAGGGTCAAGGTTTCCGGACTCTAGCAGGGCCAATCCCTTAACATCCAAGGGCAGCTTCGTCCTATTATTACCCCGTCGTGTTGGGTTTTCGGAGGGTTTCATTCAACGCCATAGGTGGCAAACCAAAAAGGTTTTATTGCCAAGTAGGGGTTAGTTCTTATGGGTATTCAATAAACGGATATAAATTCTCACGACACGACGACAACCCGACCGGCAGGTGAGAGGGAAGGAAAAGAGAGAGATACAATATACATTAATTGTTAAAACTAAACGCCTAATTAGACTTGGCCTGAATGAGCCTAAAAACCCTACACATTCGGGGTAAAATAGCCACGCGATAAGGAGGCCACACGTCCGGGAACCTTAACCCAACAAGCATCACTTACCCTACTCATTAAAGAAGATGTCCCGACTGTATTTCAATATGTCGCCTGTAGGCACTTCATCAGTGTGACGAGCCAGATATAGTGGGAATCAAGAGACAAAAATAGAGGGCGAGGTTGATTAAAATTAGCTTCTCGGTTAACCACGATAGGGCAAATAATGCGGTCAATACTTATAGTCTTTTATTACCACACTGACAATAGATCTGGAAAAAGTAATCAAGTCTTTATATTTTTATTTTTACTCATAGAGGGCCTTTTGCCCAATGGTGTCTTCTCGACCATGAGAAATGTTAGATTTCCCTGGACACACACCTTACGCTAACGAAAGCGTGGAGCGGACCGCCTGACACACCCACATCAGAACTCGCACAAGTGTTTGCTGGTCCAATTACCATGGACAACCACTATAGCTTCTCACACTAGATCAGAAGAGCAGAAACATAAACCACTGGATTTGCTTAGAGAAGGTGTTTTACCAATTGTATTCTAATGTTTAAGAAGTGACATGTATTTCCACCATTTCAAATCACCAAATGCGTATGCATACTTATTGCAGATTCTTGAAAAAATGACACTATGGGGGGCCAAGTTAAGTGTTATTTTAGGGCGTAATATATAGACGCATTTAATAAAAACCTACTAGGACATCGAGACCCTGAAACAACGCCGTTTTGGGTTGAGTGAATGACGACACATCATGGACATTGTAGACCATATAATCTACCACTACAATCCATCTCGTTACATCTTAATTGTGTGTGACAAACATATAAGTTCAATCTACATGAGTAAGATGTCGGTACGAACGCTAGGGGCCGAGAGGCATAGGAGAGACGGTCGTAAAGTAGAGGTAGCCATAGCTTTCTGGGACTCTCAACCCGCACGGCTCATGTCCAATCCCACCATAGAAGAGTGAGGGGTTGCTTCAGCAGGTCAGATGTTGTTGTGGGTAGTTATTGATTCCCTGAGCCGGACACTCTGATAATGGTTTCATATCCATCCCTCAACTGCATTGCGGATAGGGTGGAGTTGTATGAGTGAGCCCTTTGAGTGTGCAGTGCAAACAGGAGTTAGCAGGAGGACAAAGAGTTAACAATATACGAAGCAAGAGGCCTCTTTCACATCGTCCCTCAGAAGGGCTGCTTATGTTATGAAGCTGTGAGAACCACCCGACGGGGAGGCCTGAATACAGGAAGTGGGAGGGGCCTGAAGCTGTGGGGATATATCCAGAAGCTATACACACAGGGTCAACCTACCGCAGTGGATTACATTCCCACAAAGTTACCACTTCTCACCCAGCTCCCAAGCCAGTTTCACCCAGTCACGCCAAGGTGGCATCCGGAGAGTCGTGGCGTAACTATCCTATAGAATAGTCCAAGTAGTCTACACGCTCAGCGTTGGACGGGCACTTTCTTCTCTGTGGGGTTAAAAAATCTTTTCCGTCTCCTCGCTCTAGATGTTCACTCCCGTGCAATCCAGAGGTAAAGGGTTTAAACCTGCATCATCAGGCCCAGGAGCAGCATTAAGCCAGTGTCTTGGTGGCACATGATGCGCGCCTGCTTCGTCTGACCGCTGCATGACACTGATACCTAAAGGTGGAAGATCAGTGGAAAACATGACCCACTAACTCCAGTGGAGAGACCCAGAACAATAAACTTACCTAGCTTATACAACCTACCTCAACCCCCACCCTTGTGTTGTCATGGTGATTCCAGCCAAAACTCTGAGTGGCAGATACTGGTTACCCAATTTTTTCCGCAAGACAGCATATGCTAGTACACACGATTTTACAGACATGTGCAGAAGCTGTCCTAAGCTGTAGTACAACGAGACGGTGCGAAATGCATAGACAATCCAAGTCAACATTATAGGGCGAGAACAAACACGTTATCCATATATGACCATGGAGTTGCGACTGTAGAATAAATACAGAATAAACCAGTGCGCAATTACATTGAAACATTATTCAATCTTTTAGTAGTGCTATTGTAACCGATCAACTCCCTGTACACTACATTAGTACACGTAACGTTTGTTAGTAATGAATATGTTGTTGTTCCACGGTGGTCTCCCGCAGCCCCCTGCCCGGCTGCGGGCAACACCCGTTGCTATTCACCCAGATGCGGGCTCGCCCGCGCGGTGTACAACCCCCATGCCGAAGTGGTGCCCGGAGCCTGGAGACGGGGTCGGGGCTCCTCGCTCCCGCCTATGTAACCTGCCCGCCGAAAGCTCACTGAGTCCTACCCCAGCCATCCTGACCGCCGGCCGTGCGCGTGCCCGCGCCTTGAGGCGCATGCCGCGAGCGCCGGGCTCTCGGGATTTAAAGGGCCATTACGCCCAATTATTATGTTAAGGCTGGCAGGTGACCCCTATTTCAACCCACTTCCCTTCCCGGTCACCCTTTTGCCGGGATCTTTAGTGCGTTACTGCCTTCAGAAAAATCTTCGTACGTGCCTCGTTGTCTGACCTACGAGATACCGTACCTCTTCGCTCCTGTATCCTGCCCACAGAACCGATTCGCATGCCCGCTGACCCTCTTTCTGTCCCCGACTTCCGCCTACGTCTGCTGACGACTCTGTACCACGCACTGCCCTTGGCTGCCACCGGCAAGCAAAGTTCACACAGCGCCAGTGGGACGACCTGCGAGATGTGTTAAGCTCCTCCGATCAGCAAGTCGCATCCCTGGCTTTCACGAGCTGCGCGGCTCGGGTGAAAACCGGTTCAAACTTAACTCCGTCCCTGGTAAAGCGCTTACACCATCGCTTGCGGTGGTCCAGCCGGATACCACTACCTGCCTTCGTTACAGTAAAAAGGATCCCGCGTCGATAAGGACTCCCGCCACAAGAGGTACCGTCATGCCCAGTGAACCGGATCTCACGGCGATAGTGCTCAGCAGTCTCATCAACTAGCGCAACAAAGCCCAGCAGCTGAAACCAGTTGTCAGCCATGCATGCAGATGCAAGGCTCCTGTGCTAATCAACGAGCCGCCGACAGCACCTCCTTCCTGTGTGACGACGCTCCGCCAGCACATGGGACTAGCTTGTAAGTACTCCTGCCTGCGCCTACCACTACCCGACACGAGTTTCGAAAGGGGAACCCCAAACTGTGCAGGCGATTTATTACCCATGCTGCGATGCACGTTGAGTTGATGTGCCGGTCAATTTCCCACTGAACGCTCCAGAGGTGGCCCTTCAGTGGTCATTCTGCTGTCCGGGAAGGCGCCTAGCTGGGCCACTTCCTCTCGTGGGACCAGGGGCGATCCGGTGACGACGGAACCCATGACAGTACTATGCCTTTGCAGAGTTCCGCAGTGTCTTTTGAAGGACCGGCACGGGGCAATTTCCTCGGCGGAAACCGCTCTAACGTAAGACACCTTCGCCAGTAGGTGACTTCCGTCTGTCGGCGACTATCTCATGAGTTCAAGGTTTGTTCGGACCCTGGCGCCTGGAGCTGACCTGGAACGACGCCGCCCTATGTGCCACTTTTAAAAAGGGGCCTGTCCGGCAGATGTAAGGACTACACTAGTGGCTAGATGACAAAGTCACACGTCCCTATCTCTAAGCCGAAAACTGGTTTCCACGCTACCACACTCGGCTCGATGTTCTTTTTCGCCGAGCCGACAAGAGGAACTACGCCAGGAGACGTGATCTCGCCCGACCACGCCTTTGCCTACGCCTGGGCCCCAGGTCTTCCAAAGACCACAGCCTGCCGCTTTCACTCCTACCAATTGAGAAGAACCCCTGCAAGTGTGAACCGGGCACCATCTGTCCGAACAGTAGCTTGTCGCCGCCTCGGGCAGAGAAGTTGTGCCTTTACTGTGCCAGCCCGGATCACTCCCGCAATGGTTGCCCGCTTTCGCGCCACGACGGGCAGGAAACTGCCCAGAGCACCTAGTCTATAGGTCGGGGCAGAGGCATCACCTGGGGTCGTGAACGCACTCCTCTCCACGCCTCTTTATGACCAATGGAGGTTGAGGTTTCGATCAGGGTGCCGGACATCGCTTATTCGGGTGCCCGCCTTTTCTTGGCTCTGGATCCGCCGAACTTTATTCATGCCGCGCTCTCTGGTGTGATCCCCGAGTTCGAACGCGATGCCTTTCCGTCGACCCGTCTGAAGAAGCCCCGTTGGTGATATCCCCGTGAGTGGCAGAGCTACTTAAGTGAGGCCATTCGGTACGTGACCAAGGCCTGTTGTTCACTCCACGTGGGGCCTTACACAAGGATAAGAACACCTTCTACGTCCTCGCCTCGTAATCCTCACGCTATCCATCTTGGTCTTCCTTGCTACAGCTTCCATGCGCCCCGACGCCTCGAGCTGGAAAACCGGAGAGATTCTACGCTGGGGCCCCGACTGCCAGAATCGCTGTCTCTCAGTTCCGCGACCGGTCCGGGCCATTCCACCTCATCAGTCTTTCAGGTCCCTGCAGGTCTTCCCCGCTGAAATACCGGATACGTTTGTATACGTTTTTTCGGAGACACAAGGGCCGAATCCCCCCTTTGCCTCCTCATCGCCCCTAAGAATGACTGTCGGACCATTGACCTCCTTCCTGGAACCCGAGTCCTCCACCTGGGGTAAAGTTTGAACCCGTTGTCCCAGATCCAGAAGACTCAAGGCCACTGTCGGACTATATCCGAGAGACCTGCAAAAGGGCTTTATACGCAAGTCCTCATACCGCGCCGGAGCCGGGTTTTTCTTCGTACAGCAAGAAAGGATGGTTCACTCCGTCCTCGATAGCATCGACTACCGGGCCTGACCAGATTACACGTAAAAAAACCCGGTCACCCGTTGCCAACTAATTACGGAACTCTTTTGACCGACTACAGGGATCCAAGTTCTTTCTCCAAATTGGGACCTGCGCCGGGGCATACAATCTCAATCAGATCCGTGACGGGAGACGAGTGAAAGCGACTGCGTTTCAATAGCCCGTGACGGCCATTTTGAATTACCTAGTAAATGCCATTCGGTCTTGTGCAATGCCCCCGCGGTCTTTCAGGAGTTCGTAAACGACATCTTCAGGGACCTGCTCTACACTGTGACATCGTGTATCTGGACGTCATTCTGGTTTTCTCCCCCTGACCTCACGGAACCCATCTATCACAGGCTAATCCTGGTCCCTGCAACGCCTTCGCAGCAACCGCCTGTACGCCATATTAGACGAACGAGTGCGTGTCCCATCCCAACACAGGACACAGTCTGCCTTTACCACGGTTACATACGTCTCGACTCGAGCCTGCAATGGAGTCCCTGTTGTTTTTTATTCTTTTCTATTCTTCTTTTTTTGTTTTTTCTTTTTTTTTTTTTTTTTTTTTTTTATTGTATTTTCTTTGATTTTGTTTTGGTGGGTGTTGCGTTGTATTCTTCTTATTTTAGTGCGTGGCATATTCTTTTTTAAAAGAAGCCTGTCCTGCATATCTTGCCAATGAGCAGACGAACCTGTTGGCACTCCGACCATACAACGTTTCTTTTTGGGCTTTGCCAATTATTATCTGTCAGTTTTATATCCCACTCTCTACACTGGTGGCCCAATTGTGGCTCTCACCAGGAAGAAGGCTAATTCCCAAAGTTGCCACCAGCGGCCGTAATACATACAGCCCTTCCTCAGATTTGAAGTCAGCCTTTCTTCCTGCACCTATACTGCACGCCCTGATCCTAGAACCGTTTCTCTCTGGAATGATGCCTCTTACGGTGGGGGGCCGGAGGCTTGTCCTTATCTCAAAAGGAGGTCGCCCAAGAGGGGAGAACCGTCACCATGCGGGCAATCTTCTCCAAGCCCTTCTCGTCGGCAGAGAGCGAACCTATTGCTGTTGGGACCTAGAACTGCTCCGCTATCAAGATGGCCCCTGGAAAAAAGAGTGGCGGCATCTTTGGAGGGAGCTCCGTCATCCTTTCGAGGTGTATACTGATCACAAAAATTCTCAGTACCTCCAGTTCGGTCCCAGCTGCCTCAACCCCCTCGGCAAGCACCGGTGGTGTCCTAATTTTTTTTCCAATTTGACTTCCGGATCCATTTCGCACCGGGGGGGGTGCGTGAAAGGGGGGAGGAGAAGGGGGGAACCGAAAAGAACATCAGGGCAAGATGACCCGTCTCTCGCGCGATGCCGCGTCACCGCAGAGGAGCCGCAGCCTCAACACATCATAACCCTCCGGAACGTCTGATCAGCATCACCTGTTCTCGCTTCGGCAGATACCTCCTGGCAAGTACCTAACTTTCGCCCATCCGCTGCAGCAAGAAAACTCCTGAATTGGGGACACTGCTCCTTGTTGGCAGGACACCGGGGCCCGTAGATCGTTCCAGTTGATCTCTTCGGTTCTACTTGTGGCCAGGACTGGCTAAAGATATAAGGAACCTTTTGGATGCCTGTGTTACTATGTGCCCGGTGATAAGGTGCCCCGCCACGGCCCCTCTGGGCTACTGCGCCCTCTGCCTACGCCCAGTGTTCCACGGTCCCATGTGGCGATTGGATTCATCACCGACCATTCCATCCGACTTCGGGCAACACCGTATCTGGGTCATTACGGATAGGGTTTTTCGAAGATGTCCGCATTTCAGCCCACCTGCCGGGGTTACCTTCCGCACCTCGTCTTGCCTCCCTGTTCCTTAGCCACAATCTTCCGATGCACGGCCTGCCCCACCACATCGTTCTGATCGTGCGGTGAGCAGTTTCGTGTCTCAACGTTCTGTGCGCGCACTCTGCTCCCCAGGGGAATTGCGGGTGAAGTTAGACTTCTCTTCGTCTTACCACCCGCAATCTAACGGCCAGGTAGAGAGAGTTCAACCATAAAAAAGATTCCTGGGCAGTTACATTACGTGCATCTAGTTGTTTCGCTGCGCCTAGGATGGACTGGGTCCGACCTCCTAACCCTTGATGCCGAATTCTCGCGTACAATTCACTGCGATTCAGGTCCTCGTGGCGCGTCTCCCTTTTTTAATTGTATTTGGTTCGGCTATCCCCGCCCCTCCTCGTCCCTCTTCCCTCCTCCTCCGAGGTTCCCTCTGTGGATGCCTTTGGTCCACGACCTATCTGGTGCATCTGGGATCAGACTCGTCAGTCACCAGCAGCATGCTGCCGCCCGTATGCAAAGGCCCGAGAGACAGAAAGAGGAGACCAGCTCTACCTTTAAACCCGGGCGACAAAGTCTGGCACCCGCCAAATATGTCAGGTTAAATCAATACCCAGTGTACAAGCTTGGGCCCGCCTTCCTTAGGTCCCTTTGAAATCCTGAGCCTATTAACCCAGTGGCATATAAGCTCCGACTATCCCTCCCACAATGCGGAAATCCCTAATTCTTTCATGTATACCCTCCTGAAGCCCCGTCGTGTTGAACCGCTTCTCCAGAAACAGTTTGTCCCCTGCCCATCTCACTGAGTCCGTAGCCCCTCCAAACATATTTCGGTCAAATAGATCTTGGCTATGAGGACAGTTTCTAGGTAAACCAAATATTGTTGTGGATAGGGAGGGATTCGGGCCTAGACCTCCGGACAGGAGAGATCTTTGTGGGACTGAGGAGAACATCCTGGACCGCGGTCTCGTCTTGACCGTATCCTACCGAACGCAGAAGGAGGAGGGGCCTGATGGGGGGGGGGTACTTAGTCACGGGTGGTCCCGGCCTCCCCATCCGCCCCGTGGAGCCGAGGAGCACACCCGTGCTGTCCTCCCGTTCGGTGCTCCTTTTACCGCGGTTCCCCTGGCCGTGCCCGCGACAGTCGGTCCCAGGCTGTCCCCCATCACCTTCCACCAGGCGGGCTCCTGAGACTCTTCCGCCTCCTGGACCGGCCAGTGGCGGTGCGCGAAGTGCGCCCGCCCTAGGCGCAGCGCGCACGAGCCGCTCTCGGATTTAGAAGGCCGCAGTACGCCCATTATTGGTTCTAATGGCTGTCCAGGTGACACCAAATTAACCCTCTCCTGAGTCCGGGTCACCTTTGCCGGAATCTTTAGTGCGTTTACTGCCTTCCAGAGAAAGCTTCTAGTGCCTCCACGTGTGTTCTGACTTCCGTGTACCGTACCTCTTCCGCTATCCTGTACTCCTGACCACGAACCGTGCCGCCAGCCCTGCCTCTTGCCTGGCCCCGACTTCGCCTACTCGACTCACTATTCTTGATACCACGCGCCGCCTTGGCTGCCTTCTCCGCAAGCAGTCACGCCAGTGGGACGACCTGGTAGTTGCTCCGCCGCAGCAAGTCCATTCCCTGTTTGCGGCGGCGCCCTCGTGAAAAACCGGTGTTCTACTTAGACTCCGTCCCATGTGTACGGCTTACACCATCGCTTGCGGTGGTCCAGCGGATCCACTACCTGCCTTCGTTACAGTTGTTAACTGAATCTGGAAAAATTATTGAAAAATTCCTGTTAAAGGAAGGCATTACTACTTACCCTTCAGTGGCTTAACTGTGCTTCAAAAGAGAGTGTAGCGTAATTGGACCTACAGTCTGTGGCAGTCAAGCTGGCAGCTGGAATCCATAGCTGTAACTTATAGGGGTTAGAACAAAAAAATTAAAACCTACATTTGTTTAAAATACTGCACAAAAAATTTTTAAAAATCAAAAACATTGACACTTAGGCCACATTATGAAAACTTTAAGGTCTAAAAGTCACTTTTTTGCCCATAGTAACCCATTCAGGCTTACATCCTGTTGAAAAATGAGCAGTATGAAAACCCTTTTTTAAAACTCGGGGCGACATGCAAAAAGGGTTTTTCCCCTTTTCTGGGTTAAAAACGCAAAGTGAACATTTTGGGTGCTGTTCAACATTTTTTTAATGCACAAACATGGGGGGTGTTTTCCCCCACCACACTCGTTATATTAACCAAGAAGAATGCACGTCGGGAAAACTGGGGTATTACTGCTCAACAGCAGACCTATTTTAAAAAGCCCGAGAAATTTAAGTGGACCCCATATTTCCATAGGGCAAAAAAAATGTCCATTATTTCTTAATTGTACATCATTTCTTATTGTACACCAGCACAATAATAAAAAAGTAATTTATATAATATCAAAAAAAAAAATTAAATTATTTAAATTTAATAAAAAATTTTATCATAAATTAATATAAAAAAATATAATATCCCAAAATATAAAAATATCTCCTATAAAAAGTATTTAAAAATTAATAAAAACTAAAAATAATTTTTCATTAATTCCCCACTGATATTTCCAGATTTTTAAATTTTTTTTTTTTTACAATTTAAATTGGAAATTTATTTTTGCTCTCTCACCCCTTTTTTCTACATACGAAAAGTCAGCACAGCAAAAAACAGCACACCACAGGCTTTCTGGGACCTGTGGGCCCCAAGCAAATCATACCATAGTTTCTCTTCACTGACTGCTATTCTAATGACTTTTTTTGTTTTTCCAGCCCATCTATAACGTTTTCGCGTTTTGGGGCCCTTACTTTGCACAAAGTTTCCATAATCGCAAACACACAGGGGGAGGCGCCCATGAACTTTAGACACCATTTATGAACGCACAAAAAACACTTTCATAGGTTCAGGCACATTATACACTTCACACAATGCACTTCGACACACTTTTTTTCATACCCTCTCTGTTAAGGGGGAAATCATCATTGCTTAGTTCTCAATGGGGCTTAAGCTTGAGTACTGTTCCCATTAAGAGCTAAGCAATGGTGTCTACCTAATTTTTTTTTTTTTTTTTTTTTTTTGGTTTTTTATATTAATAAATTTTGTTAAAAAAAACCCAATTTTAATTAAAATAAAAGCCCTACCCTCTATACAGTTAAAGGGGTTCCCACTAAAAAAAAAATTAATGACATTGTGCCAGGGTGGGAAAAAAAAAAAAAAAACCGTACGGGTTCTTTTAGTTGTCCCCCGCCAATGCTGATCTAGAGCTCCTCTGTGATCCTCTTCTCTTGACTTCCAGGTTCTCACTTACATTGGAAAAGCAACTTTTCCATTTTTCCAGGATAGAATACGACACAAAACAGGAGACTGTGGAACCTCGCCAAGGAATTTCATGGTAATTCAATAACAGAGTTCAAAAAAGGTTTGCCAGCTTTCTAGAGGGAATAATAATAACAAGTTTTTGTGACTCGGAATTTGGAGATGGGGCGTTGATCCAGTGATTTATTCTGATTGCCAGATTGGAGTCAGGAAGGAATTCTTTCCCTAAAATGAGGACAATGGGGGTTTTTGCCTCCCTCTGGATCAACAATATAGAACTCACTCCACTGACGACTTTGCCACATACAAACAGACACTGCCAGACTGGGATGCCTAGGGCCCACCAGAGGAGTTGATTTTAGAGGCCCACTGTCTTCACCACCTGTACGGTGCACCCACCCAGTCTTGCTTCAATTTATACAGACCGATGTGATTACATCATCGCTCTAATCTGTAATCAAGATGGGGTGCTGGGGCTTCTGAGTCTCCCTCGCCTATTTGCAGCAGGACACTGGTAGTAAACATAAAAGGCTGAAGATATATTTCCCCCTCCCCAATTGATCCATTTTAGATAAATACAAATATATAAGAAGCTATAACACAAAGTACTAAGTATAAAACCACTAAATAATGGTCATAAAATTACCAAATAACATCACTACAAAAAACTTGAATTCTAATACCAATATTACCAATAATTCCACTAAGACCAAATACCACCACATTATAGGACCACGAAATAAATCACAACATATTGACTGAATACATACCACCACAATTTATTACCACATAGTGACTGAATATCACCACCACCACATATCACTACCAGATGGTGACTGGATAATACCACCACATATCACCACTAGATAAGGACTGAATAATACCACCACATATCATTACTAGATAAGGACTGAATAATACCACCACATATCACCACCAAATAGTGACTGAATAATAGCACCACATAGTGACTAAATAATACCGGTCCCACTATTACTGAATATAAACCATTACACTTTCGCTGTTATTACTGCCATACAGTAACCATACAGTGGCAGATACCAGTGTACGCAGGGCCTGCAGACTGTATATTACCACCATACAGTGTCCCAAATATGGTACATACCAGTTGTACGCAGGCCTCTGCAGACTGTATATTTAACCACCATACAGTGACCATACAGTGGCAAGAATACTAGGTACACAGGCTCTGCAGACGTTATATTACCACCATACAGTGACCATACAGCGTGTACATACCATTGTACGCAGGCCGCAGACTGCATATTACCACCAAACATGACCTTAATAGTGGGTTAGAGCACCAGTGTATATTAGGCACTTCAGACTGTATAACTACCTCCATACAGTGACAATAATAGTGGTAGATGCCAATTGATACAATAGGAACTCTGCACACCATATTAAGTGATTACTGTTCAGTACATTTAGTGACTTCACAGTGACATTTTCGCTGATGATACGCGTTTCGACATTTCCTTTCATCCCTATCTTTTCCACACCTCCAAGCTGACTTTTCACTGGCCTGCACTCGTCCCCCTGCAGATTTGGCACAAATATCTAGAATCCTCAATTTTCCAACCTCTTTACCTTTTCCACTGTGTACAAACTTCCAAGGGTGGGAGAATGGGTTCAGCCATACTTAGAGCACAGTTTCGGAGGAGGAGTGGGATGAACAGAGGACTGACCCCCTGAGATTGACTATGGCGTGTGCCATCAAATCATATTGTGAGCACCGAAACTGCTTCCCTGCACCGCAGAAGATCACCTGCATGCTGCATGTTTTAGTAGTGTTTTCTGTCTTTTCTACATAGTCTCCTTTGGGCATGATGTATTCATTGGACCTACATCAGCCAGCG
Source organism: Phyllomedusa bahiana (assembly GCA_025379985.1). Lineage (NCBI taxonomy): Eukaryota > Metazoa > Chordata > Amphibia > Anura > Hylidae > Phyllomedusa > Phyllomedusa bahiana. Next base: position 85,131 of record JAODAL010001897.1, read on the forward strand.
TTTGATCATCCTTCTTTACAATAAAAATGTCAGTGATGGTCGTGTTGGGGGAAGTTTATTTAAATAAAGTGTTTTTTTGTGTTGTGTCAGTTGTTTTTTTTAACCATTCTATCTCCATGTCAACTAAGATAGATGCCTATGACAGACATCTCTCTATTACTGTTTTGCAGGGGCTTGGTGTCCAGCCTTGGTGTGACAAAATAAAAGAGAGCTGGCTGACACCAAGCCCCAGCTCAAGTAATAGAGAGAGACGGCTGTCAGACACCTCTTTTTATGAACACTGGAAAAATAGAGGTAAAAAAAAATACACTGAAACAACACACAAACACTTTATTGAAATAAACACTCCCAGACACAACTATCCCTTGTTGACCATTTTTAAATAATGATCCAACACTAGGTACAACGTATTGCCAAAGAGGAACCTGTAAAATATAGAAAACACTAATCAGCATTGCTGACGCTATCTATAGTGCCTAGTGGACAGCAAGATTACTAACTATGGCCATTATAATGAGTTAGACCCTCATCGATAGGTAGGCCCCCTACAATTACTTATTAAGATAGGCATCCTGCATTACTCTCATGTCTAGGTGGTAATACACTTGTAGATAGATAGGTATGGCACACCATTAGGTAAATCCCCATCTAGGCAGGCCACAGTGATATATAAGGCTCCAGGAGTGTTGCTAAAGCCCCAGATAGGTAGGTGTACTACCCAGAGTAGGCAGCAGTTAGGCCATAGATATTTCTAGGTAGTAGATTGGCAGGCGCCATAGGTAGGTATATCGCCCTTGTAGGTAGGAAGGCAATAATTAGGTCCAAGGTAAATAGTAGATAGATAGCTCAAGTAGCTAGATAGGCTGACAGGTAGGTAGGTAGATGGCTCTAGGTAGGAGGCAATAGTTAGACCCCCAGTTAGATAGATTTATCCCCCTAGATAGGGTAGGTAATTGCCCCGAGCAAGGTCGGACCCCGACAGATTAAAAAAACAAAACTCACCTCTCATTCCGACGACGGCAGTCAGGGTTTCATCCTATGACGTCATATCATAGTGCGCTTCTGCGTGATGGACGCAACGGCCGAGTTTACTAAAGTTTAAGGCCTAAGGCCTTAGATCTACTAAGCAGAATAGTGAGCAGGGCGCTAGTGGCGCTCAGCAAAGCACCCACACAGACATGACCTCGAACAATCAGGACAGAGAGCCTGGAGTTCGATAGGCATTTGTGTGGGCCGGGCTTGGCCCTATGTTGCAGATCCTACTGTGGGCCAGTCCCGACACTGTAAACAGACACTCCTCAAATTTCAAATCTGCACTCACCTCCTAAAAACAGTTATAAATTACCACTGTAATATCTCCACAGCTCACAAGAGTAGTAAGATATTTAAAACCTTTAACTCCTCTACTCTGTCACCCTGAGCCTCTCCCCAATCGCACCCTCTCAGCAGATTATTTTGCCACTCAATTCTTAAATAAGATCAACTCAGAGAGACCTTACACTCCACAGTCCCCCATTTAACCACCTCATAAACTTGCACAAGCTCCTACTCTCTTAACCTGCTTCTCTATTGTTACTCGTGACAATCTTTTTCTCTCTATTCTCCAAATCCAACTCACTACCTGTTCATTTTTTGACCCCATTCCATCAACCTTTCCCAGAACTTAGTGCTGTATCATACCCACCCTCACCATCTTTCATCGGAATCATTAACCTCTCCATCCTTCCCTTGCTTGCTATAACACACCCTCCTTAAGAAACCATCTCTTGATCCTTCCTCCTGTCCAACTATTGCTCATCTCACTGCTCCGCACTTGCCTCAAAACTCCTTGAGCTGCACGTCTATCTCTTATGCAAAATCTTTTCTCGATCCTCTGCAGTCTGGTTTCCGATCCCAACACTCTACCAAAGCTGCCCTAACCAAAGTCACCAATGACCTAGTAACTGCTAAAGTCTCATGTCATTATTCTGTAATTCTCCTCTTAGACTTGTCCTCTGCCTTCAACACAGTCAACCACTCCATCCTACTACAAATCCTCTCAACCTTCTGCATCATGGACTTTATTCAATCTCCTTATACCTCACTGATCTCATCTCTCACTCTTGCACCGTGCTTGCGTCCCACTGTAGCCCTCTCCTCCGTATGTGTGTCCCCTCTGGTTCAGTCTGTTCCTCTACTCTTCTCTAATTACACTCTTGGCCAGGGTCAGCTCATTGTATCATATGGCTTCCAGAACCACTTGTATGCAGATTACACCCAACTTTACACCTCTGGCCCAGGTATTAACCTTCTGCTTTCCAGGATTCAAGGGTGTCTATTGTCCATATTCTCATTCTCCTCCCACCTCCTAAAACTAAATGTGGAGACAACTGAATTCTTCATCTTTCCCACCCTCCCACTCTATCCCCACATGATCCTCCTTGCCCTTCAAGTCACACATCCAAGCTTTTACCTCTTCCTGCCGCCTCCATCTGAAAAAAATTCGTGGATTAGCTCATTCCTTAACTTCAATGCTACAAAAATGTTAGTCCATGCCCTTGTCATTTCTCGCCTAGACTACTGCAACATCCTTCTAAGTGGCCTATAATCTATCACTCTTACTCCCATTCAATCCATCCTCAATTTTGCTGCCCAGCTGATCCACCTCTCTCCTCGCTATTCCTCTGCCCTTCCCTTCTCCCAATCCCTTCACCGACCACCTATTACCCAACAAATTTAGTTCAAGTCACTTACTGTGACCTACAAGGCTCTCCATAACCTATGACCTCCATAACCATACATCCTTGCCTTAATCTCCAGATACCTCCTCTCACAGAATCTATGTTCCTCTCAGGACCTTCTTCTCTGCTCGCCCCCTATCAGCTCCTCACACAGCCGTCTTCATGTCTTCTCTCATGCATCCCCCATAATCTGGAACCCATTACCCCAACACATTAGACTCTCCGCCACCCTCACTAGTTTAAAAAAAACAAACATTTAGTGTTGCCATTGTACTTTGTTTGGACTTATGTATGCTGCCGCCCTCGCATGTACAGTGTCCTGGCACTTTAAGATTAATAATAATAAAAGGGGAGCGGATCGTTGGCGAGCTCCAGATCGGGTACAGCAGGGGAAAGATAGGTATCGGGTTTATTTCTATTTTTGCCCGCCCTCGCTGCAAAGTCACGTATTTTTTTTTATTGGAGATCCCCTTTAACCTCATCATGCAATTGAACATACCATATGCCTAAACAGTCTAAGCATGTATGGAGCTGGCCTCGGCATTGATGACCGTATCATACACAGCGCGGGTGTTTGGCTAAAAGAAAATTACAGCCAACAAGCACAGCTTTCAGCAGATGCACACCGCTGTACCTTGCCGATTGAGGGGAGGTGTAGGCCGGTTGTTATAGGTGATAAATGACCTGTATAAGGCAGTACAATAGCACTGCGATATATAGGATATGTGATCGTGCCCACTAGCGGTCAAGTACCCAGGACGATTAATTGTTAAAGGGGTTTTACCATGAAGTAAAATCCCCTGCACTGGATGAAACTGCATGTGGATGAGGAGGGCGACGCTTGCTCCACATGCAGGGTCGTCTCACAGCTATCTGCGAGTGGCCAGTGCAGGGGATTTTACCTCACGGTGAAACCCCTTTAAAATAATAAAGAAAAGTAAAAAAAATAAATATTAAAGGTCCAGAACACCCCTCTTTTGCCATTTAACAAAAAATTAAAAAGACACACATAATTGGTATTGCTGCGTTCTTAAAAGTCTGACCTAGCAAAATATAATTTATCTGGTACAGTGAATACAGTAGAAGAAAAAAAATTCGAAAGTGGTTTTTTGGGCCATTTTACGTCCTCAAAAACATGGAATAAGAGGTTATCAAAAAGTTGCATATATCCCGGAATTTTACCAATAAAATCTACATTCAGCCCGCAAAAAGCCGTTGCTCAGGTCCAAAAAAAGGTGGAAAAACAAAAATGTTATTGGTTGCAGAAAATTAAATTTCAGTGAAAATGTTAAAAATAAAAAGTTTTTTTTATAGTACTAAAACATAACGGAAACTGCAAATTTGGTAGTACTGGAATTTTATCGATCTGTGGAATACAGATCATACATAATTTCTACCAAAGAATGAATGATACAAAAAATAAAATCCTGAAAACATTGTGTAATTGTGTTTTTTCCATGCTCCACTCCACATACCTTTTTTTCCGGTTAATTAGTACATTACATGATATGGTCAACACCACATTAAAAAGTACATCCTGTCGCACAAAAAACAATCCCTCATACTGCTATGTAGACGGAAAATTAAAATAAAGTTATGGCTCTTGGGAGGTGGGGTGAAAAAATTGAAACCAAAAAAGCTGAGAATAGCTGCAACCTGAAGGGGTTTAAGTCATCAAAGTGTGTCTCTGATCTGATTCTGCCATGTATCTTTCAGCATCCTAATATCACACCAAAGCGGATGCCGGCCTTACAGGCATCTATTTTCTTATGTTACTAACCTACAGACAATAAAAGAGTTCGATGGAATGGAGAAACACCCGACTGCAGGATTAAACTATGCACAGGATTAGTTTATCATCTGTAACCATGGTGACAGATACGTCTTTAATAGGAGCTGTAAAAACCTAATGGTAGATTTTGTTTTAATCACAGCTATTTGCAAATTGCCTCATTTTTTAGTTTAACATTCACTAGGACCATAAAAAGGGTTTAAAGGGGTATTGCCATCTCAAACAGGGAGCCGTGCCATAATTGCCTAGTAGGTGAGGATCCTACCTCTGAGATAATTTGATATCTGGAGAATGGGAATACCCGTTTAATTTCTGGTTGGTTAATTGTTCTTATTCAGTTTCACCCAAAATATTTCTTCATGTGTTCTACTATCAATACTGGTGCATCCTATGTGTCCTCACTTCATTCCCTCTCGCCTTCCATGACTCAAACATCCTCCGTGTGAATCAGCACCATTGATTTCTGTCCTAGCAGCGAGCTCAGAGCACCTATAAATAAAATATAGTTCCATAAAGAAGCTGTAAACCTCACTCTCTCATGTGGTAGAATTATGGATATTTATATTACTGTTGTCAAAAATGCACTTTCTAGAATTGAGAAACCGTCACTGGCGGGGGTGGGGGAGGTTTTACCAGCTAATATCAAACGGAAGTAAGGCTGTGAGGAACCCAATGTGGATTACAGATATGGAACAGGTGAACTTGTATTCATTATTCCGTTTTTTTTGGGGGGGTTTTGACACATTTGTTTGTGCGGCATTTTGCAGGTTACGAGTCAAGTGACTCACAGATCATCTGAGTCACAGATTCCTTTATGAAGAACATGATTCGTAATGTTAAAAGTGCCACGGAAATGTGTTACACATTAACACAATGCATTTTTAAAGTGGAAGGAGAAAAACTATAGGAGAAAAAGGACACAAAATACCAAAGGGGAAGGAAAAAAAATACAAAAAGTCATGCATTTTGCGGGGGTGGGGGAGAATCATCAAAATCCCATAAAACATAGTTGTGGCCTCTTTTATATGTCACTATAGGCTTTCAAGTGACATCTAGCCATATTTTTGTGCAAGTAAAAAACACCGGGAAAAATGTAGAATTTTTCCAAAAAATGCTGTGTTAAACCACAACGTATTTGCTGCAGATTCTTATGCAGATTTTGTCTGGGTTTAGATTTAGATTTTTTTTAACATTGATTTCAATGGGAAAAGGTAAAATCCACAGGTATGGTTTGTTTCAGATTTTGGGGCAAATTTTGTCTTCTCCCATTGAAGTTTATGTAAAAGAAAATCCACAGCAAATCTTTCCTGTGCGCATTCAGCCTTCGGGTACATTCTCATGGAGTGGATCTTGGTTGATTTGATTTTCAAAAATAATATGCAGTGTTCAACGCAAATCTTTTCTACTTGGACTTGAATTGGAGAAGCCGAAACCTACATATTTTGGTGTAGATTTGGTCTTCTTCCATTGAAGTCAATGTAAAAAAAACTGCCTTTCAATCTATGTATGGATCCTTGTCAGGATGTGATGGGTAGGTATTCATATGGCTCAGGATTCCACTTTCAGGAATTCTTTACAAATTTGTTCTGCCAACTAATATCTACTTGTATCTATATAAAGATCTAATTTGCTCAATGGTTAACATGAGTGGTATTTTTATACATGGGTTAAATGGGATGTATCGCTTCTTCAGTTTGTGTGTTTCATTGTGTTCTCAGCTTCTCAGTTCTACAAAATCCAGGTGTTTTCTTCCCTACCAGCTGGGTGTTTCTTAACTGAAGGGGGATGACATCATCCCCCACTTCACTGTTAATGCTTGCTCCTGAGTCCACCTCCCCCTCCACCCCCAAGTCCACACGTCACTGTCCTCTCCCTATGCAGTCTTATTTTGTAAGAGCTGTTTCATACCACAGGCTTGCATTCAGTCTAGACAATCTTCTATGAACTCAGAGCACTGATCTGTCAGCAGCACGGAGGTCATGTAAGAAGTCACATGTTGTGAGCTTGCTTGGTGGTATATAAATTGTGCGTGCGGTAGGTTGTCTGCTCAAATATCCCTCATTACTGTCATGTGTAAAGGGGCATTTTATCAGAGTTGTAACAAAGTATGATTATTGGCTTTCTAGCCAAGGGTAGCAGCATTTCTAACGTTTATGAACTGTTCATGTGCTGATTTGTTGAGAGTGTATTGTGAGTGAACATATGGCACCATTGAAAATAAGTCATGTTGAACGTGCAGAGCACCACGTGTCGTTGATATGAGAGGTGAATGCTGGGCGGACTAAGGCTACTGTGGAGAGGCTCACTGCCAAAATGAACCAGGAGTCTATCAGACGTGTGTCTAAAACAACAGTTTAGCAAACTCTACTGCACATGGGGATCTGGAGCACACAGATATTCACGTCACCTCTGCTAACAAAGTTGCATTGACAGAAAAGGTAGTATCGTAATTGAACCTCTGCTGATTGGCAAAGAATTGCCTTCTTTGAAGAGTCACGACTTTGATGTGTCAGGCGTGAAACATCAGAGAACAAAACACCCTGCAACCATTGCTGGAAGAACACAGGCTGGTTGATCCTTTTTTCTCTATTGACCTATATATGTTCTTCAGCTCTCTTTTGTTGCACTAGATGAAGTTGTACAGGATACTATGCTTTACTGATCATCTAAAAGTAACCAAAACCCTGATGCTCTCAATATAATATGAAGCACTGGAAAAGCTAGACTCGCTCGAGTTAAACTATGTTTTTGCTTGCAATTTGTATTCTGCAGTTTTTTAAATATAAAGCAGCAAAATGGACACATATGAGAATGTGTAAACTAAGTCCATAGTTGTAGATAAAATAGAAAACTTTATATTTATTGTAGCTTAGGTGCCCAACTACTTTGAAGATTTGAAGGGTTTCAAAACTTCTAATTTTATGTTTCCTACATATGTAGCTATTTGTAGGGATATTTATATGTGGACTGTCTACATGTATAATGTTACAAAGTTATAGTCATATAGAGTCAATTTAACTTGATACTATTATGGTCCTACTCATTGACTCCATACATCATCACATTTACAAGGTATAGCGGTTACCAGAGGTGGTGGATCCTCATGGTCAGCCACAAGTTTAGGCATAGAATCATGCTACAGAGCAGAGTCTAAGGCTATGTTCACACGGCGTAATTGCAGCGCATACAGTACGGCCGCAATTATGCCGGTGTTTTGAGATCGCGCTTGATGCGGAGCATGCCACCGCCGTCCAAAGACTGTCATTACTTGCAGTGCGCATTTGCCGCAAGTAATTGACGTCACTTATGTTCCCGCTCGTACTATACTAAGGTATTGTTACGCCGGGGAGATAGGTGGTGTAATCCGATAAAGTTTTTTTTCTTTTTTTTTTTTTCTCTATGAGAACTAGGATAACCATAATATCGGCACGCATCTCGCTCGTATTAGAGCACAATTACGGCGCGAAATGTGCGTCAAAATTACCCCGTGTGAACATAGCCTAAGGAGTCCCCTGGTTTTCACCCCTCTGTACAAGGGATCTGAACTCCCAGGTGGTCAATCACAGTAACAACCGACGTGTAAATGTGGTTCCAAGGGAATAGAGGGAGACGTGGTTGGGTCACAAGCAGAAGGTCAGGGCAGATGGAGTACTTTGTGAAGTGAGGAGGAGGAGCCCTAGAGGTCAGGAACAGCAGTAGACAAGGGTAAGGTCCATAAGATGAGCCAAGTCATATAACGTAATAATTCAAAGACATAAACGCAAGAGCCAACACCATGAAGGCAACACCAACAACACAGGTAAGAGGGAGGAAGCCGGGCGATTGTGACTTTTAAAGAGGGATAAGGTGGCAGCTCATTGGCCTGGAAAAGCTAGGTGGTGCGCTAGCTCTTTAAATCAGTAAGAACCAGGGCATGCCTTTAGGAGAAGCCCGCAGCAAGAGATAGCTTATAGACTGGGGAAGGGTAAAGTAGTGTGCTACAACCTGTAACACAAGGTATATTAGAAGGAATAATTAATAGTGACGCTTTCTGTGACTATTGTTTTTATTGTTTTCTCCATATAAGTTGACTGGACATTTGTATTAGAGTACATACATAACCTAACTTCCATAAGATGGTTTATAACATTATTATTAATCTTTATCTAAATTACTGTATAAAATTCTAATAATATAATAAATTCCATAAGCCCAACAAAGTGTAAAGTATAAAATCACATCTCCTTATAGTAGTGCTGGGTCCCTGATAGGTAACCTGATTCTCTGCTGTAGTGTTGCTTCTGCTCTCGGACGCCACTGTCATCCCTCACCATTGCTCATCCCATCCTCTTAGCTACCTGTGTCAGGTTACTGGGAAAAATGGTGCCTCCTACTGACACTGTCGCTTTTATGTGCAATGTATGTGAACTTGAACCTTAACCTTGGTCCTGGATTTTCTACCATCTTGCCCTTTGGATTGTTCTCCTGCCTATGCGCCTGGCTCGTCCTGTGGCCTGGATCATTTTTAACTCTTTCATTGATGACAAACTCTTGGCTCTATTCCTGGCTACAATACTGCTCCTCCAATGCCTCTGCCACAAATTGTAAGGACAAAACTACAAAAGTGCAGAGCGCAACATAAGAAAATATTTGTATTTAACAGATGCATTACCCTGTGTATAATGGTGTATGTTCAATTTATGTACTATGAGAGTACAACATCAAACCTCCTTAGGTATGGCTGCAGTCTTCCCTTTGCTTTTGAATCCACCTGGATTTGGTGGTGTATGGAAAGCAAGGTGAGTATTTGGAGAAAAGTATAGCTGCTACAGGGCAACACCCAGCACCAATTGATGGCTATACTGGAGACTGTGCTCTAGAAATCTGACCAGAAAAGTCATCATTGCAGTAGTTAACCCCTTAAGGACCCAGCCTGTTTTGACCTTCCTGACACAGCCCTATTTTTGAAATACTGGCAAATCAACTTTAAGTGAGTATAACTTTTTGACACTTTATACCTAGCCATGTGATTCAGAGATTGTTTTCTCGTGACACATTGTGCTTTAAGTTATAGAAATTTTATATCCATACAACCCCCCCCCGCACCTTAGTTTGTTTGTGAAAAATTAACAAAATGTTCATGAAATTTGAAAAAATTTGCTATTTGAAATTGCAAAATTTCTGCTTGCAAGAACAGATAAAAATTCCCCACAAAATAGATTTATAACTAAGTCATCTACCATACTGCCACTATAGGTTGTCATCATTTTTTAATGTCTTTTTTTTTTTTACGACATTAGAGGCTTAGAAATTTAGTAGAATTTCTCACATTTTCAGAATATTGCAATATACATTTTTTTTTAGGGACCACTCCAGTTCTGACGTGCTTTGAGGGGCCACCATGTTAGATAACCCATAATGACACATTGAGAAACTAACCCCTTAACGTATTTTACAACACTATTTTGGAAGTTTGATAACCTTTAGATATTTCACAGAATTTAAGCGAAAGTGGGTAGGTAGAAATTTCACATTTCACTTTATTGCAGATTTCAATATTTATCCATTATTCACTGGAATACGAGCAAATGTGACTATGTAAAATGCAACTTAAATATCAATCCCCAGGATGCTGCCTTTTAAAGATATCCCATATGTGGCCCCTAGTGCAATTATATGGCTCAAACCATAGAGCCCCAGAATAGGAGGAGCACCTACTACACTCTGGGGTCCCAATTTCAATACGATTTTAATTAGGCCGCCATTCAGGTTTGTTGGGACACCCTAAGGTGCTAAAACTTAATAAACACCCCTAAATAACGCATATTGACACATACACCCCTTAAGGAATAAGCTCCAGGGTGCAATTGTGATATATAACCCCCACGTGATTCACAAATTTTTTTTTTAGCAGATGCTGTGAAAATTAAAAAAACATTTTTATCAATATTATCCATTTTAGCTAAAATGTTCATATAATACCAAGGAATCCTGGAAAAAGAACCCTAACTTGTTAAGCAATTTCTTTCCAAGTTCGGCAATACCCCTTCATGTTGGGTGGTAAACTGCTGAGTGGGCGCATGGCAAGGGTCGGATAAGGGAGGGAGCGCTATTTGGCTTTGAACTCTTATTTTGGTGGGGCCAGTCGCATTTGCAAAGACCCCAAAGTAGCAGAAACAGGCGAAACCTTCCAGAATCGCCCATTTAGATTCAACACCCCGCAGGATCTCATCTAGGTATGTATTCTGAGCATTTTGGATGACAGGTGTTCCTAGTTTTTTTTTAGCATTGGGCAATAAAATGGGGGCGGAAAAGGCCTTAGGTCATTGTTTTTTGAGTTTCGGAAAAAAATTTTTACATGACATTCGCCGTGCAGTGAAAATGACCGTGATAACTTAACTATGGGGGTCGGTACAATTACAATTATATAGATTTTATATAGTATTTTCTGATCTTTATTTACATTTCACAGTAGGAAAATAAAGTCTATAAAAAATTGCGTTGTTTATATTGTCCTATTCTGCCAGCCATAACTTTTTTATTTTGCTAGTGAGCAGAGTCTGTGTATTGGCGTTTTTTTGAGCGGAATGAGTATATGAAGTTTTTTATGGTAACCATTATGCTTGTGCGCATATGATGCTATGGTCACTTTTTATTAAGGTTTTTTGTGAGATGTTTTTAACAAAAGACAGCAATCTGGTAGTGTTTTTTATTTTTATTTTTATAAGCGGTCACTGTACGGTATTTATATGACATGTAGCTTTCCTAAGCCGGTCAATACGATTACACCGATATCCAATTGAATATTTTTTTATTTTTTACTGCTTTTATACAATAAAAACACTTTTATTCAACCAGGAAAATATGTTTTTGCATCGCCATAGTCCGAGAGCCATAACTTTAATTTTTCTGGCTTGGAGCTGTGTAGGGACTCATGTTTTTTGCGAGATAGAGTTTGACATTTTTATTATATCATTTTTGGGGACAAGGCTTTTTGATTGCTTTTAAATCCATTTTTTGGAGTGCCAGGGTTAAGAAAAATAATCGCTAATCCATTAGTGTCTTTTTTATTTTTATTTTTAAGCGAGGGCTCACCATGCAGATATCCGTATAATTATCTTACTCTTTGGGTCGCTACGCATTATGGTCGATACCCCCTAGTTATATAAAGTTGATTTTTTTAATGCTGAACCCTTTGAAAAAAAAAGATAAGTGTTTTTAGTGTATGTAAAACAATTATTTATGCATCGCTATCATTCATGAGAGCTATACATTTTCTATTTTCCGTATACAGAGCTTGTATGAGGACCTTTTTTTTTGCGGATGAACTGACGTTTTTAATTGGTACAACTTTGGCGTTACTAGGAGTTTTTTGATCGCTTTTTATTCCATTTTATGGTGCTGCGGGAAGGAACAATAATCGTAATTCTGTGATTGTTTTTTAGGGTTTTTTTTACGGCCGTTCACCGTACACGGAGTTATTTAAGCATGGACAGATTTTTTATAAGGGCAGGTCGTTACGCACGCGGCGATCACATAATGTTGTGTTACTTTATTACATATTTTTGATCTCTTTTTGGGCGATTGCGGCGGTTTTCAAGGAAAAGGGCGGTGTACGTATTTGTATTTTACTTTTTGTGGTTTGTGTTTTACATGTTTTTCACTTTTTTTTTACTTTTTTTCACTTTTTCACGTATTTTTTTGTACTTTTCCCCATCGGTGGATTTGAATGAGAGATCCTTTAGATCTCTCATTCAATAGGATCATGCATAGCATGTTGCTATGACCTGGTTCCCTATTGACACCTGTCAGTCAGCGATTCCGGTGCGTGCCCAACAGGCACGGCCGGCGTCTGTGACGTCATAGACAACACCTAAGGCATTCTCTGCCCTCCGTGTTTGTCTAGTAGGAGGCATGAGCTGCACGGATCTACCCGATCCTTGCGCTGCTTCCGCCGGACAGAGACCGCAGAGGAGAGAACTCCTCCTGCGTCACTCATATTTATTGCGAACTCGATGGTTCCGATAATTAAGTGGTAACCGCCCCCCCCCCCATTCGATCCGCTGTCGGGCCGATGGAGCTGGGATTCCCAGCTGTAATATACAGCTGAACACCCGCGCCTATATCGCGCGAACTCTGCCCTTATAGATCGCGCGATCCTCAGGACGTATCCTATACGTCCAGGTGCGTGAACCCCCAAACCACCTGGATGTTTCTGGATACGGCCTGGTCCCAGTGAAGGGGTTAAAGAGGATATTCTAACCACAAAGATTAGCTATTTAACAAGTAAGGAAAGTAAATGAAGAGACAGTTACCAATACATTTGTTGTTTTGATTTTGGCTTTCTGGAGTCAGCGATAAAGAAAAGAATTTTCATCTCCTCTTTGTGCATACAAGTTTCTCTGGTTCCCGACCACCGCTCCCCACCTCTCTCTGCTCTCTTATCTCTCATTGCTCCAAGTTGCCCTCAGGCAGTTAGTTCGACCAGGGCCGCCAACAGAAACCCCGCGCCCAGCAACCCGACCTCTCCGCCCAAGCATGCCCACTGCCCTGCCCCCAACAATCACATCACCCTGCCCCCAGACGGGCAGCTAGGCGAGCCAGCGGCGGGCAGCTAGGTAGGTAGCCGGCGGCGAGCGGCAATCTAAGTATGGTTAGCCCGGCGGCCGGGGCACTAGGTAGGTAGCCGGGCGGGGAGTAGCAGCTAGGTAGTGTAGCCGGGCTGGCGGCAGCTAGGTATGTAGCCAGGCGGGTGGCGGTCCTCCCGAGATAAGTAAGTAGCCGGGTGGGCAGCTAGGTAGGTAGCAGGGCGGGCGGGCAGCCAGGTAGGTAGCTGGGCGGGCAGGGGGGCAGCTAGGTAGGTAGCCAGGCGGGCAGCTAGGTAGGTAGCCAGGCGGGCGGGCGGGCAGCTAAGTAGGTAGCCTGGCGTGGCGCTAGTAGAGGTAAGCTGTCAGGCTGCAAGGAAGTGTAGCCAGTAATGTGGCGGGCAGCTAGGTAGGGAAGCCCGGGCGTGCGGGCCAGCTAGCGTAGCTGGCGACGGGCAGCTAGGTATGTAAGCCAGGCGTGTTGGTGGGCAGCTAGGTAGTAGCCCGGCGGGTGGGCGGCAGCCTAGTAGGTGGCCGGGCAGGCAGCTGTATTTAGGTGGCCGGCGAAGCAGTCCGGTGGGTAGCAAGATTGGTTAGCCGGCAGGCGGCAGGCTAGTGGTGTAAGCCGGGCCAGCTAGGAGGCTAGCCGGGCCTGGCTGGTAGCTATGGGTGTAGGCGGTCAGCTATGTAGCTAGAAGGGGTATGCGGGTAGGCGGGCGGGCAGTCCTCTCCCTCTCCCATCCTTCCCTCATACAGCCTGGGAGAATGTGGCCCCCCACAGTATCTTGGCTGGAATCGCTGCTGAGAGGAATGTCCAGGCTCCTGCTCAGCTGCGCTCCAGTAAGAAATCTTCTACGTTGGATGAGCCCTGTGCGCACGCTGTAGTCTGATAGTCGTACCTCCTCTCTCTGTCTCCATGCCGCGCTGTATGGCCAGTGGCGGGATGCGGAACAATTTTACTGTGTGAAGCTCCGCCCCCACGGGGGCGGGGCCTCTCAAATTTTAATTATTTGCAGCCCGCCTACAGACAGAGGAGGAGGGACCGGCTCTGGATAGAGCGCGCGAAGTCCCGGGAGCACGGGCCCCCCTCAAAGCACTGCCCCGCTCTGCCCCTACTGTGCCGAGAGGGAGGTGGAGGTAAGTAGCTAGAGTGGGCCAGAGGATGGGTGACCACCAAGAACATACTGCGAGTGCGTCCCCTTACAAAATTTCTGCCGGGCGCGCTCCCCACCCAGCACCACCCCCCCGCCCCGACTGGACAGCCAGGCCGGGCACAATCCTGTTTGTTTCTATCGGCGGAGCGCAGCGGTGTAGGGAGCACGGGCCCCCTCCCAGTACCGCCATCCACCCCCGGGCCCTATTTGTTAGAGTGCGGCGCTCCGGCTGGCGCCGTGCTCTACTGTACGATGTATGAAAATAAGCGGGCCTGGCTAGAAAGCGGGCCCCCTTATTTCTCCGGGCGCCGTACAGGAGTACCGGCTGTACCCCCTGTACGTCGGCCCTGAGTTCGACCATGGTGAGTCACTTGCCTTCAGAGAGTTCTCCTCTTTAGCAAAGTACTTGTTTTACCTAACTAAATGAAGAAGGCTTTCACTCTCAGAGTCTTCTTATTACACCTTTATTAAAGGCACCTGCATCATGTCACTGTAACAGGAATAGCTAGGAACAGCTGAGCGGATATGCCAATCACTGCTATAGACCCACCCACAGCCTGACCAGGAAGTGCGAGTGTAAAGCTGGCTGTGGCTGTGTGAAACTGCATGCTGAGAACACATCTTTAAGGTTGAAGAACAGGTAGATTTTTTCAGACTCTGCACTCCTCTAGCCACATAAAAACACAAAGTTAGAGAACAGCCTCGTCATTAATTTTTGCTGATAAGATGCAACAACATCACAACTCAATAATATCACACTTTCTTGTGTGCTTTTAAATTATAATGAGATGAGCAAATCTTTTAATATTCGCATCTTCATTGATTCTCCTGACCTTTACAAATTTCCGACCTAATGAGCAATTCCTCCCTTTTCTAATTATAAAAGGGATAGTAGAAAAAAAAAGTTAAATGTATAGTTCTAGAGTATCCAAGTGCCAATCACTCATCGGACCAGAACCTCTAAAAACAAGATGTGGACTGTGGCCCATTAAAATAAGAAATGCAATGAAATGAGAAGAGGGAAGATATGACAGCTCCAGGGACCCCCTCCTGATCTTCTGCATAGAACTTGCAGAGCAGCTGTTCCTGAGGACGCAACGATTAGCGGGCTGGTAATAAGGATGCAGCAGCTTGCAGGCATCCAGCGATGGATGTGGGTAATTATAAAGATCCCCCGGGAAAATAATGACACCAGACAGACACATTTCTGTAAACCGCAGGGGCTTAATTAAAGCAGTGGGGGCATTTTATAATGAGGTGGGGATGGGGAGGGGTGGGGGGGGTAAAGATTTGGGAGAAATTACATGTATATGAGGGAGATATAAGGGAGATTACAGAAAAAGTGATGGTATCCCCCATATTTGGTACATGGAACTGTATAGAAAGTGTCACATAAAGTTCTGCTCAAACATCCTTGATTGGAAAGTGTAACAACCAAGAGAGTGCCATAACTTGTGCCGTACAGCGGCTGAGCGCACCACTGTTTTCATTGTTATACTATATCTCAAATTATAATATACTCCTTGACCAAAGCAAAAAAGAAAGGTTTAATAATTCCAGTCTCTCCAAACTGCTGAGCTCGGGACCTGTCCATCTTTTACAGAGTGAGAACATTTTCCATGTTTTCATGGTCGGCAGGGGTTTTCGGCACGGCTTCTCCAGTATGTCGTGAACAGCTGGAGAGCAGATGATAAATTGTCTCCATCGCCACTGTCTACGTATGACATAACGGGGTATAGGACAGTACCCAACATGACCTAACCCCAATGGAATGACAGGAGTTTGGCATCTCATGATCAGATGGACTGCTTCATCTTCATACAATTTCCATAGATTGGTGTTTTGACTGCTCAGTATTAGGAGGAGACGGCCTCAGGCGATGTTAATTCCTATGTAATGAACAGTGACCTACTGACTGCAGAGTACCGGCGGTAAAGCTCTACAGTGATAGCTTAATCTCTTTGCAAATATGGGCTTTGTACAAAATATCATCTGCATCTACTTCATTTGCATCAAAATGGTGTGAAATTATTATGTCGTTAATAAAAGAAAACTGAAATCCAATGTTCCAATCCTGGCTTTGTGCTGTAAACTTCTTATTTACACATAATTGCACCCAAGCAGTGGTTGTACATCTATAACTTATTATTGCTTGCTGGGTCCAGGTTTACCGTGTCTATGTTGCTGTAAAGCGTCAGCTTGTAAAGTGTAGTGGGTATGTGTGGATGTTAGGCCTACTGGTGTTGGGAAATGCTGGGAGGTGTAGTGCACCGGTGCTGGAATTACCTTCAGAAACGTTTCTAATTATAAAAGGGATAGTAGAAAAAAAAGTTAAATGTTTAGTTCTAGAGTATCCAAGTGCCAATCACTCATTGGACCAAACCAGTATACCAAGACCTACGGTATATTACCAATAACAACAGTGAACAAAGGTCATATAATACTTCCACGATGTTACTAAATACGACCACCATACAGTGACTGAATAATACCACTGTACTGCTACTCACCAAACCAGTATACCAAGACCAATATCACCAATAACAATATACAAGGGCCAAATACCGTCACAAATCACCACCATAAAGTGACTAAATAATAGCACTATACTGTCCCTGAATGTAAACCAGTACACTACTACCAACAGAACCACCATACAGTGACTATAGGGTAGAAGACACAAGTTGTACACAGGTGTTCTGCAGATGTATAAATGACCAAAATAAAAAAAGGTCCATAATTACTCCACAGGTTGGGTCTAATACGTATATGACCCCCTCTCATTATTGTACCACTCTCTTTACATATACCATCAAACCAAAAAACAACATTGAGAGTAAATGGTAATAAACTTTCATTTTATTGGTAACACTTGAAGAATTAACATACAAAATACAAGGTGTTCATTAAAAGATCCAGATAAGGCAAGTCTTAGAGCTACAGATGCTTGAAAGTACAGAAAGATGTAATGTAATTAAAGGTAAATTCTACCACGGTCATATTCAAATATCATTAAAATAGATAGGGACATAATATAACCATCATATCATATTCTTTGGAAAAAAACATGTCCCCACTATATAGACTCATATACAGATGCCCCATAAGTATCACCTTCTTATCTACATTAAAGTATTATCATAAAAGGTAAATAAAGTAGAAAGAGGCATATGAGCATAGAAACATAAAGACCAGTGATTATTACCAAGCAAGAGCTCAACTCGCCACCTCAAAGCACGTTTCGCACACAGTCCGCTTCCTCAGGGGGTACTGAGAGAACTAAAAACAGCCCAGTGTTATATAGGGACGCCTAAATAAATTGCACCTGGAGCAATTGTACGGCGCATGCGGGATGTTCGTGCCCCACTTCCGGCAGTCCCGTGCTACTGCGCATGCCCGGAAGACACCAGTAAACCAAGACCAATATCACCAATAACAATATACAAGGGCAAAATACCGTCACAAATCCCCAACATAAAATGACTAAATAATAGCACTATACTGTCCCTGAATGTAAACCAGTACACTACTACCAACAGAATCACCATACAGTGACTATAGGGTAGTAGACACAAGTTGTACACAGGCATTCTGCAGATGTATAAATCATTACGGTGCAGTTACATCCAGGGACTCACAGGAGGCATCATCTCAAGAGTCATTTGTTTTTCCTTTTCTTCTCCATCCAGTCCGAATCATCATGAGAATGTGTAGTGTAAATATTAGTATTCTCACTCTTCCAGCATCTCCCTATCTACTTCCCACATCTGTATAAACTGCCTATTCACAGTGACTCAAATGGTAATAATGCCTCCACTGGTGCCCCACACCCGAATAGTACCCCAAAAAGTAAAAGTGCTCCCATACAGTTGTAGTTTCCCATTTTGTGCCTCCAGTAGGTTGATAGACCCCCAATATAGTAGGCAGTACATCCACCATATAGTAGGTATCTCCTTAATTTAGGTAGGTAGATAGGTAGATCCCCCTTTTAGCAAGGCAGACCTCAGTTAGGCAGGTAGCTTATTAAATTAGTTAGGCAGATGAGTACTTAAGGTAGACTCTTTCTATTAGGTAGCCAAACCACCCATTAGGTAGATAGATATGTAGGTCACTGTTAGATAGGTAATTAGGTAGATAGGCAAGTAATCCCCCATTAGATAGGTAGACCCCCCATTACATAGGTAAACCCCCATTAAGTAGGTAATCCTTTATTAAGTAGGTAAGCCCCAATAGGGTAGTCCCTCATTAGGTAGGGATGCCAGCCCCTTATAAGGTAAATAGGTCCCTTTGATATCTAGATAGATAAGCCTACCATTAGGTATGAAGAGCTCCGGGTAGTTAGGTGGTGCCTTTGGTAGTTAGGTATGTTCTTTGGTACTTAGATAAAGTAGGTAGGACTCTCAATACGCAGGTAGTGCCCTGGAAGTCCGTCCTCCCTAGTTGTCAGGTAGGACCCCAGGTAGTGAAACAGGGATCTAGGTAATGGAGGGGCGGGGCAGTGAGGACTAACCTCATGTGAAGTGTCTTTATTAGATGATTATACCATGTATCGTGTTTTAACAAGGAGGACGTAAAGCAATGGAATTTATTATTAACTCTACAGGTTGAAGCCGGCATTTTTCTGAGAGTTCCTTGCATGGGGAGAGGTGGGGCAGTTAGATAGGTACGTTAAAAAAACCTTCTCTTTCCCCATTCTTCAGCCAGCTTCTCCAGTGCTAGAGTTGGCTCCAGAAGTCATATAGGCCTAGAAGCATAAGAGACAGGTGGTGTAATACAGTGATGTCATTATCCAGCCTGTATCAGGGAGCTCCTCTTGGCATCTTGTAGGCCTGCAGTTGGCCGATGGCTCTCCTCCCAACCATTGTTCTTAACTAAATGTGTGTTGCAAAGACGAGCATATAGTTAAGATGATCAGTTTGGTAGAAAGAGTAGGCCTTAGGTCTATTATTTAATGGAACCTGTGTAACACGAGGTGGTAGCCACCAATGGCAGCGGGCCACCACTTGTTTCACATGGGATCTGGGTGCCGTATGTCTCTACCAGCAGAACTGTTCCAATATTGCCTTGATTATGGATACTTCCCTTACTAAGCTGTCCACCAAGAAGGTCCACACACCCTCCACACTGCTGCCTTTAGATGGAAGAAGTCCTGCAGTTGAGCTGGCTTTGCTAATGCAGGTTACTGAATCTCCTAACGGTCTGGCCACAGAGAAGCTTTGCATGCATGGCTGACTCCTTCCCATCTATGAGAGTTCCACATACTGTACAGTGGAGCAAGTGTGGTTGGCTGCATTTGGAGCTACAATAAAAATGAATTGCGAGTGCTACGCATGCACAGTCTCCTCCATACACTGCAGCCGCACCGTTCCTACATCTGTCACTGTACAACAGAAAACTCAAGGCTGTATGTTGTGTCTATAAGTCTCTGTTCAGAATGCACACCAATAATTACACTCGGAGATCTATCCTTTAAATCCAATGCTTATTCTTCATTGATCGAGACACTCGTAGCATTAACATAGATAGAGGGAGGATGCCGCACTCATAGTGGCTATGTTGAGAATGCTGGGTGCCTGTGGAAGGATCACCAGTCCCGCAAAGCAAGTACAAATTAATCCACAGCACTTTACAGGTTTTCTGTGAAATATTTCACTTTTGCCAGAAAACCTGTGGAGAGCTGTGGATTAATTTGTATTTACTCATAGGATTAATGCTTAGAGTGTCTGAATAAAATTTCCAAACACCGCTAGGTAGTAAATATTATCATGAAAAAGTCCAATATACTATTTTTGTTCTGGTCCTGTGCTGTTGGTCCTCATTTGGCCTGAGCATTAACTATCTCCACTAACACTGGATCCATACTTTACTTTGGATGAAACATAACTTTGGAATACATCTGTTGGATGTTACAGCCAAGTCATTTTACATCCCTACACACTGAATAATGTCACTGATGCCTAGTTTACTTCTCACAAAAATGGAACTCACAAAAAATAGTAGGGTGTCACTAAATGTAGAAACTTAGGGCGACATGTATGAATTCTGATGCTGATAGACCAGTTCTAAATAGCTTTAAGGCAGTGTAGACTGCGCCAGAATGTATGAATCTGTTCTTCTGCAGCTCATATATAAAGGGCAGTGTAGAGCCAATACCACAAGTCTGGCTCAGGCACCACCTTTACCCTGGTCTGTTCTTCTGCAGGTCATACATACAGGCGCAGTGTAGAGCCAATACCACAAGTCTGGCTCAGGCACCACCTTTACCCTGGTCTGTTCTTCTGCAGGTCATACATACAGGGCAGTGTAGAGCCAATACCACAAGTCTGGCTCAGGCACCACCTTTACCCTGGTCTGGCTGTTCTTCTGCAGTTCATATATAAAGGGCAGTGTAGAGCCAATACCACAAGTCTGGCTCAGGCACCACCTTTACCGTTGTCTGTTCTTCTGCAGGTCATACATACAGGACAATGTAGAGCCAATACCACAAGTCTGGCTCAGGCACCACCCTTACCCTGGTCTGTTCTTCTGCAGGTCATACATACAGGGCAGTGTAGAGCCAATACAACAAGTCTGGCTCAGGACCACCTTTACCCTGGTACTGGGCTGTTCTTCTGCAGGTCATACATACAGGCGCAGTGTAGAGCCAATACCACAAGTCTGGGTCATGCACCACCTTTACCCTGGTCTGGCTGTTCTTCTGCAGGAAAAACAGCCAGACGAGGATAATAGTGGTGCCTGAGCCAGACTTTTGGTATTAGCTCTACACTGGCGTGTATGTATGACCTGCAGAAGAACAGCCAGACCAGGGTAAAGGTGGTGCCTGAGCCAGACTTGTGGTATTGGTTCTACCCTGCACCTGTATGTATGACCTGCAGAAGAACAGCCAGACCAGGGTAAAGGTGGTGCCTGAGCCAGACTTGTGGTATTGGCTTTACACTGCCCTGTATGTATGACCTGCAGAAGAATAGCCAGACCAGGTAAAGATGGTGCCTGAGCCAGACTTGTGGTATTGGCTCTACACTGCCCTGTATGTATGACCTGCAGAAGAACAGCCAGACCAGGGTAAAGGTGGTGCCTGAGCCAGACTTGTGGTATTGGCTCTACACTGCCCTGTATGTATGACCTGCAGAAGAACAGCCAGACCAGGGGAAAGGGGTGCCTGAGCCGACTTGTCATATAGGAATTTTTGATTTTGCATCTTTGGGGGTTGTAAATTTATTTTTATCCGGGATATAACTTGAATTTTAATTTTGTGGAATATGGTGCTCTGTAGGTTTGTCCATTCTGGATTTATTTTTTATTTTTTTAACCATGTAAATTTTTATTGATTTTTAAAACATATATAATCAAGTTACAGACAATTTAGTCAAAGAAGGGGAACACGTAACAAACAGCCTTATTTAAAATCCATCAGATGTTAAAAATTGAAAATGATAAAAAAAATTTAAACAGCCTTTAGCGAGAAGGAAAGTTAACATCAAAAAAAAGATGATTTATAGGGGTTGGGGATGTTATGTAGCAGTAATCAAAAAAATTATGTAAAGGCGGGCTCTAATAAATCAGGGGGAGGGGATACAGAAAAAAGTGTATAATGCCCCAAAACTTTACAATTTCCCAAAAACCCAAGGGGCCCTTCAAGAATTCTAAAATTCGTCCATTTTTCCCAAAATTACTTTTGTTTTTGGGGTACTAAATGAGGGGGAATTAAAGGGGAAAATTTTTCACATTATATTATGATTGTTTCTCCCTATATCTCTGATAGTGGTATGGAAGATGTAAATTTCCAATGTTTCCAAAGGGACAATTTTTGTTGTTCTAGGACATGGAAGAGTATTTGTTCTGAGAGGTTTGGGAAAGTTATTTTTCTGTTTATCCAAAAGGGTATAGGGGTGTGAGGTTAACCTTAAATGTAAATAGTTTAAAGCAGGGTTTTCATTTGTCCCCCCAAAAGGGGAAAGGGGCTGGGCAGTTCCACCACATGTGGATTTAAAGACCCCTTGATCCACAACCCCTTCCCAAACAGGGGAAATACCAAAGGGGGGGAAAAGTGGGGCTAAATCTTGCCGGGGGAAGGGACCATTGAGGGGTAGCTTCCCCATTTAAATTTTTAAATGGTCGTGCAAACCCAGAGAGCTTTGGGAAAATACTAAGGATGCTTGGGGATCCCGGTTTCGTAAGAAAAAAAAAAAATACTTTCTTCAAATCCCCTTCCCATTTGATCATTACTTCGGTTTTTTAAACTGGTATCTTTTGGCAGCAGAAATTTTAAAACAATAGACAACCTTTGATCATAAAACCCGTCCTACCAGTTAAGAAATTATAGTATGTAGAATTAATTTTAGGTTTAGTTGGCAAGGACCAGTTCTGTAGAAAGTGTCCCAATTTGTAAATATTTAAAAAAAAAGGGACGGTCCAAGTTTTACTGGTCCCAAGGGCTAAAATTTAAATTTTAAAAATTTTGGGCTAAATAAATGGGGTTACATTCCAATACCATTCGCTATCCCAAATTTTGGAAAATAGGGGTGGAGAACTAAATGGAACAAGATGAGGGGGACATCCCGCTTCATGAAAAATATCCACTTTTTAGTTTTGGCATACTGTGAACCCAAAATTGTAAAGGGGTTTTTGGCAGGGGCGGAAATAGCGGGATTTTGGGGGGTTTTTGGCCCCCCAAAACTCAGCTGCATTATATCTCTAAACTGGGAAAAAATGTTAAAGAACTTCCTCGGGTCTGGGACCAAAAGATGGAGGTTCGGTGAGGCCAAAAAGAAAACGCATCGGTTCTAAATTGATGCAATATTTTTAATAAACTTAGGTGGGTATGCATACTCCTTCCCTTGTGCTACGGGGGAGGGATTGTTAATAACCTTGTTTTTCTTTGATCCCCCAAAAAAACTTAAAAAAATATTGGAGTTTGTTTTAAGGAAAAAAGGGGTTTGGGAACCAAAAAAAAGGGAAGGATCGTGAGATATAAAAAAAACCTTTGGGAGCAGCAACCCCTTAGAATTTTTATGCGGGCTATCCCCATAAGGGAATTTAGCAAGGGATAGTTTCTTTTAATAGGAAGTCATTTGGGGCTCCCCGTTTATGTAAAAGTTTTATCCAGGGAGGAGGTTATTCGGACTCCTAAATAGTTGATATGAGAGTCCCCCAAAAAGAATTTTAATTTAGATAGTTTAGATTTTCTGGGGGGGGAGATATGTATTGGGGAGATAAAGTGAATTTTGACAGTTTTGTTTATAGTAGGGGAAAGCGAGGGGTTTTTTATCTAAAATTCGGGGGAGTTAAAGGGGTATTCGGGGTTTTTGCTTTTCCAAAAGGATTTTCCACAAACAAATATTTTTTTTTTTCACGCCCCTTTTTTTTGATGTGAGACAGCCGGGGGTTGCCCCTTTTTAAATTTTGCCAGCGGTTCCACACACATGTAAATACAGGGGGGAAAGCGGGGGATCCCCGTCTTTGTTTTATTAGTAAAAAAGGCTTTGACAGAAACCAGATGCCAAAACCTTAGCTAGGGAGGGAAAACAGAGAATGGATGGCCTTGGGAATAGACCGGAATCCCCAAAATTTTTCCCGTACCGCCCAAGGAAATTTCCCAATTTAGGGCCTTTTCAAAGGGTTTTTTTTTGCATCAAGGGGTAACAAAAAGAAGGGGGGTTTTATTATGGGATCTTTTGGATTATACTTACTTCCTGGCCCCCTCCCCTTTTTTTTCCTACCTTTACAAAACCCCACTTGGTCTTTTTCGATAATTGTGGGAAGGATATTTTTTAATCTATTTTTATAATTTTAGAAAAGATTTTAAAACACAATTTAAAGTGAATGGGTCTATAGTTAATACTTATCAATTTGCTTTGCCCGGCTTAGGGATCGTTGTACAATTTTCCCAGAAAGTTCGGCGGGGGTGGGCCCTTTTTCTATTATTGCTTGAAATGTGGAGGTAAATGTTTGGGACTAGGAAGTGACTGAATGTTTTTTAATATTTTAATTTAGGGGACCTTGGTCTGGGGGGGTTTTTTTTTTTTTTTATTTTTTTTTTTTTTTTTTTTTTTTTTTTTTTTTTTTTTTGATTTTTTTTTGGTTTTTTTTTTTTTTTTTTTTTTTTTTTAGGTTTTTTTTTTTTTGGTTTTGGGTTTTTTTTTTAAAATTTTCTTCAAAACCCTTTGGGAAACCCATCTGTCTATTTATTGCCATAGTTTGGGCCCTTTTTGAGGGGGGAAGGGTTAATTGTATGCCAAAAAAAAAAAAAAATTTATCCTTTCTTTAGAAATTTTAGCGGAAACCGGGGGCGTCTTTTAAATTAATAGGTTACGATAACCTACAAAAAGCTTGGCAAAATTGGGGGTAATTTTACTTTTTGATTTATCTGGGTTCGTATATAGGGGGTTTTACTTTTTTTTTGTAGTTTTTTAACTTCTTCGAGCTAAAAATTTTCGAAGGCCTGTCCCCTTGTAGAAAAAATTTCCCTTTAATTTTTGGGGAGATTTTGCTTCATTTTGGGGATAGGTATAAATTACTTTATCTTTTTTCCTGCATTTTTAGATAGTTTTTTCTTTTTGAGTGTGAAGGGGTTTAAATTTAAATTGCCTGTCGGGAGTGTCAATTAATTTGTTTATTTCGTCAAAGGGGTTTGTTCTCTTTTACTTTTTCCCTTTGAGGCTATTTTAAAATTCACATCCTCTAACACTGCTTTATGGGCACCCCAAAAGTTTTCTCGGGCAGAGGGGGAGGGGGGGGTTTAGTTAAAAAAGTTTTCTATTAAGTATCCGGAGTTCTTTCATATTTTAGAGGTTTTTCAGCAGGAATTGATTAATCCGCATGTTGGGGTGTGGAATGTGAGGGGAGCTTATCTTTTAATTTTTAAAAATATGGGTGCGGGGCCCTGACCATGTCATGCCCCTTTTTCTGTGGAATTAAGGGTTAAAAAAGGGTCCTCATGGGATAAAAAGAAATCGATTCTTGAGTGGGATTTTTTAGAATGAGAGTAAAAAGTGTAGTCTGCTTCTGCCGCGTGTTGGTATCTCCACGGATCATGTAAGTTCTCCTGTAGAAGGAAGTTTTTTAATTTTCAGGAGTATAATGGGGAGCGCCTCTTGATCTGCCCAATATTTTTTAATTCCCAATTTTATAGTTCCACAAATCCCAATTTCCCTTTTCCTTATTTTTTTGGGCTTTTGCAATTTTTTTAGTAAAAAATAAAAAGTTGTCGTGTTTGGGTTTTCGGATAGTTTAAAGGGAATTGTATTGGGGTAGCTTTAAATTTTCCCCATTTTAATAATGAACCTTCCCTTGGGATCGACAATAGATTCCAAGAGTTGAAACGTAACTGTGTTCCTGATGAATATAGCAACTCTTTTTTTTTTTTTTGGTAAACATGAAAGGGAAAAGGGGAAAGGAAATTTTTTTGTGATGTGGGTCTAAATGCATCAGAAGCTTTAAGGTGTGTTTTCCTAAAACACAAAGTAAAATGGGTTTTTTTAGTTTTCAGGGCATCTTTCCATAAAAAAGACGTTTTTGGGGGGAAATTGAGCCCTTTGCCCTTTAAAAGGGGACATAATTTTAACTCCCATATTGAGATAGAATCAGATTGTTTAGTACCCTCATGGCTGTGATAACACCTTGGTATCTTGGCAGAACTATGGCAAAAAACAAGTAAACAAGAACCATAGTAACAGTAATGGGAATTCCCATAAATTCAAAAAACAAGCACTATTTCCCAAAAAGGAAATCGAGGTTGGGGTAAAGTCCTTCTGTGGACCTGGAAAGGAAAGCGTTAATAACCCGGTCCCTAAAAAGACAAGTATATAGTTTCCCCTGCAGATAGTTAAGGAGAATTAAGTTTGCCTTTTATCATAGTTAGCCAGTTTTTTTTGGGTTTTGGGACCGAGGGGGGTGCCCTAAAGACCAAATAGGGTGATATTTCGGGTTTTCCCTTTTCCCTTTGTTTGGTTTGGGGTATTTTTGGGGGGGGTTGATAGCCCCCAACGACAGTGGCACCCCTAGAAGGTTGGAGTTTTTACAAACCCCCCCCGGGGGGGGGGGGAGGAAATTTTTGGGCGATAGTAGTTTCCCCGGGGGAACCCCCAGGGGGAAAGGGAAATTATTGTTTTTCCCGCAGGAGTTTGGGTAAATGGTACAATTCTTTTCGTTTCAGCATTGTCCATTTAGATCTTAAAAAATTTAAATTATACCCTTGAAGCGCCCCGGGAAAATCCAAAAAGGTACTCCTAATGGCCCTCAGAAATCTCTCCTTGACCTGGAAAAAGTGAATCCTCGCAATTACGTCTCGCGGTATAGATGGAAAAGGGGGTGTTTGGGGTTTTGGGGAGTTTTGTATGCGGTCCCCCCTTTAAGCCCAAAATTTTGGGTCCCCATCTGGTATTGCTAAACCCCATCAGGTCATTTGAGAAAATTGGGAGGCGCCTCTGGTGGGATTAAATTCGGGGGACCCCTGGGAGCCGGATATTGTTCGGGTTGAGGGGTCCTCCGATAAAGGGAAATTTTTAGATTTTAAATTTCGGGGACTTCCCCCCCTCTGGGCACGTTGGCGCCCAAGGGGAGGTTATGGGTTTTTGCAAATTTTCCCCCTTTTTTTTTCCCCACTTTGATCTGTTCTGGAAAAAAAAGAGTTTGGATGTCCACCAAAAAATTTTCCCCCACCATTTGTTAAAAATCCCCTTGGAGGGTTTCTCTAAATGAAGAGAAAAACCCGTTGGGGGTTTGTTCTGAGGTTTTAGAGAGTTTCAGAAGCACTTTGGTAAACCCAAAATACCCCAGTGAATCTTGTCAAAGGGGAGGCTTGTGATAGAGGAGGAGTTTTTGATTTTTTGCCTGTCCCTATTCTGAGATCGGGTGGCAGGAGTATGAAAGAACTCTGTCAGTTTGGTGGGTTGAGGCTTGTTCTTTTTAGAATTGCCTCCCATTTCACTTGTATGGAGTGGAAAAACCCAGAGGGAAAACCCAAACCACCCTTTTTTTTTCCCCTTCCCCTTTTTCTTCCAACTTTTGGTATATATGCCAAAATGCTAGAAAAGGGTGGGGAGTTTTGATTTCTGGGGTTTTCCCGTTCCCCTTTTGGCGGGTATGAGGGTAAGAAGGGGAAAACCCTTTGGGATAGGGTTAAAATTGGGGTAAAAGGGGGAAAGGGCCCCCCCAAAATTTCCCTTTTAGGATCATGGACTCAAGCACAGTATAGCCAGATTTCCTCCGATTTTCTGGTTGCCTGCACCTTATTTACTGCATATATGGGGCTTGAGATGTAAAACTTTGTGGTGGGGGAAGTTTTTGGTAGGGAAAAGGGCCCCCAAAAAAATTTCTCCGGGCAGAGGAAGTTTTAGATTCTAGAGGAAAAAAGCCCCGGTGAAAGACCCAATTTAGGTAGGGATGAGAGGAGTTAGCTGTCCTGTTTTTAAGACCAGCTAGTCCAGTGCTGGGAGGGAAAGCACTTTCTTGTGGCTTAGGAGGATGGGTCAGCCCCTGGAGTGGATCGGTATGGTAAGGTTTACTTATGTAAAATGGCGCCGTTCTCCCTCTCTTACCTCCTCTCCGCTATGCAGTACGGCTCGGGCCAGGTCACCGGTAGTCTCCGGATCGTAGCTGGGTATATGCAGGCTGTCACCTTGCGTTATGTACACAGCCGGGTGCTGACCAAACCGAAGGTGCAGAGGCAGAAGTTTTCGGCCCGCAGCGGGAAAGCCTGGGCCCAAAAGGAGGGCCCGGTTTTTCACTGCGGGGCGCTGGGCCCTTTTTCCCCCTCAAGCAGTTTCCCCGCCTTCTCCGCTCCCCTGGGCAGTGGCATGGAGGTAGGGGGCAGACCCTATCGCCGTGGGTTTAGGTTGGGGGTCAGGTAAGTTTGCCCCCGGGTTATGCAGGGGGGTCTCGGTCTTCAGGGCTGCAGTTGAAGATGGCGCTTACCCGCGAGGGAAAGGGGCCCCCCGGACCCCGCGGCACCGCGGCCCCGCAGAAAGTTCCCCCTCTGCCCTTTCACCGCGGGCCCCCGGGTGAGGGATTAGGCTATATGGGTCACGTTCCAAATTGGGGCAAAAACGGGTTTTTTTTGGGGCCCGTTTTATGGTTCTCCTCTCGGAGCTCTGCACTAAGCGTCCCCCAGCTTAAAGGCCCGGGCCCACCCCCCCTTGATAATAATTTTTAAAAAAAAAAAAGCCCATAGAGATGGAAAACTTCATAGAGATGGAAAACATTTTAATACTTGGGAAAAAAAATTAAAAATGCCCCCAATACCCAAAAAAAAACCTTATAGGGACCAAAAATTCTGAAGGTAGTTTGGATTCACATGCATAAATACATACAAATTGTTTATATTACAATCCAAATCCAAATGATTTTGGACTAATGTTTTTTGGGAAATTTTCCCCTACTCCGCAATTTTTTCTGCTACTTTTTTCTATTAAACAAAAGGCAGAGAAGCATACCAAGCATGTATTCTCAAAAAGTAACTTTCATTAGCTGTTCTGCAGAGATCACTTTTTATCAGTCATCATCTTATTATAACAGCCACAAACAAAGGTGACTACTAAATTTAAATAAAGGGAGATTACTATTTCTTTTTCATCAAAAACCCAATGGGCTTTGGGTTTTATTGTCCCTCTCCCCCGCCCCCCGACAATAATCTGCAAAAGGGCCCTTTTAAGAGCAAGGTTTAAAACTCAAGGCCCAAGGGGGCCAAATTTGCTCACCAGCTCTTTTAGGGTGGCCCCTAAAGTTTAGGCAAGCAGTTGTGCAACCAAAACGGGGTGGCATAGTTTCGGGACAGTCCTCCCCAAGGCACCCCCCAAACCCTCCAAGGGCCCCTTCGGGGAACCCCAAACTGTTGTGGGCCACGGTGAAATTGATTTTGACCCCCCGCCATAAGCATCCCGGGAAAAATTTCCCCCAAATAAACATCAGATTTCCTTTTTAAACAGTTTTTTTAGTGCAAAAAAGTCTAGATGTCTAGACTCCTGTTATACAATGACAATCTAATGTAGTCAATAAAGGTGAACCAGGGAAACACATCCCGAGTTAGCATGAAAATCTCAAAAAATTAGGTTTTAAAGAAAAAAAACAAAACAGTCTTAAGTTCCCAAAAAACAGCCAAACCCAAATTAGTTTTTTAGGTTTAATTAACTTTGAGGCCCCTTTAGGGTGCTTTGTTTAAATTTTTAAGCCTGTTTAGAAAATTTAAAAAGATATTTTCTAAAAATGAAAAACCCAAATTTTAAAAAAATGTATATCTTTTTAGGGAAAAAAAATTTTTCTGGGTAAAAAAATTACCTCAAAATCTTTATTTCAGATTTCATTTTTGGGGAAAAATTTACCCAAATGATTGCCCTTGGATTTGATAAGTTTTGTGTTTGAAAGTGATTTTAGTTAAGAATACCTTCTGGCCAAAGATTAGACTTGTTTGTTGCCTTCTCACACTAAACCTTGGGCCACAGTTTGTCAGCAGTATTTTCTAAAAATCAATTTCAGTTAACTTTAATGAGAGCAGTATCTAGGAACTTCTAGTTAATGACTACAAATATACATCAGTGTCTAAGGTTATCCATCTGTTCTGCCACTGCACTTTCCTTAATTAGTATTACTTGAAATTCTTCTAGCTTTTGAAATAGATTAGACACGTATTTAGCAGGAGTACAAGCATTCAGAATATGATCCCTAAGAAAAATTGCCCAAAATACGATGATCCCACTTTTACAATTTGTCTAATATCACAGGTTAGTTAATATGATTATTATTTTCAGGCTTGCTGGAAATCGTTACATTTATCTGGCTGTCTTTAGAGATATCCAGAAGGAATCATATGGGTAATGATGCTGAAACTCACTAGAAGTTTGGCTATATGTCATCAAAATGACAATATGGAATAGCAGAAACTGACATTTGTTGTCTGCTCTGACATGTAAATACCAGCTCTCTGTGCATGAATAACTTGGCTCTACACCAATTAAAAGTAAATAAAGAAATTAAAAAAAAAATGTTTTTGTGGGTTGTAAAATAGTGATAATGGGGTTTATTATTTCTAGACTTAGCATTGTTTGTGTTTAGAACTTGTCATTTTGGGTAATTTAATTTTGATTTTAGCTTTTGAGTCTATATTCACCTTGACAACTATTTTCTTTACTTGCCCAGGGCCCAAAAAAACAAATTTTAAAACAGCTTTGTTTTTTTGTTCCTATGCCGATCTGTTGTTTTTAAAACCCCCCAAAAAAACCCGGGGCCCAAAATTTTTTTCACTTCCCTTTTTCCCCCTCCACCTTCCAGAGTCATTTAATTTTTTTTTTTTTACCTAAATTTGGGCATATGATTTTTTAATTTTTTTAAGACAAGATTACTTTTTAATGTTTTCATACATGTATCACAAATTAAAACTGGGGAAAACACAAAAAAATTGAAGTGGGACAAAATGTTTAAAAAAAAAAAAATACTTTTGCCAGGTCTTTTAGCTTTTAGCAACCAGTGCTGCAGCCTATCAAAGAGAGATTAACAGGTTTTTGTAGCTTTTAGCGACCTGAGGAGCCCGATGCAGCCCCTACAAGAGGGGGATATCTAGGAAAAGGGTTTGGGCACTGTTAACGGGCCCTTATTGCAAAGTATTGTTTTTTTTCAAGATCTTTAAAAGTAAAAAGCAAAACCTTGTAGTGGGGGCAACCAAATTTAAAAGCCCCAAATTGGGAGTTTTTCCGCCAAAAAGCATCCCCGCTTATTTTATGAGCAGGTGTTAGCCCTGCCTACCTGACAATTATTCACGTTTCTACCTATTCAAATTAAGGTTAATCAGTTGTGAGATGGGTGGGTCTAGCATCATGTGGCGGGTCATGAGTTAAAACGACTGTTTTCATGAATCAGCTGGACTCTTTTTGTGTTTAAAAAAATGCAGATTGAGCCCCTTAAAAACTCTAAACCACACATCTTACAGAATAAAGGGGGAAAAGTTTCTGGAAAACAGCATGTTTTTGTCACTAGCTTGTGCTGCCTCAGGGAAGGGGGGAATAACCTATATGGCCGGTTCCCCTTTTAGGCAACAGGCCCAAAAACAATTGTTTCAGTTGAACCTGCATTTATATTTTCTTCCATTTGTGCCATCTTTTGCAAATATACATGTAGTAGCTTTTCCCAAAAGAAAGGAAAATAGATAAAATAAGACTGCAGGGTTTAGAGAAAATAGGGGTTTATTTTTTGTCCCGTTTTCCATTGGGGACACATTTCAGTATCTCAAAAAAGTGTATTTAACCCCCCACATTTTTTTTAAAAATTGTACTATTTCTTTTATGGGACAACACGAAGATATGATATTTTGATACAATGTAAAATAGTCAGTAGTCCCGTGTTTAGCATTATAAAAAGTGTCATTTGGTGTGCCCTCAAAATGGTCAACACAAAATATCAATGTCTAAACCCCCTGGAACCCAAAAGGGGAGTTAACCCCCCCTAAGTGAAAATAAACAAAGTGTGCCCGATTTTCCCTTCACATTGTCATGTGACTTGTTAGTGTTACAAAAGATGAGGGGTGGAAAGGGGAAAAAATTTTGGGAAAATTTTGGGGGCTATTGCTCTCATACTCATACTGGTTACTGGAATCTTCAACGTGGCACTTCATGGCAAAGAACTCTCTGTGTAATGGCAAAAAAAATTGTTGCTCTATATACAGAAGGCCTAGGATATAAGAAGATTGTCAACAATCTGAAATTGAGCTGCAGGGACAGTGGCCAAGAAAGATAAGCTGTTTAAAAAGCAGGTTTTAACGCCCGAACAGGCCTTTACCATTTGGTTTGAAACCAAAAAAGTTGAGGTTTCAGTGTCAGTGTCATTTTCCAGAGATTGTCCTGTCAAAATAGATGCATGGATTCTGCCAACATTGTTGAAGAGGTTAAAGGGTTGGGGTTAGCTTGTTAGTGTTTAAACCATACATCTCACACTGCATCAAATTGGTCTGCATGGCTGTAACCCCTGAAGGAAACCTCTTCTGAAATTGTTTTCAAACAAAGGGCCCCCAAACAATTTGCGAAGGCAAAACCCGACTAAGGACATTTGGGTTACTGGGAAAACCCTGCTCTATGGCCCGATAAACTTATTGGGCTTATTTAAAATTATTTGGTTCTTTTGGTGTCAAAATGTGGCGGGGAACCAGGTAAAAAAAGTACAAAGAAGTGTGGGTTCCTATAGTCAAGATGGGTTTTGAAGTGGGCATGGTTTGGGCTGCATGAGTGCTGCCCGCGAGGGGAGCTACAGTTCATTGAGGGTTTCAATGGAAAGCCAAAATGAAAAGAGGGATGACTCCCTTTGAAAATGGCCCGCGGGCAATAAATTTCCCAAAAAGATTAAATACTCAAACACCCCCCAAGATGGGGGCCCCTCCTTGCTAAGGAAAAAAGAGGTAAAGGTGTTGGACGTCCCCAAACATGTCTCCAGTTTTAAAGCCTATTTTAAAAATCTGTGGGGCATCTTCAAACGGAAGGGGGGAAGAGGCAAGGGCTCCCAACATCCCCCCAACATCCCCCAACCATGGTGTTTAGCATGAAAAGGGAAAGGGAAAAGGAACCCCAAAGGCTGCAACCTTTTATTTTCTAGTGAACTCCAAAGCCCCAAAAGATTTTAAAGGGAGCGCTTGGAAAAAAAAATTAAAAAAATAGTGCAATAATAATTTTACACTTTGGGGACAATTTGCCCCTTTTCAACCCTTTGGGGGGTAAATTTTTTTGCCCGGGTGGTTAGACCCTTTACAGCTTTTGTGTGAGTTTTTTTTAAGAGCACACCAAAATTTAAAAATGGGTTTTAAAAAGTTGTACACTTATTTGGTACATTGTAAACCCAAAATTTTACATTTTTAAATTTCTGTCCCTTTAAAAGATATAATACATATTTTTACAAAAAATGCGAGAGGTGTATTCCCTTTTGTGAGATACTGTAGATCTGCAAGATGATTCTTAAAGGTGTTGCCTCACTATAAAGATTAGCTTTCAACATGTAGGGAACAGTAAATGAAGACTTTTTCCAGTAATTGCTCGTTTATTTTACTTTGGGTTTAGGAGATAAAAGTGTTTTTTCAGCTCTAAGTGCACTTAGGTTTCTCTTTGGGTTTCCAAAAACCCGTTTTTTCCCTGGGTTCTCCCTTCTGTTTGTCTTATCTGATAGCAGGGATAACCTCATCACACAGGCCAACACACAGAACTGCTGGCTTGAGAGCGTAAATGTTATCTGACCTCACAAACAAAAGAAAAACCAAATGACTTTTTTTTTTACTTTACCCTTTAAGCTTCTCTAAAATTAAAAATCTCCTCCTTATGACGAGTAATTAGCAGACCTTTGAAACAGAGCGGGTATGCTAATAAATGCCAAAAAACCCCCCCAGCTGGTTTTTGGTTTTTTAAAACAGCATTTGGGGGAACAACCCATTAAGCTAAAAGTTTTTCCTTTTTTTTAATTTTTAGATACATAAGAGATAGAATGGAAAATGGACCATAAATTTTGGGAAAGATGGCGACATGTATGAACGGGGTTGTGCCATTTTTTTGACGTCAAAAAAACTGTTTGTAACCTGTTCTTTTGATGTAGGGAAAAGTCGCACTCCCAACTTTGGCATGATAAGTGCTGACACATCACTTTTTAATATACCACACATTTGGCACGTTCTGGGGGCGTCACACCACATTAATAGACTTATACACATTTATGATTCTTTGAGGGGCCAAACCTAGGGGATTAAACCCAAAAAGCCATTTCCAGGGGAAAGGGGGTGGCCCGACCAGACTTGTCATATTGGCACTACAATGCACCCGTATGTATACCTGCAGAAGAAAAGGTTCATACATTCTGCCCCATTCTACACTAACCCTTAAAGGGTAGTTAGAACTGGGCCGTTAGCGGCAACGTTCCTTTTTAAGTTGCCCAATGTCCCCCTTTAGAAGTTTAATTTTTTCATAGTCCCATAGTTTATTTGAAATTAAACACAATCTAAAATATTGATTTCTATTTTAGACTTGGTTGTCTTTTATGAGATGTGAATGGGACCTAATATTTTTTATCTCTACTGTTTCTGCGCAAAAATGTGGTAGACAGCACTTTTATGTTCCCAATTTAAAAAACCCCTAAAACATGGGTAAATAGAAGATATGTAGTCCAAAAAAAGGGCTATATTTTCCTATTGAAGTCTATTTGTCCAAATTTCTGCCATGCTTTCAGTAATTTCCGGCCCAAAGGGCAGCTACTGAGCAATTCCCCCTTATTTTTATAAAGGGAAAGGGGGCCCTTCCCTTCGACCACTTTAAGGATGATTGTGAATAACGTGCTGAATATGGCTGTTCTGCTGCTCCATTCACAATCTATGGCACAAACAGAGACAGTGCCATTGACTATGGAGATGCATGGTATGATGGGGACAGAATACACCTTTCTAATCATTTGTAGTAGTTCCAGAAATATAGCTGCTGTCAAATAAACATTTATTACCTATACAGGTAATACATTTTTTTGGCTTTCTATCCCTTTAAAAGAAGACCGGGGTTTTCAAAATTTTAAACTATCTGTGTTAAAGGGTGCCCCAATGTTTCTCTGACGACAGTATAAGCATTTTCCTGTTCTTTCTCTGAACCATGCAGAGCTCTTATTCTCAGGAATAGTTTCGGGAAAATGCATTGTTATAAATAAAGTAGATCATATACTGGAGGAATTGCTCAGTTCTGTTCTGCAGAACATTAAATACAGGGCGTGCTTAAAGATGGAAAAATGACGACAAAATCTCTGGTTTGAGTGATTCTCTTTGCATGCAAACACCCACTGTTAGATAAATCTGTTTTCTCTGCTGGAAATGTGAATTATACATACAATGATTCAATTCCTCAAAACATTTCCATATTCACTCTTCACAGTTATTTTTACTTCTGCCAGTTCTGCTGTTGAAGGGAAACATGTAATAAAGACATGTCTTTTCTATGTGTAGAAATACAAACACATTTAATAGGGACTTACTGTATATTAAAAATTTTAAAGATTTTCTACTTCCCCCCAATTTTTTAAATTTTTATTCTGTAACACCACCCTTACAGCTCTAATGGTGCCGTCAATAGGCTTTCGTACACTAATAAAGTACAGATCTACCCCTTTATGCCAAAAAAAATTAGGCTTCAGTTGGGGTTACTGACTTGCGGCTGATTTTTCCACAGCCCTTTTAAAAGTGGGTGATAAACCCTATCCAAGTTGTTTTTTGCGTCCACTGAGGAAAGAATAATATATAATACCTACAATAAATGGCAGCAATGTACAACTCAAGGATTTATATTTACAGTGGCTTTTTTTTAGTTTTTGAGGGGAAAAAAAAGTTGCCTCTTTTATACATAAAATATAGGGATATTCAATCCCATTTTGCAATTATAAAACATAGAGAGGCAAGGTTATTAAAATGGGAGACATGGTGGATAGGCTTGTAAAGACTCAGTGTACAATGAACGAATAAAGAGTTCAATGCAACATAGATTACTGTGAATGCAAGCAGACATAAATAGTGATAATTCCAAGCCAGCAGACAGATGTTAGATAATAGGAAGTCTTATCAAAAGGAAATATGGGTTCTAATTTTAATAGGTAAATGTGAGTCTTTAGAGATGGACTTAATAGAATGTGTTAAAATGCAAAATGATTTGTCCATACTTGGATTAACATTAAACATATGAACAACCTGCAGTTTCCCAGCTGTTACCAAAGTAAACACACAGCATGTTCCTTAGAAGATTGTGTACACGGTATCAATATAAACTGGAAATATTAGGACAGATGTCTTTAGAGGTTTGGAAACTATCATTTAATATGATGTTAAGAACTGAATGTTGCCTCCTGCTGCCAATTAAGTATCTGAAACTTACTATTAGACAGGAGAATATTCAACTTGTGGTGTTCTGGTAAAATCTAGAAGGGCTACTTACTATTTGCTTGGAAATTTCCAAATGTTTTTTGTTATTGTAACTACTAAACAAGTATGAATATCAGTGATCAATAACCATTAAACCCTGTCC
Organism: Phyllomedusa bahiana; assembly: GCA_025379985.1. NCBI lineage: Eukaryota > Metazoa > Chordata > Amphibia > Anura > Hylidae > Phyllomedusa > Phyllomedusa bahiana. The sequence goes on from JAODAL010001897.1 coordinate 121,368, forward strand.
AACAAGGTTTGAAATATTATTAGTCCAGTAGATGACCCCTTCAAATACAGCATACTTAATATGGAAAGTACAATAGAAGAATGTGAACCATTTTATTACTTTGTATTCAGAATGAGTTAACTATATAGCTCTTTATTGCTGTTCTATTCTTAACTCATTAAGGAAGACTTATGAGCACACTGACTTCATAGTTTATAATTTTTTCTTCTAGTCCACGCTGTTCCTTAGCACCAATATGTTAATGAACTCTAAGGCTATGTTTACACAACGTAATTGCGGGGCATACAGTACGTCCCGCAATTATGCCAGGTGTTTGGGAGTCGCGCTGATCGGCGCGTACTCCCGTAATGTGGGGGTCCGGCAGCCCGCCGGCCCCATAGACTGTCATTACTTACATGCCGCAAATAAGTGACATGTCACTTATCTCCCCAGGCGTACAATACGATGGTATTGTACGCCCAGGGAGAGGAGGCGTAATCCATAGTTCTCTATGAGAACTGGGGATTACCGTAATTTCGGCACGCATCTTGCTCGTATTAGTGCGCAAATATGACGTGAAATGCGCGCCGAAATTACGCTGCGTGAACATAGCCTAAGGGGGACATGTATGAAAACTCTCTAAGGCTTTATTTGTTGCCCACAGCAACCAATCAGAGCTCCTCTTTCGTTTCACATAGCACTCTGAAAAATGAAAGGGGAGCTCTGATTGATTGCTATGGGCAACAAAGAAAGTTGATGGTTCCACCATTTACTTCTGAGTGGAGAACATAGTCAACTTCATGCCCCTTGAGAAGTGGTGAAGACTGCTCACTTGATATTCTAGTTGTTCAATATCGTATTTGTGCTAAAAATAATGACACTGATTGACACTAATGAAGGACTATAATAGAAAGCTATGCAATCAACTATCAGTGGATGCTGCTAGTTCCAATTGTAAGAGGTCTGTACAGAAATTCTTTGAGATCTGGTCATCCAAAAGAGCACAAAAAGTGATGTCTGTTCCTAGACCATAGAGGGGCAAAATATAAGTTACATCCCAAAATCTTGGGGTCCATGGCTGTATACTTACATATGTTCATCAATATGTCTATGTATAAACAGTGTAAAAACATTGAACCTAATATACAAAACTGTCCAACAGTAAGATTGTCTTTGATGCCCATTACAACCAGTCAGAGCTCTGCTTCTTGAGCACTGTATGAAATGAAAGCTGAGCTCTGATTTGTTGCTTTGGACAACAAAAACAGTCTTACTGCTAGACAGTTTTCGTACATAAGGTCAAAAGACATCACTGTATTGTTTATACAATCAATAGGATTCCCACAGCACTGACCACATCATGCAGGATGCAACGGGGAAGAGCTAAAACAATATTGTATCTGGGCAAAAGCAAGTATTTTTCTCTATATCTGAATTTATTTACTCATTAGTGATTTCCTTTTTTCATTTACTGTTGTAGACTTAATTCTTTTCAGTCATAAAAAAAATTGTGGGGTATTTACTGGTAACATTATTGCTCTAAATTATATATAATTGTGAAACATTATAAAATGCTTTCATCTTTGAAAAATATTTCATAACATTTGATATACAAAATGTGTACAGTATTGTTCTGTAACAAGCCAGTATAAAAAGACTTTATCCACGTTTTGTCCTAATGGCTACGTTGCCAGGAAACATTACAATTTTAATGCTCACAGGCACTTAGTTCTCAAATTGTCACTTCTCCTGCCAAATGCTTTTGCTCTTCAGTTTATGAACAAAATATGCTTTTATTAAAATATAATACTTGTGAAAAATCTGTATGCAGAATAGGAATGGAAGTAATAAAGTTGCTGTTTATACTAAAGTGATGTGGTCTATTTGCTTCAGTATGTTTGTTGTACCCTGTAACTGCAAATTTCACAAATATTATTGAAAAAGTTTTCTTAACAAAAGTTCCAAAAACTGCCACTGAAATTAATTTTTCAGTTGCTTCAATATGGTTTCCAAGTTGATAAATGTGAACTTGTCACTGTGAACCTCTGTCACTTAGCAGAAGAAGAGAGTGCCTTTCTCTCTCTGGTGGATCTGGTGTGTTCTTGCATTGCCCCCTTGAATGGATCTGCACAAAGTTGCCATTTTTCCCACAAACAAAATCTGATCTCTGAGGATCCCAGCCAGACACCCTGTGATCAGTTTACTTTGAGAGTCCCATCTAAAAAAAACCCATTGTTTAAAGTCTACAACCTTCTTATATGTACGTGTTCAAACTAAAACTTATTCACCTATGATATTGTGCAAGTGCCTAGAAATTGATGTCTAGCTCCGTAACATACATATATTATGCATAGGGTCTTGCTTTGTATATTATTTTGCTCCTCAAGACATTGGCATTAGTTTATGTGCAAATTTGTATCCATTTATTTCTATAATAGGAACATACATACTAAATTAAACTGATGGGTATAAATAAATTATTTGTATAAAATGTCAAATAGAGATATGATGTGCGGTGTAGTGGTTTTGAAGTCTTTAGAATGACTGTCCTTGTATTTAAAGACCCTCATTTTTTCGACACTACTACTATTTTGAAGTGTGATTTTACATGTTAACTTTCAAAATACTGTACTTTGTAGCAGCGTTAAATAATATATCTCATGGAGACATAAAAAAGTTGAAAACTGAACACATTAATAATTCAAGTTTTGTTAATGGTGTTGTAATCATTCCAAGATATCCACAGAGAATGATTTTAAACACATGACTTTTACTTTTGAGGACATGGTTTAACAAGATCGAGTGTTGTAATCATGCTGTATAAATTACTTACACAGAGTTTTATAACAATCAGTTTCTTCATCCTTGTAGCTTGTGGAAATGTGAAATATTATTCACTTTTGGAACATAGATTGGACACTGTGAGTGGTCAAAAGATTACTTGAAAGTTTCCAAAATTACAGTAACAGTTTTTATCATTATTTTAGAATTTGTTTAAAAAGTTGAATTACATGTCTTCTCCATTTACGTCCACTGATGCCTTCAGAGTTTTCCTATCTGCTATTTGGAAAATAATTATAATAATAAGCAATATGCCACTAGTTGTTGCGCTCAGATCCTAACTAGATTTTCGGGAGGTGTAGCACTATCCTTTCAGATGATATTGAAGTGATTTTATATGTCATCACTTCAAACTGCTAATGGTTATTCGGATGTGAAAAGTACTTAAGGCATTTTTTAATTTAAATTTATAAAAAAAAAAAAAAAAATAGACTGAAGCTGCATAATAACATGAAAAAAGATGTACTCACTATTGCACTCATCACTGCCCAGCCCCCACTGTCAATGGTAGATTCAAGTTGATGTTTAGTAAATGTACACTTATTATTACTTTGACAGTTTCAAGGTATTTCAGTGACCATTGTGGATTTTTTCTTTATTTAACAGAAGGGTACTGTAGGACGGATAAATGACTTAAGGCATTTTTTTATTTAAATTTATAAAAAAAAAAAAAAAAATAGACTGAAGCTGCATGATAACATGAAAAAAAGATGTACTCACCATTGCACTCATCACTGCCCAGCCCCCACTGTCAATGGTAGATTCAAGTTGATGTTTAGTAAATGTACACTTATTACTTTTGACAGTTTCAAGGTATTTCAGTGACCATTGTGGATTTTTCTTTATTTAACGGAAGGGTACTGTGAGGAAAATTGACACAAAAATGACAAAAAGTCATCCCACCCTCCAACTCAAACTCACTCACACAACACATGTCCCAGGAAGCCATCAATTAGGCAGGAGACAGGGAGACCTGGCTGACAAAGGACTGAGAGGAGATCATCCTAGCAAGAGGTCGGCACATCAAAGAATTCTCATTTAAATTTGTTAGTACCTGGCTCAGGCTAATACACATGGGCTCTCACAGACCTGGAAAACAAAAGGGTTATGTCAGACTCTAAGGCACCGATATTTCATAAGGATTTATGGGAGAACAGTTCATAACAGGTCCACCCCGATTTCATATTTTAAATATGAAACTTCCCACACGTGTAGCTGTCACTCCTGTGTTTGTATGACATCCGAGAAGGGAGAAACTCAAAGTTCAGACAGAGGAGGGCACAGGAGGCCATGTATAGTACCAGGTTGTAGCTGAGGCCCATGCGATTCTGATGGTATCACTGTCTCAGTTCTGTGCCAGTGCCCTGTCCCACTATGGCCCATTTTGTGTTTCAGCCAGAAAACTGCATAGAGGGAGGAGTGTGCAGGCCATCCCATGGGCGTGAGTGGGTGTAACAGGGGGGTGCGACGGGTGCTGTCCCAGTACTGTTATAAGCCGCAGCCCAGGTATGCCTGTTGTTGTTCATTGGAGAGGGGGTACCTGACACCAGAATTCCAGGAGCACCCACACAGAAGCCACTTTGACCCCCCATGTGTGCCCAGCACAAAGCTAACCTAAGGTAAATAGACACATCTTGCTGCGTCTTTGTTTGTAACCATATCCTCATTTGCACCTCTGACCAATATCTGTATAGTATTGTCCCTATGTATATATTGTTTGTCTAGTGCGCCCTCCAAGGCGAATTAAATCTATAAACTTTAATCTGGGTTAGTTTGTTGTCTTGATCCTCGATCTCACCCACCTTATTCTCAGTCTTTAATATATAGCTACCCCCAAGGTTGGTTTCTGGCCTTGTTGGAAGTCGGTAATGTACCGGTCTTATAACCAATGAGGAACTGGTGGCTGTTCACTGGGCTGGTAGAGCTCTGTTTCATCAGAGTGGGTAAACAGAACTCTGCCAGCCGTTCAGGGTTGTGGGCGAGTGGGGTATCCTCTCGCACTCCCTGCCTCTTCCTGTGCCCGTGTGGACAGGGGTTAACTGTGAAACCGTATTCGGCTGACCTTGTGCACCTTTAGGGGGAGCACAACGTCACAATACACCCCAAGTAAGGCCGTTGTCCCTCGAGTGAGCTCGGCGGCTGTGTTTTCCTGAGGTACTAACAAATTAATCCATGGGCCTACGTGCTTCTCCTGCAGTCAAGTTACACTCCAATTAGACTGTGTCTTTGTTTCACTGCTAACATTCTAGTGGGGTGCTTTTATTGTCCCTTGACTCAAACTCCAATTTTTCAGTCTTGAGGAACAAAAATAGTTTGTACTTCAAAATCTGTGTTGCATAATGTATACAATATTTTTGATTCTGTACACATTGAGACTTTTTTAAATCTTCATGTTTGAAAATGTAGACATAAAGGAATACTTTGAGTTTAGAATATTTAATTAAAAGTCGATTTTTACCCATAAGGTTTTTTTCTTAAATTTCTGAAATCATTTTAGTTTTTTTTACATCTCACCCTACAATAAAGCATAGGTTCTGTTGTTCAGAGGCAGCATTTTTTTTTATACTGCACAGTAAAATAACCGTCCAGAATTCTTTTATCTGCTGTATGTAGAAAAAGAATGATCTGAATAATAACTGTATAAATTATTATTATAATTATTTATTTATTATTATTATTATTAATAACAGATATTTTTACCATTGACAGACTACATTTATATAGCTTTGTATCAGTGAAATATCTGGAGATTTTCAGCATTCTTTAAGAGATTGAAGCGTCATTGCTTAAGTGGTTTAATTTTATTTTGTCATGTAGTCCCTGTCACATATTCAGTGTTTGTGGTATTAAAAGTTCATACTTTTTATCAGTGGTTATCCGTCAGTAAGCATACTACTTTAATTTAAAAAGGTGTCTGCTAGACCATTCCCTTGATAATCCTTTACCCACACAATATTGGTTTTCATTTCATGTTGAATGTCAATTTTAAACCTTTAAGTTCAGAGGCAAAATTAGTTTTTCCTTCATACTAGGCCTCTCATTCATCAGTAGTAATAATTTGTTTTGAATAGGTTGAAGATTATCACTGCAACCAAATGCATAAAACACATATTGTACCCAAAACAATGATAAAAATATAACAAATCAGCTAGAAACTAGCATGTGTTCTATAAAATACTGTCTGGAAATCTACCACTAAGCTGAGGAAGCTTTGGAATAGCAACATCTGGTGAGGTTAACCAGCTTTAAATCGTCATTTAAAGGTGACCAGCCACATAAATCCTGCTTGATTTTGTTATGTTGGAAAATATAAAAGCCATTGGTTAACACGATTAGTAATTTTTTTTAGAAAAAGAGAAAATAAAATAACTTCCTGTTAGAATGTGTCTAGGACGATTGCTGAAAACTGAAAGCAAACCATTTAATGATGCTGTTTTATGATCTCAGCTAAAGATTTTAGCTCTTTAATGAAAAAAATATAACATTTATGTTTTATTAATTTCTAACTATATCCTTAGTGTTAAAATTTTGTGCAAATAATTGACTAGGTTTGAATGGTGAACCATGATAATTAGAAAGGATAGAAAGCTTTGACACCCATTTACCAGTTCCAACATTTGGTTTAACATGTAATAAATAATGGGCATACTCAATTTGCATTATTTACTGATGTAGCAAAGATTAACCTGACAGATAGCACACCATGATATCACAGCACAGAATGATGAAGCTCCATGATATCACAGCTCAACATTTTCAATGGCTTTTGTTTAGAGATAAGAACAGATATTACTAAAAGCCATAATATCACGGTCAAGCTAAACTCTGCTGCGTCCAGGGTTAGCCTATTTGTAATTCCTTTGGCATATCAGCTACTATAGACATGTTATAAAAACAAATGGCTGTCTCCGACTTTTGACTTACTCCCATTTCTAAGAATGAAAGTACAGATGTTTCTGCCAAAGTGTGGTTATTCTAAATACATAAACCAGGGGAATAGTCAAGCAAATGCATCCATATAAGATAGATATATCTATATTTTGCAAAAAAGCATGGTAGAGACTAAGATCTGTTGAAGATTTTTTTTCCTTCTTTATAGTCTCCATCACATATAGCATGGTTGGTTTGAATCAATAGCGGGGCAAGCTGTTTTGGTGCAACATGATGGCTGTCATATAAAAAATTATTGATTACTATTCACCTCCCTTTTCTTCTTTAAAGAGTACCTATCACCTTCAGGGAAACCTAATGAAGCAACAGGATTAAAAGACAAACACTTCCTTAAAATGCTTCATTAGGAAAATCAAAACATTTCACCTGTAATTCAGTTTTAATAAAAGTGCTGGCCGATTAAGACAGTTCTAAAGTCAGCCCAAGTCTGCACCTGACAGCTTGATGTATCACTATGTTTACAGTTGTGCTGCTTCTGAGCTAGAAGAGTCCGTTGTGCAGAGGGGAGCCAGGAAGTCTACATCATGAGTACACTGATTTTCTCTGTGCTACTATGTCTGTGCTGGATATAACACTAGCAGCAGTGTAATTTAGATGCCTGTAAACCCTGTCCCTATGTCCTCAGTGTCCTGTGCCTGCTGCACTGTATGTAGTGAAAGACTCTAATATGGGAGAGATGTGTGCTGAAATTACAGTAATCCAAAGTTCTCATAGAGAACTATGGATTACGCCTCCTCTCCCTGCTCGTACAATACGATCGTATTGTACACGGGGAGAGATAAGTGACATGTCAATTACTTGCAGTAAGCGCCACGAGTAATGAATGTCGATGGGGCCACCGGGCTGCTGGCCCTCCCACACCGTGGGAGTACGCGCATTACTGCGAGCTCCCGAAAGACACAATGTACTGCGGCATGTACTGTACACGCTGCAGTACATTGTGTGAACATATCCTAAGTGTTGACACTTTTTGGTTTTTGTATTTTTATGGTGGTATGTAGAAAATATCATAATCTAAATTTGATAATTTGCATATGCTGTATATGCCCGCTGTGTTTTTCTTCTTTACTCACACACTGGTAAACATATTTTTCTGCCCCTTGTAACCTGCTTGGAGACAGCTGCCTCATTTCAAGTACATCTATGCAAGTTCAACTTCTTATTTCTTTTAAATCTATTAGGCGTAGACAAAACACTGTTTGAATTTAATTTTGTGTCTATTGAACTGGACAAAGACTTGTATTGAAAACATTACCGAGAAAAATCATCCATAAAGAATAAGTGAATTAGAAATTTAAATAGAGACCCCTGCATGTTGCCAGTGCAGTAAGTCTCCAAGTAATGTTCTAATGAAAATGTCATGTATATTATCTACACAAGCTGTTTATATTTGCTTGCAGAGCAAATATGTGGGGGGCTAGAGATCAACATTGATTGCAAAGACTTGACTTCATTGTGGTCTCCATGTAATTGCAATGTGTGTGTAATGAACAACAAAAGATGCTCCCTGTGGTTTGTTTGTAGCACTATCCAGACAACAAATGCATAGACAGGCCAGTAATTGTTTTCCTTGAAAAACAGTCCTACAATGGATTCAATTATATGACCACATCTATGAATAGAGAATGTCATGTTTGCTAATTTACAACATAATGACCTTAATAACAGAGAGGTCAGTATCCATTGTAAGAGGAGTGTTTAACAAAGATGGAGATATATATATATAAGGGTATTAACAAACTAATACACAGTTTAATTTATTTGGCTAAAACAAACATATTAATCTTTTCTCAGACAGCGTTTGACAAATATTCAGTGCCATGCAGCATGTATACTCTTGTATTTTCAATCTTTTTCTAACCCTTTGCATGGCTTCTTTATATCCGTAACTTTTGTGTGCTTGTTTTCTAAGTGGATAGATTATTTTTGGTGCAATGTCTGCCCTTAGGGCCACATGTATGAAAACTGTCTGTCTAAAACTCACTTTGTTGCCCATAGCAACCAATCAGAGCACCTCTTGCATTTTTCCAGAGCACTATAAGAAATGAGATGGGCGCTCTGATTGGTTGCTATGGGTAACAGTCAGTTTTAGACTTAGACAGTTTTCATACATGTGGTCCTTAGTGTTTGGTACCCGTAGGCATCTCATATTGCTCTACAAACCCATGTGACCAATCAGATCGCCCCAATGCCAGCTCCTTCCTCCCTCTCACAACATGCACATTCACAGAGTGAGGTAATCAGACTTCTGAAGATTTCTAGAAAGTATGTCAGCAGTGAAAGCAGAGCCACAGGCTCCTGTAAGGGGAGAAAGATGTCAGTTCCCCTTATCAAATTATACCACAAAGGTTTCTCATAACCAAAAGTGCCAATGGTTTTTGAAAAATAGTGAATAAAAAAAGAAAATATTAAGATTAGTGTTAATATGTTAAATTACTTTGTAATGTTTATATCAACTATAATACTACTCAGTGCATAGGAAAAAGGTATTCTTTCCACTACAGATACCATCTAAAGGCATTTAATGAGGCAATAAGCTAAAAGATTTACTTTTATCCAGTGTAAAAGATGGCATATGTCAATGCATATGTAACATTATGGGCGACATGTATGAAGGATGAAAAAACTTTGAGATTCTCGGTTCACATATTTTGATCAAAAGATGTTTAAGCTGCCCACGACTTTCAACGTGATCTCAAATCGGGCAGTCCTATACTATCTTTTACCTCTCAATAGAGCCAATTCCAGACCTCTCACTGGGTCAACCGACCTCCATTATACAGACAGAAAAAAAATAAAACACACCAGACCTGCAAGCTGCACTTCTTATGACAGCCTGTGAGAGTGGGCGGGTGCAGAAAGCCAAAATGGAGGCACCCCTTCCTCCCCATATAGGTTAAAATCAATATACACCAAATATAACGTATGGTTCTGCACAAAAAACATTTCTGAAAAAACATATGCAAACCTGGGTACCACTGGCAGGGCTGCGGCACACATATATATACATGTACACACGCACACCACTGCCAACGGCACACTACTGCAAAAAGGGCAATACATTACGTGGAAATCCCTAAAGAAGCATTTACGCTATCATACTTGAAAAAACTTTGAGATTCTCGGTTCACATATTTTGATCAAAAGATGTTTAAGCTGCCCACGACTTTCAACGTGATCTGAAGGATGGCACGTCGAAGTGAATTGTCGAGTCTCGTTTTCAGTGTATAATGCGCCTGAATGTATGAAAGTGTTTTTTGTGCGTTCAGAAATGGTGTGTAAAGTTCGACGCGCCTCGCCTATGTGATAGACACATTATGGAACTTAGGCTCATTAGTAATGCGCCAAACATGTATAAAGGCTATAAATAGGATGGAAATAAGAGAAAAGTCATTAGAATAGCGTGTCAGTGAATAGAAACTATGGTACTGATCCTGCTTGGTGCACCACAGGTCCCAGCAAGACCTATGGTGTGCTGGCTCTTGCTGCATGTGGAATAAAGGGTGAGAGCAGCAAAAATACATTTCAAATTTAATGTAGTCAAAATTAAAATTTTTAGAATCTGAACAACATAATCAGTGGGTTATTTAATGTGAAATTAGTTAAAGATTCTATGAATTTTAAATACATTTCATAGGAGATATTTCTATATTTTGGGGACGTTATATATTTTTATGTTAATTTTATATGATCACATTTTTCATTAAATGTAAATAATTAAATTTTATACATTTTGATAATTATAATACTTTTTATTAATGTACTGGTATAAGTTGCGAAATAGTGGACATTTTTGCCCCTTACAGCACATCTAGCTCCGACTCCTCACTCTCATTCAGACCACTTTGAAATAAGTTTGCCTGTCAAAGAAGTAATGCGCCTAGTTTTTTACGAACGTGGTGCAACACACCTCCATAATGCCCCCAGAATGCCTCCAGAACACCCCTTCATGTTAGGTGCATTTGAAAGTTTTGAGTCTTACGAACAATGCACCTAACACATATGTTAGGCGCATTAGACATCGTAGCCGGCTCAGTTAGGTGCATTGTACACCAGAAAAAGGGTGAAAAACCCTTTCATACATGCCGCCCTATGTCTTCAATCTATATAGCGACCATGCTGCTCTGAGTGGCATAAAAATATATATATAAAATTATATATATATATATAATATATATATTATATATATATAATATATATATAATATATATATATATAAAAAAACTACATACCTACAATGTATAGTTGGATTGTTGGCTATATACAGTATGTTAAGAGATATTTGTTGTTAGTTAGTATACAATGAGGACTGCAAAAAATAGACTTGGTTCACATCTGTGTTGGAGGTTCCCTTTGCGACCTACATCAGAGAGGTTGCACTGGGTTTGTTAAATGATGAACACAAATGGTGCCTGATGTACCCCATTAACTATGGGGTCTGTTGGGTTTCTGGTGGTGTTGGTGGTGTTGGTGGTGGCCATCATTTAAGAGAGAAATGGTGCTGTGTGCTGTGCTTTTTTCTGGCATATTTTATGGAACCTGTACCAAAGACCCCGAACAGAACTGCAGATGCAGATATGAATCAATCCTGAGATACAAGTATGAGTTGATACAAGACACAAGAGAAATTTTACAATGATGACATCTGAAGAGAGTTATACTGCTATTTCCTGTTTATTTTTTGTGTTTTTAAAAGAGCGCAAAGGTATTACATAAAAAAATAGTTTATGCTTCAGTTTCTCAGCATTATCTCCTTGCTCTCAGTGATATGAAACATTATTGTATACATCTTGAGGACATCTTGCTACGGTGTGTGAGTTTTTGTAGTGCTCTGTGAGCTGAATAGACTGGACCCCAGGCTGATACATGCTACCATCACTGATACATTGTAGGATAGGAGAGAGATATGTACTACTTAAGTATCCAGTTTTCAGGCCAAACACTGAATTTCTGCAGATAGCTAAGTGAAGAAGTCTTTAAAGGGTTGTTCCAGGACTTGCAAAAGCTCATTTGTTCGATAGGGCATGATAAAAAATAGAAGAAAAGAAGCATGCTTACCATCTGGACATTCTTATTCTGTCCCACTCATCTCGCTGTAACAGGGAAAGCTCATCGTTCACATGCCAGGTGCAGCCAATCACAGGCCACAGCGGTCATGTGCACATGACTTGATGGCCTGTGATTGGTTGCACCTGGCTCTTAAATGATGAACGTTCTCTGCTACAGCGAGACGGCCGGCCACCGAGATGGAATGGGAGGGTCCAGGAGATAACTATGCTTTTCTTCTATTTTATATCATGCCCTGTCGAGCAAATGAGCTTTTGCAAGTTCCGGAACAGCCTTGTTAATTCCAAGAAATACCTGACAGACAGATTTCTTAAGACAGAGGAAAAATGTATCCATATGAAAACATACATAGACAAACAATATGCACTAAGAACTAGAGCGGTGCCATTCACAGCATACAAGAAGGACCCCACCTGCACAATTAAGCCTCCAAATACAAACGAATGCCGTGTGAATTACTGCGAGTCCCAAACAGGAAATGTTTTTCTTCTAATGTAATGTATTAATCATATCGACATATAGTAACATCTATACAGTCATATGAAAAAGTTTGGGCACCCCTATTAATCTTAATAATTTTTAGTTCTAAATATTTGGGTGTTTGCAACAGCCATTTCAATTTGATATATCTAATAACTGATGGACACAGTAATATTTCCGGATTGAAATGAGGTTTATTGTACTAACACAAAATGTGCAATATTAGTTATTAGATATATCAAATTGAAATGGCTGTTGCAAACACCCAAATATTAAACTAAAAATGATTTAGATTAATAGGGGTGCCCAAACTTTTTCATATGACTGTATAATGTAGAGCAGCAATCATAGCACACTTATCTCAGTCCTTCAAATCCTGGATATGGGATAGATATAAGTATTTTGCAAGCCACGAGGAACGAGCCAGAGAAGAACCAAGCGATTACTCCAAGTTGCCCGGAACACGCAACGTTTCGGGGGACACGCCCCCTTCCTCAAGCGTGACGTAGCTTCCAGGATGTCCGTTCTTATACCCGTCCATATGAAAACAGACAGGGAATTTGTCACCATGAAAATGGTGTTCAGTCTACCAGCATTATGTTAAAAAAAAAAAATATATATATTTTGTATTTTACTCATTTACATCTCTGCTTATTTAGGTCTTTTGAGCCCAGTGGCAGCCTCACTCGATGACTGACAGCCTTCCCTGTACAAACATGCGTAAAAACATAGCTGTCCGTCACTAAATAGGACTGCCTATTTGACTCCTCAGAGATTGAAATAAAGTACAAAACATACTTAGGGTCACTTATGAAAACCGTCTTTGTTGCCCATAACAACCAATCAGAGCTCACCTTTCATTTCATATAGTGCTCTGAAAAAATGAAATAGGAGCTCTGATTGGTTGCTATGGGCAACAAAGAAAGTCTTATACCAAGACAGTTTTCATACATAAGGCCCTTAATCTTTTCCCACAATGCAACAGTATGTATCAGTTTTCCGAGTGCCATGTTCTTTGTAACATGACGCTAGAATATCAGACTGCTTGTTTAGAGTGACAGGTTCCCTGCACTGTCAGGTTCAGTTTTGTTTATGTAAATACTTCACAATATGCTGTATACATAATTTTATATGATTAATTCTGACACAGGTAACCCTGTCCATCATAGGTGGGCAAGTCATTAGATTATATTTCTTGGTATTTTCTTTATTTTCGGTAAATGTTCTTTATTTAATAAACGATTTTGAATGCCTGGTCTCATTATGAACACAACGTCTGCTACATATGTCTATGTTAGGGGGTATTCTGATCACATTTTCTGCTTCTTCTTAGGCCATATATATTAAATTGAGGCTGTGGAAGCAAATTGTTAACAGTGGCATCCATCACCCATAGATTAATATGTGATCTCTTCAACAGATATATTATGTTGGTAACACCATAAATGTGACAGATGCCACATGGCGGCTGTTTAATGAATGCATCAACTACAGGCTATAAGGGCATACATTTTATGGATACATCATGAATGATTACTGGAAAGATCATGACCTATCCATTAAAAGATGAAAGTGACAGATGTCATACTGTCATCCATATTATAATATGTGGTCCATTTATTTGGTACCCTTTTTTAAAGGATTCCAATGGCTAGAACAGTGTACTTGCTTTTTTATTCCATACCTTATTTTTTGTTTTATACCTTTTTTGCCTCAGTCATTGGACATCTTTAGTTTGCATGGTATATTGGCAGCTTTCTTGATATGTGTGCTAATCATAAAGAAAAACCTGATGTGGATGGGGCCTTAAAGAGGATTTACATCCAAATAGGCAAGATATTAGTAAATCATAAGCTAGAGTGTTAGCCAAAGTGTGGTAACTATGTTTTACTTAGAGAGATTTTGGCCTTTTCCTTTTGAGTTTTGAGGACCACTTTTGCCACATTCGTATCACCTTTGAAATAGTTTTTAAATTTGTTGAACAATGGTATTTTTATCTACAAGTTAACACAGTTATAGAATGATAATTTACAGAAAAGATCATTTAAAAATGACAACCAATATGGTTACACTTCCTGTCATCATTTTTGCAAAAACGCTTGCAGCACTGATACAGAACCATGTCAAAATCTAGATAAGTAAAATATAATTCCCAAAAAATGGCAACTATTCTAATTTCCCAGTACAGAAAAAAATACACACATGAGTGCTATATGTAATAACATTCCACAAGTCCTAATTACAAAAAAAGCAGCACCACTAATCTTCAAGAAAGGTCTGAACAGGCCCCAAGAGAGGTAACGTATTGAGGTCCCCCTGATGATTGGGAGGTGGGCTTGAGCAGTTTTGATCAAAAATGTGAACTAAGAACCTCAAATATTTTTTATGTATCCTAAGTAGCTTTTCCAAAAAATTGCTATATGCCTTTTGATCGTTTATTAGTTAATAGTGTGCTACTGATATTGGAATGTGTATGTATATTACTGCCACACTGGATGTTCAAAGCCAAATATTGTGTTCTGGACTATATATGTGTATATATACACATATACCATGTTCTTATTATATGTGTAAATTTCAAGATGTTAAACCATTTATTCAAAAGACTGCACAATTTTTCATTAGTGATACATTTGGAGTAGAATGTGTTTATTCTGTACAACCAGTTTAAATATTGAGAGAAATAAGAATTTTCAGTGCCAGTTTCAGTCTATCCCATTGTAACATTATATGCAAGGTAAATATGTTATCGCTCAGCAGACTGTCAAAAGAACCCCACTATTGTGATTGAATTAAAGCAGCTTCATGGAAAAAATATAAGGAAATATTCCAAAAAAATCATATAAGGCAAGTTTAATTTTATTCCAAAAACTGTATAATGGCTTAATATTTTAATTACATTTTCTTTGCACGTGTTCTCATCTCATTTTGCTTCTGATTCTTCTAATTGACTTTCATTATTGCTAAATTCTGCTACCAGTTCTGTATAATTTCCCATTTTTATATAATAAATTCCATTTGTCTACCTCCTGCACCATTACATTGTTATTAATTATTTCACCTCACTGTATTTAGCTTCTAATTGATCTTTTATGTTTCCGATAATAAGCACTTGCTTCCATAAAGAAATAAAAGGTTTTCTACCTCTGAGGAAAATGTATGGCCATTGATAAAACTTTGTTCCCAAACTGCTGAATTTGGCATGAGGATGTAGAAAAAGAGACATAGCAGGGAAAATCATATTTACAGTACAAAAGACCTATACATGACAGATAAATGATATGTAACTGGAAGTATAGATTGATGAGCTATGTAAGGAACTGACAGGAGACAGGAAACATTCCGAAGAGTCAGATACTATTTGAATTGAATATTTTAATTAGTGTTATTCATTGTCTACATAGACTTTAGGGGGACAGATTCTTGAAGACATAACTACTACTTACCATAAAGTGGAAATCCAGCCCCCTCATCCAATTATTCTAAAGATGCAAACTAGGCTCCCTAAACTATGACTTGTTTTACTCAGTGTATGTGAAGCAGATACCTGATATTCTTTATCTTATTGATGGTTTAATAGATTGTTGGTAATATCTAATAAAAAGAATCAGGTCTCCATGTAATGATCTCATGGCAAATTTGTGCGACAACACAACAGTGAATCTGAGCACACATAGCTGTAGTCTAAGATAAAAGCTAACTTTAAGACTACCTCAAACCTTCTCTGCACCTTCGAATACTGGAATCTGGAATCTCTACCCTTCTTAAAAACCTATTCTCCTTCCCCAACTGATACAATTGACATAATTCTTGTTGGGAGAGGGTCGGTCATAGCTTTATTAACAATTTAAAATCATTTTAAACCATAACTTTCAATATTTAATATAATGCCACCATGATATGCCTACAGCAAATGAGTCCACTCTCTAGACCAAGTCACCACCAATTTAAGACCACACCTGTGACTTGCAGGATTCCAGGGAGAGATTAAAATACTAAAATGGAAAGCACCAGAAATAACAGCACAGCAAACATTGTTAAACATAACACTGCTGGCATTCCAAAAATCAAAACCTGCCAGGGATGGAGGGTGGTACAAAGAGTCTCCAGTGTTGCCAGGGCATAAAGAGGGTCTGAAACTGAGCATGGGGGTTAAGTACAGTGAGGGGCCAGGCTTGGGGCATACCAAGTCTGACATATACCAAAAAACAGATGCGGGAATGGAAGAAGGGGCAAGGGTTAACCCTTACAGCAGCAGCCTGCAAATGCATTTAATTGTCTGTGCACACCCTTTCTAAATGGTCGGTTGTGCTTCAGAGTACCAAACAAGTACACTACCGTCACTGATATTAGCTGTGGTTTAAAGGGGTTTTCTCACTACAATAATTAGCTTTCAACATGTAGGGTAAGGTAAAGGAAGACTATTAAACTACTAACATACATTGCTGTTTTTATGTGGCATTGTTGCGGAGATTTTATCTCTTCTGAGTGCACACAGTTTCAGTTGGTGGCAGACCATCTCTCTCTTCTCTCATCTGATTGCTGGAAGCTGCTGTCCATCTATGGTGAGTCACCGCCTGCTGTGTATAATCTCTATTATGCTACGTGGAAATCCCTAAAGAAGCATTTATGCTATCTATCATACATGAAAAAACTTTGAGACTCTCGGTTCACATATTTTGATCAAAAGATGTTTAAGCTGCCCACGACTTTCAACGTGATCTCGTACACCATATTTCTTCTGCACTCCTGTCACTCTAACAGGCTGAGCTGATAATAGTAGAGTTGATATGCCAATCACTCACAGACTAACCGGAAAGTGTGACTCTGAAGCTGCATGTGACTATGTCAAACTGCATGGTGAGAATACCTCTTCAGTGAAACAGACCTCAAAAGCAACCATACAGTTAGCTTGCTATAAAGAGATTCTTCTTTAGTTGACTTAGGCTTTGCTTAAATAATTATATTCTATTGAATCAGTTGCCAAAGCCCCCATAACAATACTGGAACAGATAACGGGAAGACTTGCATACTTTTTAAGTTGAAATTTAACTGGTTTTAAAATAATCCTCTGCTTTACAGTAATAATTGCACTTCACATGCTGATTGCATATACACACCAATAAAGATGGTCTTCTAATCCAAACATAAAGAACCACAGGGGTATATAAATCCAACTGTCGCCTATATGGACACAACCAACCCCATGGTATTAAAAATGTGATTTTATTATTAAGACATAAAATACATATAAGACGCATACAATACATAATGCTAGGATACAGAAGATGCCAGATAATTATTTCTGACACCTAATACTGTATGAAAATCCTATATGTGCAGAGTAGGCAATTAAAGGGAAAGTATGAATACAATCAGTATAAGAAAAGGGAACACCCCCTAAATAGTTAAACAGAATCAAACATAGACTGCGCACACAGCATGTAGATGATCAAGACTATGCATAATAATGTAACACATAAATGTGTATAAGGCACAAAATACAGGCCAAACACGGCGCCACAGGCACCCAACATGCAGTCTAACTATTTAGGCGGTGTTCCTTTTTCTTATACTGATTGCATACTTTCCCTTTGATTGCCCACTCAGTATATATAGGATTTTCACATTTGGTGTTAGAAATATTTACCTAGCATGTTCTGTATCCTGGCATTATGTATTGTATGCGTCTTATATGTATTTTGGGCGACATGTATGTACGAGGCTGCCCCAGTATTCTGGTGTCCTTTCAGCCTAAAAACTGTTGCAGCCCTGTTCTCTCGATGTATGAGCAGCTACATTTCAAACTTAGGCGCAATATGTGGCGCCCATGGCACTTTGTAATGCGCCTGGCATGTCAGGCTTTCTGGAGGCGTGTCACACCACAACTGTATGATTCTATACATTTATGACTGGAGGATAGGAAATCTAGACGAATTACTGCTGGAACAGGTAGACCAAGTTAAATGTGGTTTACCTGAGCTTGAGTTTTGGAACTAGAAAGCACTAAAGACAACATGTATGAAAACTCTCGAGGTCTAAAACTCACTTTGTTGCCCATAGGAACCAATCAGAGCACCCATTTCATTTTTCCAGAAGCCTATATGATGTGAAAAGGGTGCTCTGATTGGTTGCTGTGGGCAACAAAGTGATCTTTAGACCTAGAGAGTTTTCATACATGTGGCCCTCAATCTATGACCCGCTGTAGAACAGGTTAATAAATTCAGGCACATTCTACACTGCTTTAAAGCTATTTAGGACTGGCCTCTATGTGCCTAGATCATACATGTCGCCCTTTGTGTCTTATGCATATTGCATAGTTAGAATACCTGATGCTCTTCTTTTTTGTCATTTTGATGTTGTTCCACCTATTTTCAATCTCCTCTCCACATATGTAATGGTCACCAGATTTTTTACTTTCTTAAGTGCAGTGGGATTTGGTAGACCTAGACACTCTCCGCCCCTATCAAGTACTAATATCAGTGTTGCTAAATGCTTAGGGGGAAGTCAGACTGTAAAAGCAGACTGGCTAAAGCCTGGCAATAAGATTAAAAGGGGGGCACCAAGTATGGTGGGGGCTTTTTAACCTGATTTTTTTGCTTAAACTGAGCTATCACTAGTAATAGTAATCACTAGTAATAGTTCAAATATTTTAAAATGGATATGCCATCAGTTTATGATGCCCTATATGAAAAAAAACTATCGGTCTGGCTAGTGTATGTGGACATTATGCTGCCCAGATATAGCAAAGTTTATCTTGACCATTATATAATGGCTTTTCATGGAGGAGTTGTGGATTATACCATGTAATAATCGATTTATTATCTACTAAATAAGTGTGCAACCAAACCCTTTACTATCTACATTATCTTCTTTCGCTCTTGTGTCTCTTTTTTAGGGATGGTCTAGGATAGTGGTCTAGGATATATAGTCATTTGGGTTCTTGTTCGAGATTTCCCTTTTCAGGAAGAGTGTCCTGTGGTTGTAGGCACAACTTTGAGTGTAGGGTGGAGTGGGTACAGCCTCTGTTTCATTTTATGGTATATCAATGTATGCCTGTTATTGTTATTTTTGTTTGCTGGTTTTATTCTTCATATTAAAGGTTATTTTTTTAAATAGATGCCTTTTTGGTAAATCTGTGTTTGTTGACTTACATTTTTTTCATACTTTCAATTTACAGCAGATTAGTCAGTATAACTGCACACATTTGCATTAGAGGTAGCCATGACATTGGTGTGAGCTTTGCCTAATATGTAACCCCAAAAAATTAATATAGAAAAGAATATCCCCAATGTCAAAGTCTTCCAAAAAGTGATGTAACAAAATGACCCTCACCTTTTTACTGAAACCAAGCTGGGAACTTTAAGTAAGTAAACCTTGTGGTTTCTTAGAACAAGGGGAATAATTTTCACATCCATAAATTCTGTAGCTGTAGCTAGACTTAGAGATGGGTAGAACTAATATGGAAATCTAGAACGAAACTACAAGAACGTATGTCATTGCGAAATTACATCACACACATTTGTGATTGATTGTGAAACCATTGATCTGTCTGTCAATGGGTACTAGTATGTACAATCTTTCTGTTTTTTTAAGCTACAGTTAAGACAATTAAGCCATACTGGGACTCTATCAGTGATGTAGCAATGAATATTTTCAACAGGACTGAGTTTTCTTGTAACCAATGTTACAAAGACTGATGCATTAATATTATTCTGTAGACGTTAATACCATAGGAATAGAATGTAGATTTATATTTAATACAAATACTGTGGTCCCTCAAGTTACAATATTAATTGGTTCTGGGATGACCACTGCAAGTTGAAAATATTACACATTGAGACAATAACTCTATGGAAAACTACTAATTGGTTTCAATGCCCCCAAAATGTCAAGATGAAAGAAAAATAAGATGACTAATATAGATAAAAGAAATTCTTACATACAACAGTCAGAAGAGTTGCTGGAGGTGCTAAATCACTTTCTACATTGAGGCCAGAAGATTATTTAGAGTCTAATTTAGTACACCGTGTACCAGAAAATAAAGTGAAGCTAGCCTTACCATCCTATACTGTAAAGTGGATGCACTTCAACAATACAAATGTCTTAACTGTAAAAAGCCTTTGTTTATTGACTTTCAGTCAATCTCAAATGCAGCAGATCGGCAGTGTGTGACATTGTATGTTGAATGTAGTTTCAAGTAACAATGTCCTATGAAAGACTTTTGTATCTTGAAAATATTATTACCTGAGGCCATTGTACCATGCACCATATTTATTTAATTGAATCTTCCAAGCAAATCTGATACACACATAAATCACAAGTCATCTTTATACAATTTAGTAAACACATTTTTTGTATTCTTAAACTATCCGTCTGCATTGGTCATTCTCATAATATTACACAATAGTATGAAAAAATACAAAGCAGGATTTGTTGCATTCAGGAGAAATATAAATTGCTTTCTGAGAAGGAAAGAATGATGCTTTTCAATAGATTTGTGAGACTTCTTAGATATGTTGTAGCAGGATTCCATTTATTATCTAAAGGTATAATTAATTTCTCAATGTGTAGCTTTGCCTTGACAAAAAGAGAAGAAACTCTGCTCCATTTTAATGTGTGGAGTTGGAGAAAACAATTACAACAGTAAGCTGCTATAAATTGTAGAGGTGGTGGCATTTTTTGAATAAAAGACCGTGTTTTACATTACATTGTATCTGCTATCTTAGTAGCCATCTTGAACCATTGCTCTGTTATTTATAACTGTACTCACCAGCCATGTTTTTCTTAAATAGTGAAAGATAAGGAGAGAAGGTCATTATTTAAAGAAGGTTCTGTAGAACACAGTATCTACTTACTAAAAAGTTATCTTCAGTTATTATAAGTCAATGTTTTACAGTAAACCTACATTATTATTATGACATCAATAGAATTGCTAGATAGCTTGCAGTAATATTTGGTACTCTAGAAGTAGAAGGCACTTTTCCTTGTAATAACCAGAAAACAGTCACTGACCTTAAAAAAAATCATTATACAGATCCTCTAGGGGTTTTCCAGTTATATATATATATATATATATATATATAAATATAAATAATATATATAATATATATATAATATAAATATATTATATATATATATATATGTGATTTGGGCTCATGTGGTCCAAAAAAGAATGTAAAAAAACCACCTGATACTTGTTGCCTGGCCGTTCCAGCCACTGCCGATCCTGGGCTCCTGGCAAGTTGCTCCTCTTACTTTTTTTGTCTTTGTTCACGTTAAGGTCAGGGAGCTTTATTTGTGTTTGCCCACAAATTGTGCAGTAAATACTATATTAAGGTAAGCTTCTACCCTTTCCTTGGCATCTACATAAGCTATGGCATATTTAAAGTAAAAAGAATTATGAAGAAAAATTGCCGCAGCATGTGCCCTGCTTGCTAACAGTTTCCAGTTCCAAGTACAAATACCAATCTGCAAAAGGGCTTTGTAAGGAATAAAAAACCTTCTTATATTTCAGCAGTCACTTAAAGGGTGGTTTAGCACATGGCTTCTTTTGAAAGACGTTTTGAAAAACAGCAATGAAGATATCTATCAAATATACTACATTGAGTTGTAGCCAATGTCATTTATTTTAATACAGTACGCACTGGGTTGTTGGGGATGTACAATAAGTTTCATTTGTTTAACGTAGATCAAAATTTTGAAATAAGGTTGTAAATAAATCAGGCTTTTGTTTCTAAATATGCAAATTATCTTGTGCAGTTAATTCATTGGAAAATCCTGAGCTTTGTAGCTAACCTTTTGGTTTAATATACCCCATTTTTATCAATCATCTTAAATGCAGCCTCTCTTTTGTGTTCTTTGAGATGATTTAATGAATAACATGAATATCTGAATACTATGACTGAGCCATTAATAAAAGATTAGGTTTGATGATACAGAAATGCAGAGGATAACATGATCTCTTCAATAGAAATTTGGTCTTATATATCATATATGCGTTCTCCACCTTATTTGTTATTCTAATCTTTCTAAACAGAAGGCTGCTTGTACTGATCTGCATTCTGAAGATGCCCTTATTCCTGCTTGACTAATTTTTTCACGTTCTTTTTAATATTAATAAAAAATTCCTCATTCATGGGTAAAACATGGATCATCCAATTATGTTTACAATGTATTATCTATAAGTTACTATTAGTGATGGTTCAATCTGTCTTGGTATGGCTTGATATAGTTAGACTAAACTAAAAAAAAAATGGTTTTGGTACATTCCAAATCCTCATTTTTTTCACTTTGATCCCTAAATCTTACTCTAATCCTGACTGTAGCCCTAACCCTAAATTATTGTTAGGTATCTTTTACTCAGTGCAAACAAAACTGTGGAAGATATTTTGTTTAGGTAATAAGTGTGAATTTCCTTTAGATACTTATACAGTCAATTTAGGGAAAAAATTCCTTGGACTTCCTGTTCTTCACTGTATAGACAAACTGATTTTCCTCATTTTAATTTTTCTTGTAAGATACCAATTTATAATGAGAAGAAAAAGGAACTTGGTTGATGAATGAAATGTAAATGTTTGGTGCTGCCTCTAGTACAGTAGCTTTAATCATAAGTTTTTTGTCCTAATTCGTGGTAGAAATAGTCCTGTATGCTCTGACTCTTTTGTGTTAAAAGTGAGTAATTTATTATGCGGCTAAGAAGGAAATGCTACAATTGTTAGGTCAAACATTGTGTTTTTTTAAAAATAAGAATATATTAATTCAGTATAAATAATTGTTTGGATCATTACAGGCGCTGTTGCTTTTGTAACAGGTTTTCATTGCTGGCTCTGTAAAGTCAGGCAATTTATCTCTATTATCAGTCGATGGTAATATGAAAGTAACTAGACCTGAAATAAATCCATATTAACCTTAGCTGGAATAGCTTATAAAAGAAGAGATAAAACTCATTGGAATTCACAAAATGCACTAAAACATAAAATAGCCCTCTGGACACCATAGCAATAAGCAATTAAGTAGATGGTAGGACCTGAAAAGGTCTCAGGGATAAAAAAACAGAAAGTTTCTGGCTTTGCGACTGCACCTAGCACATTGATAAGGCATAAACCAACAAAATTCAGTCAGGTTTTAACACAAAGGGCCACATATATGAAAACTGTCTAGGTCTAAAATTCACATTGTTGCCCATAGCAACCAATCAGAAGGCCCCTCTCATTTCATATAGTGCTCTGGAAAAATGAAAGGGACGCTCTGATTGGTTGCTATGGGCAACAAAGTGAATTTTAGACCTAGAGATTTTTCATACATGTGGCCAAAAATGAGGACAGTTTTCACCTAGGCATCTTCTGTAACAATGAGATTTGCTCCTCACAAATATATGCTTCTGGTGGCTGCATCTGACTTTCAGAAAAGTCTCTATTTGGCTAGGAAGGAACATTGATGTACAGTAGATAAGATGAAATATAAGGGATGTCTGACAATGTTCTTTTTTCTCATGCTTCTTTTTTGCATCTGTGAACATATTGCTGATGTTGCCAAAAAGCTTCAGTTTTGTGTCATCTGTTCTAAGGACATTTTCCCTGAAGCTTTGTGGCTTGTCAATATGCATTTTGGCAAATTTCAGTTTCGCTTTTTTATGATGGGCTTTCAACAATGGTTTTCTCCTTGGTTGTCTTTCATTAAGTCCAGTCTGGCAATAGATGGTGCGATCTGACACTGATGAACCTTGACCTCTAATGTCTTTGGAAGTTGTTCTGGACTCTTTGGTTACCATTTGCATTATCCATCCCTTCAATTTCTCATCGTTTTTCCTCCTTGCGTCCAGGGAGGTTGGCTACAGTCTCAAAGACCTTAAAGGGGTTTTCTTTTTATTTGTTATAGGGCTCACAACTGTATTACATGTATATTAAACTTTGTAATTCATACTTAAAAGCTATCTATCTTTCCTGCTGTGCAGAACCAGGCCCTGTCCTTCCTGCCCACCTACCTCCGGCAAACCATGTGAGGTTCACTGTTCACATAGCCTCAATTAAAGTTTTTTCATCACTGAGTGGGTGTGCTTTGAAGCCAGGCTCAGATCAGAAACACTCCCTTGTAGTGGGTGTGACCTAAGCAGAGAACAGTCTGGCTGCATTCACATTTTCCAGCCTTTAGTTTGCAAGTGAATAAGCGTAACTAACTCACTAACAGTAATGGGAACAGAGGACAGCAATTCAGAGCTGGGGGATTGTATTGTGCTTTCATGAATATGTGACTGCAGCTTTGTACAGTTTACATAGTGGCTTATGAGCCCTAGCTATTGTCACTATCATGACAGCAAGTACACAGCTGGGGGGATTGCATACTTATGTCATCAGAATGTCTAGCAGTGATGACTGTGGAGGGAAGTCCTAGATTATAATAAAAAGGAAAGAGATACTGGAGAACTACTGACACTTCCACAAGCAGGAACATTCACTACAAAAAGTGGATCTTATAATAGATAAATAAGGAGCCAAAAGAAAAGAAACAAAACATATATATAGGTAGTGGATTATCTTTACTTTTTCATATAAATGCTGTTTATAGTGTATGAATCTTTAATTTCCCTTGTAACCCCTTTAAACTTCTTCTTAACGTGTAATTGTAGTAACAGGAACATCAAGCTATTAGCCTTTACCTCTAACATGTTTGTCTATAATTTTCTTTCTAATTTTCTGAGTAAAATATCTCACCTTAGCTTAAATTGGTTCATGTTCAGTGTTCAGATATCAAACAGCACAGTAACTAGTTTTCACCCTTTAACTCCTTAGTGACCACCAGCTGTCTTTTGACGGAGGGTGGTGTAGATTGTTAGTCTGCAGCAATGTCTTTAGATGGGTGGCTGTACTCGAAACTCCCACAGAACAGAATGGAGAGACGTATGCAAGGGTGACCAGCACTCCAGTCTGTGCTGTTGCTACTATCAAAGTATATGGTGGTAAAGCCTCTGTAAATGATTTTCAGTAAATGTATTATTACTTTTGACAGTTTCATATTATTTCAGCAAACATTGTGAGTTTTTCTTCTTTCAAATAATATATATATACACTCACGCATATATATATATATATTATATATATATTTTATATATATATATATATATATATATATATATATATATATATATATATATATATATATATATATATATATATATATATATATTGTAAGGCCGCAGCTGGGAAGGTCTGCAATGGTGTGTATATCCCAGCCAGGTTCTGGGCGTATGCCTGGAGAGAGCAAAACACATGCCACCAAGGTAAGGAGCCTTGGTGGAGTGAAAGGCCCATGTTAAATAGGTGTCGACAGTACAGACTGTCGACATACATTTAAGTTGTATGTTAGTACGGCTTCCAGCCATTCCTGGGTCGGCCTTTCATTGGGAGTAAGCATAGAGCAGGGTGGGTGCTTACTCCCCATGGCTCCACTCCGGGATTTCCCGGCGGTATATAAGGTCAGCAGGTAAGCTGACTGGGCGGGCTGTATCTCCAGTCTACCTTCTGGGCTGGAGACATTCACACTGCTGGAAGCCAGTGTCTGCTACACCGTCACCCCAAGGTGCTAGTGAGGGAACTACACCTATGTATAGTAAGCGCTCAGACGAGCAGGAGTTTTGTTTATGTTTATATGTTTGCTGTACATGTATTGCCATCCGTTTTTGTTCTGCTGGTGCAATAAACACACGGAAGCAAGAAACCGTTTGTACCAGATATCTGCCTCTGTCTCATGCCTGAAGGACTTGTGATATGATCCCAGAGCTGTGCAAGCTCACATAATATAATATATATATGTCTGTCTGTCTGTCTGTCTATCTATCTATCTATATATGTATGTATGTGTGTATATATATATATATACATACACTCACCGGCCACTTTATTAGGTACACCTGTCCAACTGCTCGTTAACACTTAATTTCTAATCAGCCAATCACATGGCGGCAACTCAGTGCATTTAGCATGTAGACATGGTCAAGACAATCTCCTGCATTTCAAACCGAGCATCAGTATGGGGAAGAAAGGTGATTTGAGTGCCTTTGAACGTGGCATGGTTGTTGGTGCCAGAAGGGCTGGTCTGAGTATTTCAGAAACTGCTGATCTCCTGGGATTTTCACGCACAACCATCTCTAGGGTTTACAGAGAATGGTCCGAAAAAGAAAAAACATCCAGTGAGCGGCAGTCCTGTGGGCGGAAATGCCTTGTTGATGCCAGAGGTCAAAGGAGAATGGGCAGACTGGTTCGAGCTGATAGAAAGGCAACAGTGACTCAAATAGCCACCCGTTACAACCAAGGTAGGCAGAAGAGCATCTCTGAACGCACAGTACGGCGAACTTTGAGGCAGATGGGCTACAGCAGCAGAAGACCACAACCGGGTGCCACTCCTTTCAGGTAAGAAACAGGAAACTGAGGCTCCAATTTGCCCTAGCTGATCGTTATTGGACAGTAGATGATTGGAAAAACGTTGCCTGGTCTGTTGAGTCTCGATTTCTGCTGCGACATTCGGATGGTAGGGTCAGAATTTGGTGTCAACAACATGAAGCATGGATCCATCCTGCCTTGTAATCAACGGTTCAGGCTGGTGGTGGTGGTGTCATGGTGTGGGGAATATTTTCTTGGCACTCTTTGGGTCCCTTGGTACCAATTGAGCATCGTTGGCAACACCTAGGTGACTCTATGCCACGCAGAAATGAGTCAGATCTGAAGGCAAAAGGGCGTCCAACCATTTTCTAGCATGTTTTACCTAATAAAGTGGCCGGTGAGTGTATATATATATATATATATATATATATATATATATATATATATATATATATATATATATATATATATATATATAGATAGATAGATAGACAGATTTGTGATGTTGTATTTTTTGTGTATTAGTACATTACTGTACCAGCATGTATATATTAGTGTTTTTTCTAAGCAAATGTAATCTATGAACTAATATTGGAGGCAAGTTTTCAAGATAGCCATATTGTTGGGGTGTTTGCTAAGCAAAATGTTCCAGAATTCAGTATATTGGAGAAGAATAAGCACATGGCAGATGCCAGATTTATTTTGTGCTGTTGAATGATTTCATATATACTTTGACAGTTTTGATACGGTTTGTCCCAAAATAAAAATTCCCTGAAAATGATTTCATAGAAGGGGGGGCCCAAACCTTTTTTCAGAAAAATTATTAGTGCAAAATTGTACTGTATTGGGGGAAAATGAAAAAGAAATAGGCCCAATTTGGGCTTAATGGGGTTTGTCAGGGTTTAATTTTTTTTTTTTATTTCCCCGGGGGAACATGTATATGTGAAAAAGGGTGTACGTGGTGTTGTGGTGTGTGTGTGTTTTGTGTATTTTTATATATAATTTTACCCCACTCCCCTTGGAACTCACTGCAAAAACAGAAATGGGGATTTCCCTGAAGTCATTTTGTAGTGCCTTTTTTAATTAGTTAGTGCCATTTAATTGAAATCACCACTCATGAGCTGTTCACTTTCTGAGCAGTGATGCCATGGAAATGGCACATGATCTCTAAACCCAGTGATTCAGCTAAAAAACGGGAAAAAGACAGGGTTTTATCACGTACCCCCAAAATTTTTATTCGGTTTGTATGCACCATTTTTTTTTTCGATCAGGTTTGGCATGAAAAAAAATATTTTTTTTATAGAAAAAATAAAAATATTTAAAAAAGGCCCCAATAATTAAATATCAAAAAAATTTGTGATGTTTCTATATTTAAAAACAAACAGGGTATTTTTTGAGGGAATTGTTGAAAAAAAGGGGTAAAATTTGGGCATTTTTTTTATCACCACCCTCTCAAAAAAAAAAAGAGAAGCTAAAAAAAACCCTTTGGGGCCGACATTTTGAGTTGGCATTTCCCTTTTTTTTTTTTTTGGTCGTATCTTGCCGGTTCTTTACAGGTGTTTGACAAAACTTGGAAAAATGTGTGCCCAGTGACACATTTTAATGTCCCAAAGTTTGATGAAAAAACTTCTTTAAAAAAGTTTGGCATATTAAAATCAAACCCACCATAAAAATTTTGGGCCCAAATTTCACTTTTAATGCCCCAAAACCCCATTTTCAAAACTACTGTCGTATTTATATTCCTCTATTCTTTTTTTAAAACTGGGGGTGTCGGTCCCAAATTTTAAAAAAAAAGGCAAAATTCCCAATTTTAAATTGATGTTGCTTTTACAGGGGGAAAATTTTATTACTGTGCAGAAAAACACTAAAAAAGGGGAAAACCCTTTAAAACCCAAGGGGAAGTACCCCCTGCATCCCTCCAAAAAAAAACCAAAAAATTAATAACGTTTTTAAAAACATTACTTTAAAACCAAAAATGGGGGGCCCTTTTAAAAGATGACATTTTTGGAAAAAAAATCAACCCCTCAGATGGAAATTGATGCAAAAAAAAAAAAAATTTTGCCCCAAGAAAAAAATGTTTTGTCCTTGATAAATTTAAGGGTTGTTTCCCATGGGTTTTTATCTGTGGTACTTTTGGGTGCGTACTGTGGCACCATATACGCCTGCTGTTTTGGAATATGTGCTCCCCCAGCGCTTTCTTCAAAAGTGCTCCCGGGCCCGGACCCCCATCCCCCCCTTCCCCTTTCCCCTAAAAAATTACTTTGAAAAATTCTTTAGCAGTCAATGAGTACTATAATTGTGGGGCATACTTTGAGGTTTCCCAGGGTTTTTCCCCGCCCAAAAGTATGCACTGTGTTCAGTATTGCTATTTAACAAAACCTAAGGGAGGGGGGGGCCCCAAAAATCGGGTTTAAAAGGGTTTAAAGTACAGAAGAAAGGGTTAAACAAATTACAATTTGCACTGGGAATTAGTGTAAAATTACATTTAAAATTTTGTGAATGGAAAAAGCTGTTTGTTGAAGTCATTAAAGTTATGTTTATATTATATGTAGGATTCCTTCTAGTCTTAAACTTGTTCTTTACATTGACCTCAGATCACCACTACAATGCTATTTCTCTGTACTTATTAAAAATACAGGAAAATAATAGGACAGGGGGAAAAAAAAGGAAAACCCAAATTGGGGAAAAAGTCATAAAAAAACTGCTGGCCCCCCTTTTTTGGCCTACTAAATAATTTTGAAGGTAGTGTAAAAGCTGAGGTTGTTCTTTTGTGCTGGACTCTGTATAACGTAACCATCCAGAAAATATTTTTAACCCGAAAAAATTTGGCCCATGTGTTAAAAGGTTTGAGTTGGGGGGGAAAATTTAAATTTTAAACCCCAAGTGGAATTCGTTTTTGAATTTCAGGAAAAAATTTGGTTCTGAACAAGTCTGAAAAATTTTGGGGGACTTCGGGTGAACGGGAAAATGTGCTTTTGATTGAATTAAAATTGGCTGCCCAGCCTGGGCCCACAGGGGGGAAAGCACTTTTGGGAGGAAGAAGGGGGATAGCCTGCATTGGGGCCTGTGCAAAAAGGGGAAACCCAAACAGGGGACCGGCGGGTTTTGGGGAGTCACCGCACTATTTTTAAGTCCGGGCGCGGGCGCCGGGAGCTCACAAACCCCTCACTGTTTCTAATTTAGGGAAGGTGCTGCCGCGGGTGGGTAGCTTTACTGAAGAATTTTATTTTTATATTGCGAAATTTTGTGGGGGTCTTTAGCTTGTCTCAAAAGGACTTTTTTCCTTTTTTTTTTATTTTTAAAAATTTTTTTGGGGGATTTGGGTCTGAAAACCCAAAATGTGCGTCCCCCTGCAGCTGCAATTTTCATTCAATATCCAAGTGGGATCTAAGCCAGTTTCCCCGTTGTATTAAATTTAAAAAAAACAACATTTTTCAATTCAAAAACCCCCTTCATTTTTGGTGGGCCCAAAATTTTATTTTGGGAATTTACTTTCCCGGGGGTTTAATTTTTAAATGTTGTTTTGCTGGGGTGCGAAACCCCAAAAAACCGTCTTTTTTAAAAAGGCCAAAAAAAAATATAAATTTTTTCCCGTAGCCTAATTTTACAAGCAAAGGTTAATTACAAATGTTATCTTTGTTGTGTTTGGGGTAAAAAAAACACGCCAATTTGTAACCCCGTACAAAGTACTATTTTGTGTGGCTCAATTCTTTGGCGCAATTTACATCCAGGGGTTAATTAAAAACGTTGTTTTGCTGGGGTGCTGCAAAAAAAGCGTTTTTTTAAAGCCAAAAAAATTTTTAAATTTTTCCCGTAGCCTAATTTAAAGCAAAAAGGGTTTAAATTTCAAACTGTATTCTTGTTGGGGTGGCGTAGAAAAAAAAGCAAATTTTAACACGCTACAAAGCTACTATTTTGTTTCGGCTCAATTCTTTGGGGACAATTTACATCCAGGGGGTTAAAAAAGCATTTTTTTGCTGGTGTGCTGACAAAAATAAAACCGTCTTTTGCAACAGCCAAAATTAATATAAATTTTTTCCTGTAGCCTAATTTCACAAGCAAAAAGGGTTAAATACAAACTGTGTCTCTTGTTGTGTGGCTTAGAAACACTCAATTGTAACACGCTACAAAGCTACTATTTTGTGCGGTGCTTCAATTTCTTTGGCACAATTTACATCCAGGGGTGTGTAATTAAGCATTGTTTTTTGCTGGTGTGGCTGACAAAAATTAGAAAACCGACTTTTTCCAACGCAGAAATTTATAAAAATTTCCCCTGTACCTAATTCACAAGCAAAGGTTAATTACAACTGTATCTCTTGTGTGTGTCGTAGAAAAGCACGGCAATTGTACACGCTACAACAAAGCTACTATTTTTGAGGCACAATTCTTTGGCGCCATTTACATCCAGGCGGGTTTAATTAAGCATTGTTTGCTGGTGTGCTGACAAAATAAACAGACTTTTAGTCAACGCCAAAATAATAAATTTTTCCTGTAGCCAAATTCATGTCCGAAGGTTAATATAAGCCTAGTCTGTGCTTTTACATTTAGTAAAAACACAACAGTTTGTTTTTAAATGGACATAACAAGTAAATTTTTCCTGGCCATTTGTGGAGCTCAATTTATATCCAAGGAGGTTACCCAAGCTTGTTACTGGGTTCATTTGGAGTCCTAAAGCAGGGTGTAAATTTATCCCATATACAGATATCATCATCAAACAGGTGTCTGTACATTTGTAGAACAAACAGTAATGTCAGACAGATAGGTGGCAGGCTCTGCCACCTGCGAGTGGCATTGGCACAAAACATTTTCCGGAACTAGGCCCAGGTCGCAGCACATCAGGGTTCGTCGCTAGCATGGTCCCCACTCGTGAGTGCCACAACGCCGCTGTCATCTTGCGGGCCGGGTGTGTTGTTCAGCAACCCAAGGGTTTCTTGATTGGTTGACTAGGTCATCCTCTTCCCTCCCCAGATGACATTCTGACAACCCCACCAAGAGTCGGTGGGAACCTCAGAACAACCTCTTAGTTGGCAGGGCCCGGGAGCGGGTACGAGGGCCCTCCACCCTGTTCCTCAATCCCGCCTCTGTCCCATCCGGCTTCCCTCAGCCAGAGATCTACAATGAGTGTGTCTTGGCTCAGCGCCACTATATAGCGAGGATGAACAATTTGAGGAGGGCAGTCAGCAGCTACTTGGCAGCGAAGAAATGGGGCCAATATCCCTGCTTTTGCAGTAGGCGGCAAAGTATAGATGTGGAGAGTGGCATGGGAGGTCATGTTGTGAGAGGTCAGGCTCGGCATACCAAGACCGGTGATGAGGACAGCAGTGACGATGAAACACAAATAGATGATGATGTAGCCGAACGCACTTGGGAGCCGGGTGAGGCAAGGGCTTCATCATCGTCAGGAGAAGAGGGCGTCAGCTTGCGCGTCAGGCAGCAGCGCAGCCAGCAAGTGGGTCGTGTGGCCGTGAGTCAGCAGGATAGCAGCAGTGTGAGGTCGGGAGCCAAGCGGCCACGGGGTAAAAAACCCGCTTCGCAGGTCCAAGAAAGTAGCGGCACAGGGGCTCAGCGAGGCAGCGGCGGCAGTAGTCACTCAGTGCGGAGCGTTGGCGGTAAAATCCGATACTCGGCGGTGTGGCAGTTCTTTGCTAAGACACCAGAGGAGCCGAATATGGGTATATGTAGAATCTGTGGGCAGAAAGTGAAGCATGGCCAGGGAGCTAACGTTGGCACCACGGCCCTGCGTCAACACATGCAGCGTCACCATCCGGTGGCCTGGGAGAAACGTGGCTCAGATGTGGTGGTCCATCCTGCCACCGCAGCAACAGCAGCAGCAGCAGCGCCCAGTGGCACGCATGCCATTGCAGCCAGTCAAGGCTCCACCACCTCTGCAGAAGGGAGCTGTTTCTCTTTGACATCATCTCCTGGTCCAGATGCTCCTGCTCCTCGCTACTCATGGCACCAGCAGTCGTTCAGCGAGGCGATTGCAAAGAGACAACAGTATGCGTCCAACCATCCTAAGGTGCAGCAGCTGACCGTGCTCCTGTCCAAGTTGTTGGTATTGCAGTCCCTCCCTTTCCAAATGGTGGACTCTGCACCATTCAGAGAACTAATGGCTTGTGCCGAGCCGAGATGGAGAGTTCCAAGCCGTAATTTCTTTTCCAAAAAGGCAGTACCAGCACTTCATAATATGTAGAACAGAAGGTGGGCCAGTCCTTGAGCTATCGGTTTGTTCCAAGGTGCACGGCAGCGCGGACGTCTGGAGCTGTAACTACGGTCAGAGGCCCATACATGTCCTTTACGCCCACTGGGTGAATGTGCTTCCTGCCCAGGCACACCAACACTTCGGACAGGAGACTCCCGCATTCTCCTCACGTTGTCCAAACACTGCTGCACCTGCGCAAATGTCCGCCGTCCTACTCCTCCATCATCACCACCATCTCAGGCCTCCACAAGTACTGCTCCATCATACCACATGAGTAGGTCACAGCGTGTTTCCACGCAGTTCTACACCTGGCTTGCCTCCGGCGAACGAAGTCACACAAGTGGAGGAACGCTCGGTCATGCAGCAAGAAATCGTATGTTGTGGCTATTCTCCGGCCAACTGCAAATCGGAACATGGTGACGGACAATGGGAGAACATGGTGTCCGCGCTGCACCGAGGAGGGATGGTCCATGCTCCCCCTTGCATGGCGCATGTGTTCAATCTGGTTGTGAAAAGGTTCCTGAAGTCTTCACCGATCTTCAAACATTCTGAAAATGGCCAGGAACTGTGCAATGGCAACTTTATCCATTCATACAAACCAAGAACACCCTCCTCGAGTTGCAGGCGGCAGAACGGCCTCGCCCCAACCACTCTGATATGCAAATGTTTCCACCCGCTGGAATTCAGCCTGCCACATGTTGGACCGACTTGTATGAACAGAGAAAGGCCCATTAACCGATTTTTTGATGATCCAGGCAGACATGAAGTACTCCCCCAGTATAACTTTGATGTCAGACCAGTGGCAGCTCATGCGTGACACCTCCGTTTGTTGAGGCCATATGAGGAGGCGACGTTATTTGTCAGTCAGCCAGGCCTACGGGATGATAACGTCATTCTATCCCCCAGCTTCATGTCCTGGAAACAGATCCTGAAAAATCCTGTCTGTGCAGGGACTGGGAGACGTGGCCGACTACATCTCGGTGGCGTCACATTAGCCGGTGTGGACTTAAATGGAGGTAGGAGGACATTGGAGCAGAAGCATTGTCTGGTGAAATGGAGTGGATTTTCTACCCAGGTGACAATAGAGGAGAGCAGGAGCAGCTGGATGAAGTGATGGAAGATGAGAAAAAGACGAGGCAGATGACCCCCAAGCACCGTGGCAGTATACAGTGGAAATGGGAGGCAGGGGAGCCCCCTCGGGAGTCACTTGTGCAGATGGGCCCGCAGCAATGCTTATTTGCCTGGCTAGTTGACAGCCGAATAGTCCAGCATCCGCAGAGGGATGACTTTCTGGCTCTCCACCCTAAGACCCCTACGCCACCGGTCCCAAAATGGGAGCCTTTTCCCATCTATTGAGAGGAGGACAAACTCAAAATACTAAAGTTAAATCCACCTTAATCAGTTGGCATGCTGCCTATTGTGCGGGCAATCGTCGGCTCCTCTGACAGGACTGACCAGTGGGTTCCTTCAGCGCTTCACGTACTACTGCCGCAACTAGCTGGGGGGAAGGTTGGGGGGTAGGAGCAGTTAATCCAGCTCCATCAGTAGTAACATAATTCTGTAGTCACTGATTAGCATCTTCCTTAACCCGCCTAGTGAGGAGGCAGTCGCCAGCACAGCAGCACAGGACCTGGAGCAGACCCTGAACCAACAAGTTGTGGCCTACTTGGACAGCACTCTGCCACCTCAGTTAGAAGATCCGCTGGACTACTGGGCAGCCAAACTGGATGTGTGGCCGCAACTTGCCGAGTTTGCAGTGGAGAAGCTGTCCTGCCCGGCCAGTAGTGTGGCATCAGAGCGGGTGTTCAGTGCGGCGGGGCCAACGTTACCCCAAGGAGAACCCGCTTGTCCACGGAAATGTGGAACGACTGACCTTTGTCAAGATGAATCAGGCGTGGATCGGCCAGGATTTCCACACACCAATGCCTTAGGCGTCAGTCTGGGTTCAAACTACCTGCCTCAGCCACTATTCTGATGCCGCCACCCGCCTGATGCCACACATCTGCTGCCAGTTTCTCCATCTGCCTACCACCATCTTTACCAGGACTGGTATTGCCACCCACCTCAACACTTCTGTCATTGTGCCACTCTATGACCCTCATGCTGCTGCTGCTGTTGCTGTTGCCGACATCCACACTGTGTCATTGTGCCACTCTTCTGACCTCATGTGCTGCTGTGCCTCTCCATCTGCAACCATGCCATCTGTACCTCACTGGTTTGCCACCTACCTCAACACTGTCATTGTGCCACTCTTGACCTCATGCTGCGCTTTGCTGTTGCCTGACTCCACACTGTGTCATTGTGCCACTCTGACCTCATGCTGCTGCTGTGGCTGCTGCCATGCCTCCACACTGTGTCATTGTGCCACTGCCTGACCTCATGCTGCTCTGCCGTGACCTCCGCTCTCAGTCATTGTGCCACTCTGTGGCTTCCTCCTGTTTTGCCACCTCCAGAATGTCATTGTGCCACTCTCTGACCTCATGCTGCTGCTGTGACTACTGCCGTGCTCTCCACACTGTGGCATAGTGCCACACTGTTGCCTAATACTGTTTTTCCACCTCCATAATGTCATTTGCCACTGCCTGACCTACGCGCGGGTCTCACACTGTTGTGTGCCACTCTTTGGCCTCATCCTGTTTTGCCACCTCCAGAATGTCATTGTGCCACTGCCTGATCTCATGCTGCTGCTGTCCGTGACCTCCTCACTTTGGTAATGTGCCACTCTGTGGCCTAATACTGTTTTGCCGCCTCCAGAATGTCATTGTGCCACTGCCTGACTCATACTGCTGCCGCCGTGACCTCCACACTGAGTGATTGTGCCACTCTGTGGCCTAATACTGTTTTGCCGCTCCATAATGTCAATGTGCACTGCTGAGCTCATGCTGCTGCTGTCGTGACCTCACACTGTGTGATTGTCCACTCTGGGCCTAATACTGTTTTGCCACCTCCAGAATGTTCATTTGCCACTGCTGATCTCATACTGCTGCCGCCGTGACCTCCACACTGTGTGATTGTGCCACTCTGTGCCTAATACTGTTTTGCCGCCTCCAGAATGTCATTGTGCCACTGCCTTATCTTCAGCTGCTGCTGTCGTGACCTCCACACTGTATCATTGTGCCACTCTGTGGCTCCTAATACTGTTTTTGCCCGCCTCCAGAATGTCAATGTGCCACTGCCGTGACCTCATGCTGCTGGCCGCCGTGACCTCCGCTCTCAGTCATTGTGCCACTCTGTGGCTTCTTCGTTTTTTGCCACCTCCAGAATGTCATTGTGCCACTGCCTGCCTCAGCTGCTGTGGCTGCCGCCGTCACCTCCACACATCTGTCACTAATTTTGCACCTGAGCTATCACTTGTTTTTTTTTTCACAGCTCTCGCTGGCAAATGACTTTATCAGCTACAATTCCGCTTCAGTTTTTTGGTCAGTTTTGCCCTCTTAAGTGCCCAGGGAATTTTATAGTGAAGCGATTCTAAGAGCGGCGGCATTCATCTGCGTGTCATACTAAAACACAACATTGTATGAAGACCAAACCAAGCTCCCTCTGCATATTTAAGCATGGCACAACGTTCTACAGCACCCTGCAGGCTCTGTGCAGCCTGGAAATAGCTGCTTTTTAACGCAATTCGTGCTGAAGTAATTCGGACCGAATTTATTTTTCTCGGAAAATTCGGCGAAGTGACCGAATCAAATTTTTTAGAAATTCGCCCATCTCTAGTTGTAAGCCATAATCACATCCACATGAAAAGAAAAATATGCTTGAAGTATTTCACTCTATGTGCAATTATTCTATACAATCTATGAATTTCTCCATTTTACTGTAATTATGGGCTTAAATTAACTTTTCAATGATATTATAATTTTTTTAGATGCGTTAGTAGATACTTGGTTACTTCCACGAGAGACAAAATATTGGGCGGCATGTATGAACGGGGCTGCGGCAGATATCTGGCGTCTTTTCAGCCCGATATCAGACGCAGCCCCATTCGCTACATGTTTAAAAATCCCGCACGCCATTATCAGGTGCATTACAGAGCGCCCACGGCACTTTGTAATGCGCCTGATTTCGTGGGGCGTGCAGAAGGCGGGGGCACACTAGAACCGTAAAAGCTATAGATTTATAGCTTCGCTTATTGCTTTGCAAGTTTGGTTTATCAAAAGCTAAGGTTTAAATACAGCACAAAGCAAGGCAAAACCTACACAACAGCAGGACTTGCCTAAATCAAAAAGCCAGCAGTGGGACAGTGTGAAGATTTCTTATACTGTGAAAAAAACTTTGGTGTGAACACCCGTAAACTGATGATAAAAAGAAATGGAAGATCATAATATGGGAATAAAAAATTCAGACTGGAAAGATCTAGTGCATTTAAAAAAATTTAATATAGTTGAAAATTTAAAATTTTATGTCCAATAGATAAACCCATTATTGTTTTTGAATTTTGGTTGTCTTTATTTTAAAAGTGGAGGGGCGAATTGTTTCTAACGAAGTGGAATTCGTTTGTTTTCGGGGAAAACTTGGGTTCAAAACAAAGTCGAACTTTGGGGTATTGGGGTGAACGAAGTGTGTTTTGATTGAAAAAAAGGCTGGACAATGGTGTAAATGGGGCAAAGCACTCTGGGGGAAGAAGGGATACCCTTTTGCATGACATGTGCGAGGTGAACCCAATCAGAGCCCGGGGGGGATTCTTTTGGGTCCCGCACTATAAAAGCCCGGGGCGCGACGCGGGAGCTCCACTCCCCCCACGTGAAATCGGGAAAGGTGTTGCCGTGGCTGAAGCTCGACTGAAGAATTGATTTTTATATAGCGATTTTTTGGGGGGTTTTTCCACTTGTCTCAGAGACTGTTTTTTAATGTTCTATTTAAAATTTTTTTTGGGGTATTGGATCTGAAATCCCCGTGTGCGTCCATGCAGTGTATACATTCAAAATCCAAATGGGATCTAAGCCGTTCCCGTTGTATCATTTTAAAAAACGCGTTTTACAATACAAAATACCACTTATTTTTGGGGCTCAATTTTTTTTTGCGCAATTTCATCCAGGGTTAAAATTTAAACATTGTTTTGCTGGTTCTGACAAAAAAAAAACCGTCTTTTTCAAAGCCCCAAAAAATTAAATTTTTTCCCGTCCTAATTCACAAGCAAAGGTTAATTACAACTGTATCTCTTGTTGTGTGGCGTAAAAAAAAACCAATTTTAAAAACGTACAAAGCATATTTTGTGCGCTCAATTCTAATGGCAATTTACATCCAGGGGTTAATTAAGCGTTTTTTTGGGTGGCGACAACAATAAAACCTCTTTTCAAGCCAAAAATATAAAATTTTTCCTGTAGCCTAATTCAAAAGCAAAAGGGTTTAATACAATCGTATCTCTTGTTTGTGGGTAAAAAAAAAGCAATTTTAAAATGCTACAAAGCTACTTTTTGTGCGGCTCAAATTTTATTGCGCAATTACATCCAGTGGTTAATTAAGGTTTTTTTGTGGTGTGCTGACAAAAAATAAACCGTCTTTTTCAACGCCAAAATTAACATTTTTCCGACCTATTACAAGCAAAGGTTAATTACAAATGTATCTCTTGTTGTGTTGGCGAGAAAACACCAATAGTAACACGCTACAAAGCTACTAATTTGTGCGGCTCAATTCTATTGCGCAAATTACATCAGGGTTAATAAGCGTTGTTTTTGCCTGGTGTGCTGACCAATAATAAACTGTCTTTTTCCAACGCAAAATATATACAATTTTCCTGTAGCCGAATTCATGTCCGAAGGTTAATTAACTTGTTTGTGCTTTACATTAGTAAAACACAAAGTGTTTTAAACGACACATACAAGTAAATCTTTCCTGGCCATTTGTGGAGCGCAATTTAAATCCAAGTTACCCAAGCGTTTACTGGGTTCATTTGAGTCAAAAACGGGTGTATATTTAACATATACAGATATCAACATCAAACAGTGTCTGTACATTTTTAAACAAACAGAATTCATACAGAGAGGTGCAGGCTCTGCACCTGCGAGTGCAGTGGTTACAAACATTCCCCTCGGAACAGGCCCAGTTCGCAGCACACAAGGGGACGTCGCAGCAGGGGTCACTCGGTAGGCCACTACTGCCGCTTTCCATCTAGCGGCCGTGTGTTGTTTCAGCAACCCAAGGTTCTTGATTGTTGTCTAGGTCATTCCCCTCTTCCTCCCGCTGACATCTGAACAACCCCAGCCCAGAGTCGGTGGGAACTCACCTCAGACAC
The DNA here is from genome assembly GCA_025379985.1 of Phyllomedusa bahiana. Lineage (NCBI taxonomy): Eukaryota > Metazoa > Chordata > Amphibia > Anura > Hylidae > Phyllomedusa > Phyllomedusa bahiana. The sequence goes on from JAODAL010001897.1 coordinate 160,498, forward strand.
AACCATTAGTTTGGCATGGCCCAGAGCCGGTTCAGCGGCCCTCACCTGTCTCAGCCCGCCACTGTCCCTCCGGTTCCCTTCAGCCAGAGATCTACTATGTGGTCTGGGCTCAAGCGCCAATAATAGCGAGGATGAACAATTTTGAGGAGGGCAGTCAGCACTACTATTGGCAGCAAAAAAATGGGGCCAATATCCACCTGCTTCTTGCAGTTGGCGGCAAAAATAGATGTGAAGAGTGGCATGGAGTCATGTTGTGAGAGGTCAACCTCGGCATACAAGAACCGGTGATGAGGACAGCAGTGACGATGAAAACACAAATAGATATGATGTAGCCGACCGCACTTGGAGTCGGGTGAGCAAGAGGCTTCATCTTCGTCAGGAGAAGAGGCGACCATCTTGCGCGTAAGGCAGCAGCGCATCACAAGTGGGTCGAGTGGCGTGAGGTCAGCAGGAATAGACAGTGTGAGGTCGGGAGCCAAGCGGCCACGGGTAAAAAACCCGCTTCGCAGGTACAAGAAAGTGCGGCACAGGGCTCAGCGAGCAGCGGCGGCAGTAGTCACCAGTGCGGAGCGTTGGCAGTAAAATCCGATACTCGGCGGTGAGCAGTTTCTTTGCCAAGACACCGGAGGAGCCGAATATGGGTATATGTAAATCTGTGGGCAGAAAGTGAAGCGTGCCAGGGAGCTAACGTTGGCACCACGGCCCTGCGTCAACACAATGCAGCGTCCACCATCTGGTGGCTGGGAGAAACGAGGCTCAATGTGGGTGGTCCAGCCTGCCCGCCGCAGCAACAGCAGCAGCAGCACGGCCCAGTGGCACGCATGCCATTGCAAGCCAGTCAGGCTCCACCACCTCTGCAGAAGTGAGTGTTTCCCTCTTTGACATCAACTCCCGGTCCCGATGCTCCTGCTCCTCGCGACTCATGCGTCCAGCTGTCGTTCATCCTGGCGATTGCAAAGAGACCAACAGTATGCGCCAACCATCCTAAGGTGCAGCAGCTGACCGTGCTCCTCGTTCCCCAAGTTTGTTTGTATTGCCTGTCCCGCCCTTTCCAAATGGAGACCTGCAACCATTCAGAGAACTAATGTCTTTGCCCGAGCCGAGATGGAGAGTTCCCAGTCCGTAATTTCTTTTCCAAAAAGGCAGTACCCAGCACTTCATAAATATGTAGAACAGAAGGTGGGTCAATCCTTGAGCTTATCGGTTTTGTTCCAAGGTGCAGGGACGCAGCGCGGACTCTGGAGCGTAACTACGGTCAGGGCCATACATATCCTTTACGGCCCACTGGGTGAATGTGCATCCGGCCCAGGCACACAGCAGCTGGACAGGAGACGCCGCTTTTCTTCCTCCACGTTGTTCAAACTGCTACCGCACCTGCGCCAATGTCCGCCTCCTCCTCCTCCACCACCACCGCCATCTCACCTCTCCACAAGTACTGCGCCATCATACCACATGTGTAGGGCACAGCCGTGTCACGCAGTTTCTACACCTGGTTGCCTCGGCGAACGAAGTCACACAGGGGAGGAACTGCTCTGCGTCATGCAGCAAGAAATCGATGTGTGGCTTTTCTCCGCGCCAACTGCAAAATCGGAACCATGGTGACGACAATGGGAGGAACATGGTGTCCGCGCTGCACCGAGGAGGATGGTCCATTTGCCCAGCATGGCGCACGCGGTTCAATCTGGTGTGAAAAGGTTCCTGAAGTCTTCCACCGATCTTCAGACATGCGGAAAATGGCAAAACTGGGCATCGCACTTTATCCATTCGTACAAAGCCAGAACACCCTCCTCGAGTTGCAAGCGGCAGAATGGCCTCCCCCAACACACTCGATATGCATGTGTCCCCCCTCTGAATTCCAGCCTGCACATGTTGGACTCGACTGTATGAACAGCGAAAGGCCCTTAACGATTTTTTTGATGATCCAGGCAGACAGAAGTACTCCCTCTTGTAACTTTGATGTCCACCAGTGGCAGCTCATGCGTGGACACCTGCCGTTTGTTGAGGCCATATCGAGGAGGCGATGTTATTTGTCAGTCGCCATGACTACGGGATGAATAACGTCATTCCACTGCTCATGGTCCTGGAACATGAAGCTGAAAAATCTGTCTGGGCAGGGGACTGGAGACTGCGCGACATCTGGTGGCCACATGAGTCCGGTGGGCGACTGAAAAGGAGAGGATAGGAGGAACATTGGAGCAGAAGCATTGTCTGGTGAAAAGAGTGGATTTTTCTACCCATGAAAAGAGAGGAGGAGCAGGACAAGCTGGAGGAGGTGGATGAGATGAGGAAGACTAGGCAAGAACCCCCAGCACTGGTGGGGGGGGTTTTGGCAGTATACAGTGGAAATGGGAGGCAGGAGCCCCTCGGAGTCACTTTTGCAGAAGGCCCGCAGCATGCTTATTTGCCTGGCTATGACAGCGAAAAGTCAGCATCCGGTAGAGGGATGACTTCTGTCTCTCCACCCTATTGGACGCCTCACTACCGTCAAAATGGGAGCCTTTTTCCACTATTGAGAGGAAGACAAACCAAATACTTATAGGGAAATCCTCCGTAAATCAGTTGCCCGCTGCCTATGTCGGCATCGTCCCTCCTCTGACAGGTCTGACGGGGGTTCCTCAGTGCTTCACTTTACTACTGCCGCGCTGCTGGGGAAGGTGGGAGGCTAGGAGCATGTACCTGCACCATCATAGTAACCTAAGTCGGAGTCACTGATACACTTTCCTTCAACCCGCCTAGTGAGAGGCAGTCCCGCCAGCAGCAGCAGCAGCAGCAGACATGGAGCATCCCTGAACCTACAGGTTGTGGCCTACTTGGACAGCCCTCTGCCACCGTCAGTTAGAAGATCCGCTGGACATACTGGGCAGCCAAACTGGATGTGGTGGCCGCAACTTGCCGAGTTTGCAGTGGAAAGCTGTCCTGCCCGCCAGTAGTGTGGCATCAGAGCGGGTGTTCAGTGCGGCGGGGTCCATTTGGTACCCAAGGAGAACCCGCCTTCCCACGGGAAGATTTGAACGACTGAACCTTTGTCAGATAATCAGTGTGGATCGCCAGGATTTCCACACACCAATCCTTAGGCGTTCAGTCAGGGTTCAAACTACTGCGCTCAACCACTATTTTCTGATGCCGCCCAACCCCCTGATGCCACACATCGCTGCCAGTTTCTCCATCTGCCTACCACCATCCTTTTACCAGGGACTGGTATTGCCACCCACCTCAACACTCTGTCATTGTGCCCACTCCTATGACCTCATGCTGCTGCCTGCTGTTGCGTTGCCGTGACATCCACAACTGTGTCATTGTGCCACTGTCTGAACCCTCATGCTGCTGCTGGTGCTGCTGCCATGTTCTCAACACTGTGTCATTGTTCCACTGCCTGACCTCATGCGCTGCCGGCCGGACTTCCGCTCTCAGTCATTGTGCCACTCCGGTGGCTTCCTCCTGTTTTGCCACCTCCAGAATTCCATTGTGCCACTCTCTGACCTCATGCTGCTGCTTGTACACCTGCCGTGCCCTCCACACTGTGTTCATTGATGCCACTGCCGACCCTCATGCTGCTGCCGCTGACCCCCCCGTACCTCCCTCCAGTCATTGTGCCATTCGTGGCTTCCTCCTGTTTGCCTACCTCCAGAATGTCATTGTCCACTGCCTGATCTCAGCTGCTGCATCGTGACCTCCCACACTGTATCATTGTGCCACTCTGTGGCCTAATACTGTTTTGCCCCTCCAGAATGGTCATTGTGCCATGCCCTGACCTCATACTGCTGAGCCGCTGTGACCTCCACACGGGTGATTTGTTTTGGGGGGGGTGGGCCCTCTGTGGCCTAATACTGTTTTTGCCGCCTCCAGAATTCATTGTGCCACTGCCTGATCTCATACTGTCTGCCGCCGTGACCTCCACACTGTGTGATTGTGCCATCTTGTTGCCTAATACTGTTTTGCCGCCTCCAGAATGTCATTGTGCCACTGCCTGAATCTCCTGCTGCTGCTGTCCGTGACCGCCACACTGAACATTGTCCACTGCTGTGGCCTAAATTCTGTTTTTGCCGCCTCCAGAATGTTCATTGTGCACTGCCTGACCTCATCTCTGCCGCCGTGGACCTCCGCTCTCTTCATTGAGCCACTCTGTTGGGGGGGCCTTTGGGGCTTTTGGGGGGGCCTTATCGGGCCTGTGGGGCGGCTTCTTCTTTTTTTGCCACCTCCAGAATGTCATTGTGCCACTGCCTGACCTCATGCTGCTGTGGCTGCCGCCGTCACCTCCACACTCTGTCACTAATGTTCCACATTGAGCTCTAGCTTGTGTTTTTTCCAGCTCTCGCTGCAGGACTTTATCAGGCTACATTCCCGCTTCAGTTTTTTGGTCAGTTTTGCCCACTTAAGTGCCCAGGGAATTTTATAGTGAAAGCGATTCTAAGAGCGGCGGCAATTCATCTGCGTGTCATACTAAAACACAACATTGTATGAAGACCAAACCAAGCTCCCTCTGCATATTTAAGCATGGCACAACGTTCTACAGCAACCCTGCAGGCTCTGTGCAGCCTTGGGGGGGGGGGAAGGGAGGGGAGACGGGGGGGGGGAAGGGGGGGGAGAGGGGGGGGGGGGGGGAAAGGGTGGGGGGGATGGGGAGGAGGGGAGGGGGGGGGGGGGGGGGGGGGGAAATACTGCTTTTTAACCAATTCGTGCTGAAGTAATTCAGACCCAATTTTTTTTTTCTCGGAAAATTCGGCGAAGTGACCGAATCGAATTTTTTAGAAATTCGCCCATCTCTAGTTGTAAGCCATAATCACATCCACATGAAAAGAAAATATCTTGAATATTCACTCTAATGCAATTATTCTATACAATCTATGAATTTCTCCATTTTACTGTAATTATGGGCTTAAATTAACTTTTCAATGATATTATAATTTTTTTAGATGCGTTAGTAGATACTTGGTTACTTCCACGAGAGACAAAATATTGGGCGGCATGTAATGAACGTGGGCTGCGGCAGATATCTGGCGGCTATCAGCCCAATATCAACGCAGCCCACATTCGCTACATTTTAAAATCCCGCACGCCTCTTCATATCGGTGCATACAGAGCGCCACGGCACTTTGTAATGCGCCTGATTTCGGGGGGCGTGCAGAAGGCGGGGCGCACTAGAACCGTAAAAGCTATAGATTTATAGCTTCGCTATTGCATTTCTAGGCGCACTATTGCTGGAACAGGTATACCACTTTCAAAGTGTTATACCTGAGCCAGAAGTGTCATACAAGCACCAGAGTGCACCTGATTTATGACTTGCTGTAGAGCGGGTTCATAAATCATGCACATTCTAGACTATTATCATTTACACGTCAAATTTCGTACATGCCGCCCATTGTGTCTTGTTTACCAAGAATGTAGGCTATTTAGGAGTACAATCTTTGTTGCTGTGAAAAAATTAAACCAGAGATGTTTGTCCTAGTTTAATTTTGGCCCCTACCTGCTTCCAAGTTGTACAGGCCTGATCTATATAGAGAGAACGTTTTTATGTCTTACTGTATGTGCTAATACTGACATCTATGAGATTATACCAACAAGAGGTCCACGGTAAAGAGATATTCCACAAACTGTGTAGACTAAAAATTTCACTGTCTTTGGACCTTTGCAATTACAGTACATTGCTATGTTGTATGCAGCCAGTTTATTTTGTGTTACAATGTCATTTTGGAGTTTAATATTTTCATATTTGAACATCTTTTTAATCTAAAATATTTTGCACATTAATGTTTTCATCAGTTGGGGAAACAAAGCTTAAAAATGTCCTTTATGTCTGCCTTCATCCACATCTTTCTCCACCCTTGGTTGAACTTGATGGACACATATCTTTTTTCAACTGTACTCGGTGACTTTGTAGCTTCTTCCCCAATAATTTCTTAAAGCTTTTGAAAAGTTTTGCCTAAGACAGGTGAACGTATTAAGTGGATCTACTAGGTTTATACGCGGCATATTACAGTAGCTAATGTAATGCACAGTAATCTTAATTACTGCAGAGTTTATGTTTGTTTTCGATGGACAATTAGGAAATATACACCAGCAGAACAAAAAATAAATAAATATTATTTGCTGTGGAGATACATAATATGTTATTATCCCAAAATAGTAATTTTTAAAAAATAAATGAAATTATAGCCCTGGATATAAAAGGACAAGATTGGAACTCCATATGGTACAATGTTTCCTGTAGTTGGACTGCTGTGACAAAGACTACCATATTGCCAAATGCAGCCTTTTTTGTGAAGTGCTAATGAAATCTACATGTATTGTCCTTTGAAGGAATCATTAGTCAAGTCATAATTTTAAAAAACACCTCTGGGCTAAATTGATACAGCCTTACAAGGTAAATAACAACTTTTTTTTTTTTTCATTTATTGTGCACTGGCCCCTCAGGCCCTGCAATAAGTACAGTACACAGCAGGTCATTAGCATTCCTTGATGTGATCCCTAAAGGAGTATTCAAAGCCATGAAAAATTATGTCTAAATAAAGGCAGATTGAGTTACCATCCAGGTACCTTGCCACTGCCTCTCTGATGCATCCCTGGACCTGCTCTTTTACACCTCTGGTTTCTTGTGCCTACATAGAACATACTCGCTCCCTATTCAGTCACTGTATTAGAGAGCTCTGTGCATTAGGATTAGACACTAGACGTGTAGAGGAGTGATTTTTAAGGTTCTTTGAAGCAGCGGCCAAGGAGCTGAATACAACTTCTTTTTTTTCCCCAGCCTAGTCCATTTAGACATAATTTATCATGGCTGTTATACCTCTTAAAGTCCTTAAGAGATTCAGCATTAGTAGCTGTAAAAGACTGTAGCCCCATAAGACAATTGGGGCAAACTTTGGAACTTCATTTGCCAATGAAGAAGTTAATTACCATTTGTTCCATTGCAAGCTTTTGACACACAGGCAGCAAATTTGCTAAGTCTCTCACATTTGATGTCACCACATTTGAATAGTGATGTCACTAATCTCTCCCAGGGTCTCAGAGCTCTGACAGTTCGCTTCATTAATGGACAAGTACTATTTCCTGGTATATACTCTTTAGCATATGATACTTTTGCAGTAGGATTTGTGTTAGTAGGAAGGGGTAATATTTGTCATTGACTTGAGGAACGCTACATCTGATAGGTAGAGTCCCAGCTCTCATGAGCCTTTTCGGGTATATTAGTAGGAGCTGGAACACCAAATAATAAACATTCCACATTATATATAACATTTACATTTATATATTGTATAAATGTATTTTACTCTTTTGTCATCGGTAAGACAGTTAAAGGGGATGTATCGCTTCTTCAGTTCGTCTGTTTCATTGTACCCTCAACTTCTCAGCTCTACAAATTGAGGGGCGTTTCTTCGCCTCCCAGCTGGGTGTTTCTTAACTGAAGGGGGATGACATCATCCCCCCCTTCACTGTTCATGTTCGCTCCCGAGTCTTCCCTCCTCCCCCACCCGAGTCCACATATCACTGTGTCGTTCTTCCAATGCAGTCTTATTTTGTAAGTATGTTTACATATCACAGGCTTGCATTCAGTCTAGACAATCTTCTATGAACTCAGAGCACTGATCTCTTCTCCTCTCACAGCTGGAGGTTTATTACAATTCAGTCTTCTATTAACTTCTCCAGAGCAGCACAGATCTCCCTTCTATGTTTACACGCAGGAGCATTTAGGCATCGAGGCACAATTCTGCTGTTTTCTGATTGTAGAAGTCCTGCAGTATTATTGAGTTTCTTCTGGCTGTGCAGAGTGAAATTGCTGTCGGTCCCTTACTTTGAGTGAGAGAGGAAGCCTAATGCTTCTTCTATATTTGCATTAGGCACCGAAGCACAATTCTGCTGTTTTCTGATTGTAGAAACAGGTGCAGTACCTCTGTGTTACTGCTGGCTGTGCAAAGTCAAATTGTGCCGGTCCCTTACTTTGAGTGAGAGAGCCAGGAATGCTTGCTCCCATTAATACAACCGGGGAGGGTGGGGGAAGACAGAATGTAAATTAGTAGAGCCTTCAGCCAATGACATGAAAAGAGGTGGGATCCTACAGGCACTGGGGAACAGTGTTTACAGAAAATGAAGATAAGGCAGACAGTAAAAACAAGACAGCTTTGCTAATGACATCAAATTGTAAAGTTGCTTGTTTTCACTGTCCACTTATTCTGAAGACCATTTAATGAAATGATACAACCCCTTTAAGTACATTATTCAAATTTAATAATGCTGATATCCCATTCTTATTTCTCAAGAGAGAAAATATAACCTGGAATATAGATCTAAAAACATGATAATTACAAAGGATATGAAAGTCACCGCCAGCTAGAATCGTAAATCGGTGTTATTTATAGAAAAGGTCTTTACAGCTCCACAACTAACAATGTATAAATGCAAATATATTGCACAATTTAATGTCTCATTCAACCCACAACAAGGTTTATGTGTGGAACAGTTTGGGTTCATAATAATGTATGGTTAGGTCAATGGAAGACAAATGTTCCCAAACACATATGCTGCGACTCCCCCTCTAATGATAAACTGCATGCCACAAAGACAAAGAACCACTTACCTGTAAAAGAAAGCACTTGAGGTGATAATCTATGATTCATATCTAGAAAGCACTTGAAACATGGAAACTTGATTGATGGCTTAACCTGAACAGACTAAGCGCTTGTGTCGACAGTTCATATTTTTATGCTAATCGAAATTCTACATTATTTTTTTATTGTATGTTTTACCAAATTGGTGTAAAGTAAAGAGGCGATAAATATATCAGGGACATGACAGCTTTATGCTGCTTTAAACTTCATGATTATATATGCTGCCATAAAATTTACACCTCATCACACCGAATATATTTCTTTCCTTCCAACGGTAAAGCTCTGATTTTCTGCAGTATTCTTGTGGGGAAGTTTTTTTTTTCTAAATGTCACAGCAAAAATATTATTTTACTAGATACACCTGCCGTAAGAACTGTCAGTATTTGTGTGTCAGCCTTACTATTCCAGAAAAAATTGTGCCAAAGGGATGGAAAATCAAGCATCTAATGTGTACTTTAAATTTCTTAATGTATTCACCATTTTTTCTAATAGCTTGAACAGTTTTCATTCTTATCATTTCTTCTTTCCTGGCATTTTAAAATGCTCTCTTTCTTTTTTTAACCAGTTTCTGGCTGGATCGTTTACCATACTTTCTGAAAAAGATTTTTTTTTTTTTCTGTAGCACTTGTGGGTTTAAATGTTATAACACTTTCTTGCATTCGGCAATTATACTAATTCTTTCACCTTTTTAAATTTTTATGTAATTTTTTTAGCTAGTTTTGTTATATAATGAAAATAGTAAGAAAAAATTGGAATTTTATTTTTTTTTAATTTCTTTCTTTTTTTTTTTTTAAAAAGTGGCACTAAAATAGGTTTCTTAATTGTGTCACTTTTCCTTCACAGACAGTTATGTTTAGGTGATATAAAGTTTTAGGGTCATCGAGAGCAGGGACGGTAATAAACCATTCCTATGTTCTCAGTGGAGAGCTAGCTATCGGCAACAGCCGGCTCTCCACTGCCACGTCTGGACAATTGGAGTTACATGTATGAAACCTGGTGCCATCACAGAAGTTTTAAATTGCTTTAAGGGAGTGTAGAAGGCACCAGAAAGTGTCTCATAGTACTTTATATGTGTCCCATTCCACGGCCTTACCAGTCTGAAATTGATATGGATTTATACGACAGTTATGAGCCAAACTTTGGTGTATTTGTATGTTTCACGTTAAACTTTGGCCATTAGTACGATTCTGTTGCGATACGCCCCCGCAAACTTCAAAAGTGTTGTGTCTGGTGCAGATTGCGCCAAGTTTGGACATACGACTGTACTTACATCAATAGAGCAGTGCTGCAGCAGGTTTGTTGCTGCACAGAACACCAGAAAAGTAACGCAGCCCCGTTCATACATGTCACCTTTAATGTTCCAGAACATCCATGCGGAGATAAACCGCTATCAACCCGACATTTATAGTTAAGAGGCAGTCGGCAAAAGGTTAAGGTATCAAACCATATAGAGTATGGTCCCAGAAAAAATACCTAAAAATTTAAATTAAAAAATAATTTTAACTAAAAAATATTAAAGTAAATGCATAAAAAATTTCTTTTAAAAAAAACATTTAGGGCCATTTTTAAAACCTGTTTGGTCCAAAAACAAACCCTCCCCTAAACATTTTTTCTAAAAGGGGCCTTTTAATTTAATAGCTTAGTGTTTATTCACTTATATAATTTTTAGAACGTTTTCCCAGTATGGGGTTTATTAAATTTAATTCTTTTTTTTTGGCCTTAATTCAAATTCAAAAAAATACTAGAAAAGGGGCAAATTTTCCCCAAAATTTGTTTCGTTCACTTGGGCCAAATTTTCTGGGCCCAAAAAATAACTTTGTTCCAAAATTACTTGGGGCCCGGAATCACGTTAAAAAACAGTTTTTCCCCCAGGCTGCACAGACCCTGCAGGGTGTTTGTAAAACTTTTGTCCCCCAATCCCTTAAAAAAACAGAGGGAGCGGGTTTTGATTTCCCTAAAAATTTTTGTTTTAGTATAAAACCCGCAAAAGAGGGGCCACTCTCTTAGAATCGCATCCCTAAAAAAAATTCCCGGGGCATTTAAAGAGGGAAAAACTGAAAAAAAAACTGAAGGGGAATGTTGCCGGGGGGAAAAAGTATGCCGGGAAAAAGCGGGAAAAAAACAAGTGAAGCTCAGGGGGGGCAACATTGTGACAGAGTGTGGAGGTTTTGACGGCGGAGCCCCCAAGCATGGGGTAGACAGTGGCACAAGGGAATTTTGGAGGGGGCAAAAACAGGAATGGGCCCACGGGAAGGGGAAAAGGGGGAACACAGTGTGGAGGTCACGGAAAGGCAGCAGCATGAGGTGGGACAGGGCACAATGACAAGTGTGTAGGTCAGGGGCCCCGCCACAGAACCCAAATGAGGTCAGCAGGGGGCACAATGACAGAGGGTTAGGTCCCACAGCAGAATAGCAGCAGCATGAGTTAGCCCAGTGGCAAAAATGACTTTCTGGATTTGGAAAAAAAAAGGAGTGGCCACAGAGGGGGGAAAAAATTTGGCAAAAGTGTGGAGGTCACGGCAGCAGCCAAAGCAGCAGCATGAGTATCGGGTGACCCAATGCACATTTGTTTTTAGGTCTTGGCAAAAAGCCCAGAAAGCCAGAGGGAGACAGTACAAAGAAAACAGTGTGTGGGTCACGGCAGCACCCCACAGCAGCAGCAGGAGGTTAGACAGTGGCCCCATACAAAAGGGGGAAAAGTCAGGGCCCCCACCCCACAGCAGCCGCATGAGGTAGAAGCGCAAAAAAGACACAGTGGGGGGTTTCCGGCGGGCAGCCCCCTTGCAGAAGCATGAGGTCAGGCAGTGGCACAATGACATTCTGGGGGTGGAAAAAAACAGGAGTAGGCCACAGAGGGGGGGCCCAAAAACACGGGTTGGGGGTCAGGGGCAGCAGCCCCCGCAGCAGCAGGAGGTCGGGACAGTGGCACAAAAAAAAAAACAAAAAAAAAAGGTGAAGGTCAGGGGCCACGGGCACATGAGGTCAGCAGTGGCACAATGCCCATTTGGAGGGGGCCCAAAACAGTATTTTGGGCCCCACAGGGGGCCAAAATTTGACAGAGATTTAGGGTGGACGGGTGGCACCCGCATGAGGTCAAAACAGTGGCACAATGAAAATTCGGGAGGGGCCCAAAAAAAAAAAAGGAAATTTGGCCACAGAGTGGCACAAGGAAAATTGTCTTGGTCCCCGGCCCGAAAGCCACAGCAGCAGCATAGGTCAGAAAGGGGCACAACCCACATTCGGGAAAGGTGGCAAAAACTGGAGTGGGCCACAGAGGGGGCACATTGAAAAGGACTCGGGGTTTGAGGGGCGAAAGGAGAAAACAGCATGAGGCCCAAGAGGGCACAATGACACAGGGGGGGTCACGGCAGCACCCACAGCGGGAAAGAAATTAGGTCAGACAGTGGCACAATGACAAGTGGGGGGTGGGTGGCAATCCCATTTCCCTGGTAAAGATGGTTGGGGCCCGATGGAAAACTGTCAGCAGATGTGGGCAACCAGGGGGGGGCGGAAATCAAAAAATAGTGCTGGGCAGGTAGTTTGAACCCAAAACTCATTTCTCCATTTTGGGGGTGGGGCTTTCATGGCTGTTTAAGTCTGCCCCCAAATTTGGTGTGGGAAAACCCCGGGCCGATCCAGCCTGTTTCACTTGAAAAAGGTCAGTCGTTTCCACTTTTTCCCGGGGAAAAGGGGGGTTCCCCTTTGGGGGAAAAGAGGGGCCCCCCCCCGCACTGAACACCCGTCTGATGCCCATACGGCCCGGGGCCAAAGGACGTTTCCCCACGGGAAAATGGGAAAGTTGGGGCCCCACACACCCCTTTTTGGTCCCAGTACCCCAGGGTCTTCTTCGGGGGTGGCAGAGTGTTTTCCCAAAGTAGGCCACCCCTGTTGGTTCAGGGCCTGCTCCAGGTCCTGCTGCTGCTGGCGACTGCCCCCCTTTCACTAGGGGGGTGAAGGAAGTGCCATAAAGGGGACTCCAAAAATTTGGGTTTTGCTCCCTGATGGAGCTGGTACTGTTTCCGCCCCCCCCCCCAACCACCACCTTTCCCCCGGCAGCCGGGGGCAGTAGTACTGAGCGCCGAAAAAACCCCCCCGGCCCAAACCCGTCAGAAAAGGGGCATGCCGCAAAAGGGCAGGGGGCCAACCGGCCCTTACGGGGGGTTTTTCCTTTATGGGTATTTTGAGTTTGTCCTCCCTCTCAATAGCGGGGAAAAAAGGCTCCCTTTTTGGGGGCCCGGTAGCGGGGTTTCCAATAGGGGGGAAAGAGCCAAAGTCATCCCCTGGCCGGATGCGACTTTTGGCTGTCATTTCCCAGGCAATCAGAAATTGCTGGGGGGCCATCTGCACAAGTGACCCCCAGGGGCCCCTGCCTCCATTCCACTGTATACGGGCCCACGGTGCTTGCGGGTAATCTGCCTCGTTTTCCTCATTTCCATCTAGCTCCCCCCAGCTGCTCTGGTTTTCCCTCTTTTTGTCACCTGGGAAAAAATCCATTCTTTTCCCCCAAAACCAAGCTTCGTTTCCAAATTTTCCTCCCCCCTCCTTTCCCGTCCCCCCCGGAAACTCATGGGGCCCGGGAAAGATATAGTGCCAGGTCCCCAGCCCCCTGCCCAGAACAGATTTTTTCAGCATCTTTTCCCGGGGACATGAAGCAGGAATGACGTTTTCATCCCGTGTCCTGACTTTTTGGCCTCCCCCCCAAAATGGCCTAAAAAAAAACGGCTGTAAAGCATGAGTTTGCCCTGGCTACATCAAATTTAAACGGGGGGAGAAACTTCTGTCTCCCCCTGGTTTATAAAAAAATTTTCTTTAAATGGCCTTTTTTTTCCCATACAGTCGGTCCAAATGTGCAGGGCGGGAATTTCCCAACAGGGGGAAAAAACGCATATCAGAGGGGTGTTGGGGGGGGCCTTTCTCCCCGCTAAAAACCCGCGGAGGGTTTCCTGTCTTTGTACAATGGATAAAAGTCATGCACAGTGCCCCGGCCTTTTTCAAAAATTTTTGAAGATCGGGGGAAAATACTTCGGAAACCCTTTTTTCACAACCAGTTTGAACGTGGGGCCATGCAGGGCGCAGGGGCCTCCCTCTTCGGGGGCAGGCGGACACCCATGTTCCCCCTTTGTCTTTCCCCAAATTTTTTCCCCGTTTTGCATTTGGTGCGGAGAAAGCCACACCCCGATTTCTTGCTCCCAACGCGGAGCAGTTCCCCCCCCTTTTGTGATTTTCTTCCCCGAGGAAGCCAGGTGTAAAACTGCTGACACCGCTGTCCCCCTACACATGGGTAGTTTGGAGCAGTACTTGGGGAGGCGAGATGGTGGGGGGAGGGGGAAAGGAGGCGGCATTGGCGGCAGGAACCGCGTTTGTAAGGTGGGGGGAAGAAACCCGTCTCCTGTAAAAGTTGTTGGTGTCCCGGGGCCCGGGAAAGGCCAAAATTCACCCAGGGGGCCCGAAAAAGGACATGTATGGCCCGACCGTAGTTACGCCCCAAAAATTGTCCCGTTTTCCGGGTGCCCCTTTGGGAAAAAACCCGAAAAGCCAAGGACGGGCCCCAACCTTCTGTTCTACATATTTATGAAGTGCTGGTACTCCCTTTTTTGGGAAAAAAATAATTACGGGGTTGGAACCCCCATCTTTGGTCGGCACAAGCCATTTTGTTTTTTCTGGGAAAGGTGCAGAGTCCACCAAATTTGGAAAGGGAGGGGGTGCGTACCAAAAAACTTGGGGCGGACACGGGCGCTTTTTGCACCTTAGGATGGTTGGCGCATAAATGTTGTCTCTTTTTCAATCGCCCCCTGAACGAGCTAGCGCCATGAGTAGCGAGGAGGAGGGGCATCTGGACCGGGAATGATGTCAAAGAAAACAGCTCCCTTAGCAGAGGTGGTGGGGCCCTTTATGGGCCCGCATGGAAAAGCGTGCCACTGGGGGGCTGGGGCGCGCTTTGCTGCGGGGGCAAAGGTGGACCACCAATTGAGGCCCCCGTTTTTCCCGGCCACGGATGGGGGACCCCTGCAAAGTGTTGACGAGGGCCCCCGGTGCCAAGTTAGCTCCCCGGCCACACTTTGCCCTTTTTGCTTACAGATTCTACATTTTACCCCTATTTGGCTCCCCCGTGTTTAGGGAAAAAAACTGCCCACCCCCGGTACGGAAATTTTACCGCCAACCGCTCCGACGAGTGGAAATACTGGCCCCCCCGCTGCCTCGCTGATCCCCTGTGGCCCCTACTTTCTTGGACCTGGAAGCGGGTTTTTTTTTCCCCTGGCCGCTTGGCTTCCCCCCCCCAAAAACTGATGCTATCCCGCTGACTCAAAGGCCACCAAAAGACCCCCCTTTTCTGGCTGCGCGCGCTGACGCCCCAAGCTGACGCCCTCATCTCCGACGATGAAAGAAAACCCTTTTTCTCAAAACCCCGGCCCCCCAAGTGCGGTCGGGTGTCATCATCTATTTGGATTTTAACATCCTGCTGTCCTTTTTTTCACCGGTCTTTGGGTTTCAGAGGTGACCCCCCCACAACAAGACCCCATGCCCCTTTTCAACAAATATAAATTTGCCGTCTACTGCAAGAAGCAGGGGGTATTGGCCCCATTTCGTCGCTTTCCCAAATAAAAATGCTGACTGCCCCCCTAAAAATTTTTAAACCTCGTAATAGGGGCGGTGAGCCCCGAAACCCCATAGTGAAACTCTGGGTGAGGGAAAACCCGGGTGGGGGCAGAGGGCGGGTTGAGGGGGGGGGGGGGGGGAAAAAGGTGAGGGGCCCCTGATCCCCGCCCCCGGGCCTTTCCAACTAAGGGTTGGTTGAAGTTTTCCCCCGACCCCTTTGGGTGGGGGTTTTCAGATGTCATCTGGGAGGAAATGGGGTGCCCCAGTCAACCAATCAAAGAACCTTGGATTGATGAACAACAAAGGCCCCTAGATGACGCCGCAGTTGGGCCCCAAACCCAGTGCCCCCGCGCGCGTCCCCTTGCGTGCTTCACCGGGGCCTTGGGAAAGTTTGCCCCCTGCCCTCGCAGGGGGAAAGCCTGCCAAACCCCTCGGTCTGACTAGTTTTTGTTTTAAAAAAGTACAGCAAGTTTGATGAAGTATCTGTATATGATAAATACACACCCTGTATTTGAGCCAAAAGGAAAATAGTAACAAGCTTGGGAAAACCCCTTTGGGTATAAAATTTCGCTCCACAAATGGGCAGGGGAAAAAATTTTTCTTGTATGTCCGTTTTTAAAAAATCTGTGTTTTTACTGGGAATTTTAAAAAACCCCAAACAGGGTTAATTAACCTTTGGGATATTAATTAAGCTACAGAATTTTTTGTGGCGGGGAAAAAAAAAGTTTTTTTACTTTAGTACAAATTTCAGAACAACGCTTAATTAAACCCCCGGGGTGTAAATTGGCCAAAGAATTGAGCCACCGCAAACTACTAGCTTTTAGCGTGTTACAAAATTTCGTTTTTTTCTACGCCACAAAAAAAAGAGAAAAATTGTAAAATTTCCCCTTTTCTTGTGAATTAGGGTCCCGGGGAAAAAAGTATATATTTTGGCCCGGGGAAAATTTTTCGGTTTTCTTGGGGTCACCAAAACTGAAAAAAAACGCATAATTAACCCCCGGTTTTAAATTGCGCCAAAGAATTTTAGCCACCACAAACAGTAGTTTTGTAGCGGGTTACAATGCGGGGTTTTTTAATTTCCCACAACAAGAGAAAAAAAATTTTAAAATTTACCTTTTTTGTGAATTATGCTATAGGAAAAATGTAAATATTTTGGCATTGAAAAAAGACGGTTTTTTGGGATCACCACAGCTGAAAAAACACGTTAATTTGCCCCTGGGGTGTAAAAATTTCGCCAAACAATTTTAGCCACCACAAATAGTAGCTTTTTTTGCGGGTTACAGTTGGGGTGTTTTTTTTTCGCTAAAACAACAAGAGATTTAAAAATTGGGAATTTAAACCCTTTGTGAATTTAAAGTAAAAGGAAAAATGTAAATATTTTTGGGGTTTTTAAAAAAAAGGTTTCTGGGGCACTACAGCTGAATAACAACGCTTAATTAACCCCTGGATGTAAATTTTCCCAAAAAAAATTGGGGCAAAACCAAAAAAAAAAAGTGGTATTTGTATTGTAAAAAACGGTTTCTTTTAAAAGGGTTTCAAAAGGAAATTTGGGTTGATCCCCCTTGGGAAAATTAAAAAGTGCTGTGAAACAATAGGTTTAAATGTATATGCAGTGGACGCCAAAATGGACTTTAATCCAATACCCAAAAAAAACAGAAAAGAATGTTAAGGGGAAGCAGTCTCTGAGACAAGGAGAACCCCCAAAAATCGCTTTATAAAAAAAAAGCTCTTCAGCAACAATCAGCCGCGGGAACCAAACCCCACTGATCAGTACGTGAAAGGGTATAGCTCCCAGCGTCGCCCCGGGCTTAAAATAAAAGCGGTGACGTCACAGAATCCGCCGGTCTCTGATTGGCTTCATCTCTGACATGTCATGCAGGCTATGCCCTTTTTTCCTCCCAGGGTGCTTTTCCCCATGTAGCGCCATGTGGGTCGCAGGGGCCCTTTTATCAAAACAAAAACACACTTCGTTCCCTGCGAAGTTCCCCCCAAAATTCGACTTCCTTTTAGAACCCAAGTTTTCCCCAAAATTTTTAAAAAAAATTCCACTTTTGTTAGAAAAATTCGCCCCTCTTAATTAAACACTTCAAAATTCTGGAAATGGTCCCTTTGGAAATTATATCCTGTTTGACGCCCGACCCCTTCACCGGGGAGTTTTAGCTCCAAGAAACCCCTCTCTAAAATGGGCGCGTTAAACGTGCTCGCTCCCCCCTTATGATATGATTTGGGTTGGGAAAGAGTCCCCACCTTTTGGGACATCTTCCGTGGGGCCGGGGGAAACCCTTGGGGAAAGGGATGAAAAAAAGGTATAAGGCCGTTATTCTAGGTGCAGTTCATTCTTCCTTCATTTGTGTTGTTATTTAAAGCCCTGATATACACACTATCTATAACCAATTTCCCCCCGAGGAAAACTTTTTAAGCAAAACCGCATGGGAAATTTTACTTGCCAGGGTCATTTGGTAAAAACTCTTTATGTATTAAAATTTAGTCTTTAATTTTTTATTAAAATTTTTTTTCTACCAATCCCCCTGGGCATATATACTTATTTCTTTGATATTTGTTGGTCTATGTCACATTCACTGTAAATTTTTTTTTTTGGGTTCCAAAATTTATTTTTGACTAATACCACCTTTAAAGAAAAACTTTTTTGACACCTTGAGGATCATGTGTAATTTTAAAAAAAATACCTATATTTCACTTTTGGGAAAATTGAAAATATTATTAAAATCATTTTTTTTATTTTTTTTTTTAAACTTTTGTACTTTGAAATTTTTTTTTTTTATATTCTTGTGTATATAGATGCACTTTTTCAATTATATTTTTTGCTAGTAATATCTGCTATTGTTGATCATTCCCTTATGAGTGCTGCTACTTCATCATGGTCTACATTTGTCTTTTATGATTTTATGTGTATGTTTTTAATATGTGTTCATAAACTTATGAATTATTAATGTATATGGTATTTTTTCTGGGACCATACTCTATATGGTTTGATATTTGTTGGTTTCTGGTCCCGGCTATATGTTGCATTTTTTGGTGTATAAGTAAAAGATTAAGGTAACATACATTTAGGTAAGTGTCACACATAGCATTTTGGGTAAAGACACCTTATTTTTGGAGGTGTTATTCCTGCCGTATTTTACACAATTTTTTGCTGAGTAACCAAATATTAGCCACAACTCCATAGGGTAATAGGAAATATACCACAAACACTGCTTTTCCCATTTTTCCTCGGACATTTTTGTACCAGAGTCCATTTGTTTTTGTTTTTCTTAAAAAACACATCTGTAAATGTGTTTTGCATTTTTTATTGCTTTTTCTTTTTTAAACATTACAAACCTTTCTATTTAAAGAGTAGTCCATGAATAGCATGGCCTAGAAATCATAATATTTATGTATTTCATTTATAGACACTGGCCACATTTACTATTGTGGATGTGCCATAAAAGTTTAGTAAAATGTGTAAAAAAATGGTGAATTTTTGGCACACCATGTCGCAGTTTGTTACATAGTGAAAAGTCTGAAAAGGGAACATGACTTAGCTGAAGGTGGGTGCGGCTTTGTGGGGAAAGAGGGTGTGGTCATTATGTGAAATGCTGCACCAGAAATGCACCAAAATGCTGGTGTAAGTAAACCAACTTACACTGTAGATGTTCTGAAAAAGCTATAGAAGTCTAAAGATTCATTAAAATAAGCAGGAACCACTGTCATAAATCAGGTGCACTTTTAAATAGCTTGTCTAAGCTTTCAGGGGGAAATGCATCCAGACCGGCAGAAAATACACCTGTCTTAATAAAAAGTGCACAGGAGTGAAGTGCAGCAAATTTATTAAGGCTTAAGAATATGACTTAGATTTAGGTGTTTGTGTGTCTGTTTAAAAAAATTAGCCACCTTAGACCTGGAGTAGATATGTGACTTAATTTGTGGCACTTTTTGGTGCAAACTTTAGCAGTTGTCTGGCAGTGCAAAGCCAACACCCTCATTTGCTAAGTCCGCCAAAATTGGTAAGCTTTGTGTAATACAGCTCAAAAGTCACAAATTCTTGTGCAAATGTCGCTTGCAAAAATATTGCTGATTTTTTTTATGCCAGGACACTGGCGTAAATCACTTGATACATTTCCCCCTTACTGTCTGACAGCAATAGTAAATGTGGGACACTATTTTGTATAAATGTTAGAAGCATAGAGTTTTTGAAGCTTTATTTAAAGAGAACCTGTGACATATCCTGACCTGTCTGTTTTAGTAAATCTTTGTGTTCCCTGTGAAATAACAATTTTTGGAGCATCTTCTCTTATAATTCTGTGTTGCGTTGTTCCTCTGTTCCTCTAGAAACATAATACTGAATCAGTCATCTGGATGTTATCATTCAAGTTTGGAAAGGGATATGTCCCTGCATATACCGATTCTGTTAACACTGATTGGACAATGTTCCAGAGTATGGTGGGATGCACAGGAGAAGTCTTGGAGACGGTTGTGTGAGAAGCTGATAAGAGGAGAACAGAGAAGAAGGTCCTGTGAGGAATGGGGATGCATGTGAGGAGGAATCTAGAGTTTAAGACATAGACGATTGGGGAAGGGAAGACAGGTTATAGAGTGCTTTGTGTGTCATTGTTAGTAACTTGTACTAAATTTGCTGGGTAAATTAGCTAGTGAATTAATTTTCAGGAGGAGAGGGAATTATTAGGGAAAAAAAGGGGGGGCTAGCCAGGGAAGGGGGAGGGTTTAGGATGGGGTTTAAGGAAAACTTGCACTAAGGGAAGGGGTACAGAGGAAAAAAAGTTGCAGTAATCCAGGTGGGAGTTGGGGTTTTGGCATGAACAAGGGGAATTTTTCAATTTTTTAAAGGAAAAAAATGGAGGGGGATTTGGGGAAAAGTTTTTTGGAAAGGTTGGGAGGAAAGGGGGCAATGGCTTTGATTGTTTGGTTTTTAAAAAAAAGGGTATTTTTGAGGCCCGCAGACCATGGGCCCCAGGGAAAAAGATTTTTATTTTTGGGGAATTTCAAGTATTTGCTTTTTAAAAAGACCCTTCCCGGGAAAATGTTCCTTTTTACATTGGGGGAAAGGTTTGGGGGTTCCCTTTGCACTTGGTGAGTTTTTATTGAGGGAAGTCGTTTTCTTCAGATAAATTTCCCTAAATTTTAAGGGTGGGCTGGGTTGATGTTTGGGGAATAAAAATTTCTTGAAGGGGGTGCGGGGGGTATTTCAACCAGGATTTAAGAGGGGGAACAATCTAAAATTTCAGGGGGGAAATAGGTTGGGAAGGGGGCCCCCAGGGCTATATCCCGGGACTGAAGGGGAAAAATGGATGTGGGGGTTGGACTTTACCCGTTGGGTAAGGAAGTTTTTGTTATTTCAAACCAGATTTTAAAAAAAAATTGTTCCACAATTTTTTTCTTTTTAAACCCCCTTCCCTTATGTAATTTTGGTTAAAAAGGAAAGGGGGAAATTAAAATGTTCACAAATTGGGCCCGAAGTTACAAGGGGAAAATTGGGGAGTTTAAGGTGCTATTTTTAGAGGGACAAATTGACAATTTTGGCGTTTGTTGAGACGGGGGGTTTTACTAATTTTTTTCATTGGGCTGTTAAACTCAGGGTTTTACCAAATTTTGTGAGGGGGGGTTCAATCAAAAGACCTTAAAAATTTATAAACAAAAGACAAACTTACCCGGAAAAAATACCGGAAAAAAATTTCTGAACCCAGTTTGGAGGGGAACCCCAAGCCCCTGTGGTACTTGGGGGAAAAGAAACTGTAGACAATGGGGATAAACTAAAGAGGGAAAAGCTAACACCCCCCCTTTAACTAAGGGGGAAAAAAAAAACCCTTTTAGTTATATTTTTGGGGTAAAATTTAAAGTTTCCCCTTTTTTGTGGGCTTTCTGCAATGTATTGACCCCCCAAATCAATGAGGGAAAAGAGGGTCGCTGCATAAAAAAAAGGGGGGGCAAAAAAGGCGGGTAGGGTGGTGATTAATGGGGGGACTTTTAAATTTCCCCCCGTTATTGCCCGGGGTCAGGGTTTTGGTTTTTAACTGGAAAGGGGAGACAATTCCCCAAAACCCGGTTTCGGATAAATTTATGGGGCATTTTTTTGGAAAATCCCACTTTGAAGTGCTGCTGGGTTTGGTTGGTTAAAATTTTTAATTGATTTCTTCAAATTGGTTTAAAAGCGGGCCACAATGTAATTTAAATTTTAGACTGGGGGGAAAAAAAAGCACAGACTGGGAGGGCAAAAAAACCCTTTAATTTTTTAAAAAAGGGCCCAAATTCCCCTTTTTTACGGCCGGACTAAAAAGGACATGATTTTGGGGGCAGCTATTAAACCCCCCAAAAAATTATATAAAAAGCCCAAATTGGGAGAGCTTTAAATTAATTTGGGGAAATTTTTTGGAAAAAGTATTCCTAAGGTAACAATAAGGCCAATTTAAAAATTTTAAATTTTAACTGCATTCCCTTTAAATTTAAAAGGGTAATACAAATTTAAAAAGACATTTAAAAAATATAATTCAGAGGGGAAAAATTTCAAAAAGGGTAAATTTAAAAACTGTTAAAAGGGGGATTTTTAAAACAACTAAAATACAAAAAAGAAAACAAATGGCCAAGGGAAAACAAAACAAAACCCCCAAAAATTCTTTTAAAATTATAAATTTCCAAAAAAAAACCCAAAGTTGGGAAAAGTTGGGGGCCCTTAAATAATAGTAATAAAGGGGGGTAGTCATTGGGGATCCCGGGGGAAAGGCAGAGGGGACTAAAAAGGTTCTTCAGTTTGTTAAAATTCTAAAAAAAAAGAACGAAGCTGAAGGGGGGGGAATGTAAATTTGGAAGTCTAATTTTAAAAGGGCGGGCTTTAATTTCCCAGTCGGGTACGATTCTGGGTTTTAAATGGGAAAGGAAAAAGAAAGTTCCTCCAAAACCCGGTTGGGGGACAAATTTTTTGATTCAATTTTTTTTTTTAGACCCAGTAAAATTATGTGCCCGGTCCCTTTCTTTAAAAAAGCAAACTTTTTTGAAATGGTCTCTGTTTCCCGAAAAAACCCCCCTTTTGGTAACAAAAACCAAATTTCAAAATTTTTTTTTAACCTTAAAATTGAAAAAAAAAGTACCCGCCCTGGGGGGCCAAAAAAATTTAATTTTAAAAAGGCGGGCCCAAGGACAACTATTATCAAATAATGAAATTGAAGCTAAATGGGTAGCCTTAAATAAAATTTGGGGGTTTTTTTGCAAAATTTTATTCCTGGGTAGGGTTTTTTTGAGTGGATTTTTATCGAAAAAATGTTGAAATCGGCACAGGTTTTATGTTGAAACGAAAATTTAAATTTTAGATTTATGCGATAATTTTTGGTTAAAATCTGTGGCTCATTATTTAATAACGCGCCCTTTCCGGCGGGGGTTCCCGTCTTTTGGCGGCCAAACAAATGACTTACAGAAAAAGAGAAAGGGGGAAATGAGTGGTTTCGCGTCAAAGCTGGGATTTGATGGTTGCGATTGGGTGGAAAAATTTACATGACCCGTTTAAATTTTGAACCCGGGCCCCTTTCCCCGTTCATGATCCCCCTGTTTTGGTTGATAGGGAGTAGGAGGGGCTCTGCCTTTTTGGGCCAAAAAAAGCTCAGCGAAAAATTTTCAAATTTTTTAAAAGAGAAAAACTTACTGTTAGCTTTTGATCCTTACAACTTAGGGTTTGATCAGGGGAAAATTTGGGAAAATTTTAAAGTAGTTTAGGTTAAAAGAATTTTAAAGGGGGATTAACCCCTGTAAAGTCACGGGGGGGGGGGAAAAGGGAGGGGGAGGGCCCGGGGGGGGAAAAACGACAAGCCAAAAAAAATTTTTTGGATTTTAATATTTTCCCCCAAAAACTTAGTGTTTAAAATTGGCCCCTGCAATAGTTTATTATTAACAGTTTTCTTTGAAAAATTTTTTCCCGGATATTGGGGCCGCCCTGAACTTATATTTGGATACACACCCTTTTCTAGTAACTGGCAGGCTCTTTGTTAGGGGGGAAAACTCCACTTTTATTTAAACATTTTACATTTCAGATAGGGGTTCTTTTTCAATTTTGCCCCTTCCGCTTTGTTGATTGGGTACCTTGCCTTTTAAAATTTTTAAACCAGTTGCAAAATTTTTTAAATCGCACAGGTTGATAGGTGGCCCCAAAAATTTCCTTTTATTATTCCGAATTTCATTTCGAAAACGTTTTTTTTTTAATTTGGTTTCGGGACTTTTTTTTGTTCAATTTTTGGACCCTTTCACTTTAAAAATTTAATTCGGGAATTTTGTAGTCACCACAGGTAAATTTTAAAAAGGGGCCAAAAAAACCTTTTTTTATGAATCATTTCAGATAAGTTTCTTTTCATTTGGCGCACTACAGCTTTGTTCTTGAGGCCCTTGCAATTTTTTTTTTGAATACAGGGAATTTTTTAGTCAACACAGGTGAAAATTTAAAAATTTTCCAAAAAATACCCTTTTAATATCCGAAATGTGGCTTCTTTTAAATTTGGGATTTCTCCATCACAATTTTTAATTTGTGGCTTTGGGAAATCATATTTATAATTTTTTGGGGTCATGTTTCTGTGGAGATACCGCAAAATCATGGTCCTTTGGAACAAAAATTTGGGCCTTTTTTAAATGGGGAAATTTTTCCCTCAAAATTTTTTAATAGTGGCTGAGAAGTCATATTTTTAATTTTTTGGGGTCATGTTGGGGTGTTGATAAAGGGTATAATCAAAGGGGCCTTTTTGGAAAAAAAAATTTTGGCTTCTAAGTGGATTTCTCCCTCACCCAATTTTTAAAAAGGGGGCTGAAAAGTCATTTTTATTTAAATTTTTTTTGGGGCATTTTGGGTTTGAAAAAGCAAGCAAGCAGGTCCTTTGCAAAAAAATTTTTGTTTCCCCAAAAAGACATTTGTTCCTTTTAAAAATTGGGCCAAAGTTTGGTCCAAGGGTCTTTTCTTTTAATTTTTTTGGGGGGATTTTGGGTGAGACATGCCGCTATACTAAAGGTTTCCCATTATAAAAATTTTTTTTTTTTCTAACAGAAAATTTGTTCTTAAAAATTGTCAAGAGGGTTTAAGGGTGATGGGGGCTGTCAGAAACAGGAATGGGAAGGACACTGGTTTAAAAGGACACTTTTTGAAAATGACTTGGGTTTTTGGGAAGATTTTAACTTTGCTATCAAATCCCCTGTATTTAAACAACCCATTTTAATTTTCAATTAAAAAAGAGAAACAAAGACTTTGGGGGGGATTTTAAACCGTTTTTTAAAAAAGTGTTTTTTTTGAAAATTTAAAAAACTAAAAAAACTTGGGATGTACAAAATAAGGGTGGGAAAAAAAAATTCCTTTTGAATTGTACAAGGGAGGGGAAAGGGGGGAAAATTGAGCGATGTTTGGTTATTCAGGGACATGGAAGGGATTTTTGGGGGGACAGGGAAAAGAGAACAAAGGGACAGAGACAAAATTTTCCCCTTCACATTTAGAAAAAGAAAAGGCCCAAGGGGGAAAAAGGGCACCTGGGTTTGGGTTGGGGGCGTTTAAACCGGGTTTTTTTTTTTTTTTTTGTTTTTTTTTAAAAATTATTTCCAAAATGGGAAACTCAATTTTGGTTCCGCCCCCTCATCGGAGGGGGAAGCGCTACCCAGGAATGGACGTATTTGTCCATTTAAACTAAATTGGTGTTGATAAACTCCTTTTTCCGTCCCCTTTTTTAAATCTGGGGTCATTCGGGGTTTGGGGGCTCCCTGCTGTGGCCCAGGACAGGTTAAAAGTCAAAGTCCAGTTAAACTAAAATTTGGGGGTTTTAAAGACTCCCCTTTTTCCGGCCCCTTTTTAATCTGGGGTTTAAATAGGTTTTTGGGCTTTAAAGAGTGGGTTTTGGGTTTGGCCCGGGGGGAAATTTTCTATGTCCAGGTTTTGAAAATTTAAAAAGGTGGTTTAAAGGAATTTTTTTTTCCCGGGGGACTTTTTAATTGGGGGGTCGTTCAGGTTTCATGGGGTTTTTTCTTCCAGGGGCAGGGTTTGTCAATGTCCAAATTCAAGTAAAATGATGGTTTTTAAATTTAAAATTTGGGGCCCTTTTGGCAATTTTTAATTTTTTGGGTGATGCAGGTTTTTAAAGGGGCATGCTTTTTGGTACAAAACGGGGTTTTGAAAGGTTTTGGGGATTTTTTTTTTTGTTGGGTTTTATAACCTAAGTGTGTTGGGTAAGATGTACCCCGTTTCCATTTTTCTGTTGTGGGTTTTTAAAAACCCCGCTTCTTCCCGCAAATTTGGGGGAAAAAAAATTTAAGGTGGGTTTTTTGGGTCCCCCCATAGACTTTAATGGGCCTACGGGCGAAACAAACTGTCCCTCGACCATCGTTTTTCTTGTCGATGATGGCCGAATATGCCTTTTGGGGTTTTCCCAAAAGATGTCGAAAGCCAACGTAATCGCTCAAAAACTAATGTTTTTGGCGATTTAAAATTAAAAAACCAAAATTGCTTTTTTTCTTTTGGTTTTAAAAAGGGCAATAAATAAAAAAAACAAGGGGGGGAAATTAGAAAATATTTAAATGGGCTAATGTGGGGGGAAACCCCTTTTCCCGATGTGGCCCGGGGCCGTACCCCCCAATACAAACAACTGATAAAATATATTGGCTGAGTGTGAAAAAGATTCACGCCAAGTTAAATAAACTTAAAGTGAACAAAGGTCCCGGACCAGATGGGTTACACCCAAGAGTTCCCTTTTGGGGCTTAACTGGTTTTTTCTGTTGGGCCCCTATTTTCAAGAATTTAGAGATTCATGTTGACTGGTGTGGGGGCCCAAAAAAAACTGGCGCAAGGGGAAATGTGTTGCCATCTTTTAAAACGGGGGGCCTTTGGTTTGTTCCCGGTAATTATAGACCAGTAAATTTAACATCTATTTGGGAAAAAACTGGGTTTTATGGGGCTCATAAGGGACTACATACAGGAAAATGTGGCTGAATTTAAAATTTAAAGGGGATTGCCGTTTGGGTTTTAAATTTTGGACAAAAGTTTGTCAGACCCAAACCCGAAGGTTTTTTATTAATAGGTGGGTAGAAGTCTGGGAAGGGGAGGTTAAAAAAGCTGTGGATATTTGGTTTGGGGGGGATTAAAAGAAAAGGGGGTTTTACGCCTGGGGTTTTTTGGGTTATCCCGAGCCCACCGGCTCAAAAAAGCTTTTTTCGGGGGGAGGGATCGGGTGGTTTGGCGCAGCGTTTTGCCCCTTTCGGTGCGCCCCACATGAAGGGGGGGGCATGGGTGCGCTGTAGGGTTTCCGGGGCGGGACCCCACGCCCTTTGGGAAAAATCCCAAGGTATGAACGATGCGAGTCGGCAAAGTGGGGTAAATTTCAGCCTCGCCAAACTCCAACAGGGGACCTGGTTGATTTGGTCTTAAAAAGATCAAAACTCGGCGGGTCACTCCCAAAAGGGAATTTGGGGTATGATTCTTGGGAAAAAGTTTCCTTTATAAAAGGGTAAAAAAAATTTAAAAAAAAAGGCTCAAAACCCCAAAAAAAAAAAAATAATAAAAAAAAAAAATCAATTTTTCCAAAAAAAAAAGAACAGCGGGGAATATCAGGAAAATTTGGATCTTTGAAATTGCCGGGGAAAAAGCAAAATAATTTCAAATTTTTGAAAGCTATTTTTCATTTGGGCGGGTAAACCGGCCAATTTAGAAGGAAAAGGGGGCGTTAACCAATTTTTTAACCCAAAGGGGAAAAACTATTTAAACAATCAAAAAACAAAAGGGGGGACATTCAAAATACAGTAAAAATACAGAAAAGAGCCGATTGGTTTAGCTTTGGGGGGGGGCTTGGCTATCTCGGGCCAAACAAATAGGAGTGACAGGGGCCCCTTTAACCTATGAAAAAAAATAGCCCCAAACCCCCAAAGGCCCGGGGGAAAATTTTTAAAATTCAGTAAAAATACAGAAAAGAACTGGGGGGGCTGGCTTTTCCCCCCAATCAGAGCGCGCTACTTGTCCCATTGTATCCCATAAAAGAGATCGGCCCCAATTTCAATCTCGGCTCTTTAGCGCCCCGGTTTCCGGGGATTAAAAGTATAATTAAAAAAATTAAAATTTTTTTTAATTGAAAATATTTAAATTTAAAAGAGGGGTGAAAATTCTATTTTAAAAAAAAAATCGTCAAATCCCCCAACAAAAAAGGGTTTGTCGCCCCGGGGCCGACGCTTTCATGGGGGAAATTGGGAATATAGAAAGGGAAATTTCCGGGGAAAAAAAATTAAATAAACAAATTCTGGAAAACTATTTCATTGGTCGGCAAAAGCCCGCCAATCAGAATTTTTAGGGGGACAGGGGAACCTTTTTAAAAATGGGGAAATATTCACCAATTTTAAAAAACCCAAAAAAGGGGGCAGTTCAAAAAACAATTTAAAAAGGGAGAAAAAGCGATTGGGTTTTGGGGGTAGGGGGGGCTTTGGGATCCCGGCCAATCAAGCGCGAGCTACTTTTTCCCCTTGTGTTTTATGGAAGATCGGGGGCAATGAATTCCGGCCTCAGCGCCGTGGGTTTCATGGGTATGTTTTTTAAAAAAAAATTTTTATTAAGTGTAAAAATTTTTATCTGTTTAAAAAAGGGAAAAACCCTTTTATAAATATTTTAAAACAATTTTAAACCCCAACAACGCATTTTTTCGCCGGGGAACCCCGGGGCCCACAAACAGGAATTGGGATATAGATAATTGGGCCGGGGGAAAAACAGTAATTTAAATTGGTTTTTAAACTTTCCCAAATTGGTCGGGGATTTAAAAAAAGGGAAACGAATTTGGGGCGACAGTGCCCAAATTTTAACCCATGGAAGGGGTATTTACCAAACAGAATAGGAGCGACATGGGGCCCCTTTTTTTAAAACCCATTTGGGGAAATATTGAAGCCAAAACATAAAACAAAAGGGGGGGAAAAGGGTTTAAAATACAGTAAAAACTGCGAAAAAAGCTGATTGGTTGAGGCTAGCGGTGGGGGGTTGGTTTTCCCGGCCAATCAGAGCGCGAATTACTTTCTCATAGAGTTCTATGGGGAAAAGAAATGCAGAGTGAGCTCTGTTTGTGATTGGCTAACTTAAAAGAGGCGCGGTTATTTGGACCAATGGGAGAGCGAGCGATGCTCTTATGGGTTTTCTAATGCAATCTGGAATAAAGCTGTACACGGCCGAAATCAAATTATAAGACTACAGAAGTTGTACCGATCTGTATATAAAATGATCAATAATATGGGGGTAACGAAAAAAAATATGAAATCAATTAAATCCTGTTTATTTCTTTATTTTCGTTAGTCAAGGATCAATAGTATGGGTGTAACAAATGATTCCTACTCTGAATGGCCCCTTTTTATAAGCCGTGTACCCCAGGGCTCAGTACTGGGTCCTTTTTTATTAAATTTATTTAGTAATTATATAGGGGAGGGGATTAATAGCACTGTTTCTATTTTTGCAGACACCAAGCTATGTAGTGTAGTGCAATCTATGGAAGATGTCCATAAATTGTAAGCACACCTGGACACACAGAGTGTTCAGGCATCGACTTGGCAAATTAGTTTAAATGTGGATAAATGTAAAGTTCTTCACCTGGATACTAATAATCTATATGCACCATAATTCCACGGGGTGAAGACCCAGGAGAATTGCTCGTTGAGAAGGATCTGGACGTTCGTGTAGATCATAGACTAAAGAGCAGCATGCTGTGTCAATCAGCTGCCTCTAAGGGAGCAGGATATTGGCATGCATTAAAAGAGGCATAGACTCGCAGGACAGGGATGTTCAGTTCTGGGCCCCAGTTTAAAGAAAGGATGTATTGAAGTTAGAGAAAATACAAAGACAAGCAACCAAACTAATAAGAGAAAAAGAGCATCTCAGTTATAAGAAGAAGTTAAAGAATTAACTTATTTAATCTTGAGAAAGCATGGCTACAGGGAGATATGGTTAATTTATTTAAGTATATAAATGGGCTCATACAAAAAGTATGTAAAACCCCCTCAAAATACAAGGGGACATTCCCTTTGTCTAGAAAAAAATCTGGTCACACAAGCACAGTTGATGGTTTTGAGAATGGCTTAGATAACTACCAAAAAACAAAAAAAAATGTAACACTTATGTAGCCCTATGAAATTCTAGATCCAGTCTAATGGCAGCCTTGGGATCAGAAATGAAATATTAATTTAGGGCAGATTGGTTCTTGCCTTACGGCATCCATCTTCAGGGGGGAAGCAAAACTTAAAAATTCCCTATGTGTGTTTTTTTTTAGCTGTACCAGCTATGTAATTATGTCACAGAGTTTTTTTTAAGTCAAGAACCCACAACAGAAAAGTGTGTGAAGGGAGCTCAAGGTTGCCCCTTGCCTCATTGTTTAATAAATAATGATCTGTTTACCATCAACAATAAAAGTTCATCCTAGTAAAAACTAGGGTATAAATCTGGCTTTAAAAAATGCATTAAGTTTCTAAATCCTACAACTACATGATGCAATACTTCTGTAAATGATATAGTCAATAGCTATATAACATGTAGTTTTGGATGTTGTAAGTTTTTATTTTAGTGTTGAGCGATTTTTATCAAAAAATTAAAACCCAAAGGGTTTTTATGGTGATCGAAATTTCAGATCATGCGAAAATTTAAGGTTAAAATCTGGCATCATTTTAAGATCGCGCCATTTTCGGCGCTTCCTGAAATTTTTTGGGGGCCACAAATCAATTACAGAATAGAGCGGGGTGAATGTTGTGGGACTCAGACTGGGATTGTATGGTTGCAATTGGGGTTGGAAAATCACATGACCCTCGTATTCATGAAGAGCTTTTCCTGTTCCCTTAGTGTCCTCTCAGTCTCATAGGAAAATGGGGACCTGCGCTCTGCCTGGGGCCAAACAGCTCAGCGAAATTAGTCATTTCTGCACAGAGAAACCTCTACTATTTAGCTGTACCCTTCCATTTAGTTAGATTAAAAATTTGAAGATTTTATGAGTTAGCTGGGGAATTTAAAGCAGCATCTACCGCTGTAAAGTCACGGGGGCCCAGGGGGGGGGGGGGGGACTCCCGGGGAACACGACAATCATCTAAAAAACACTGGAAAAGTTCACCAAGATTTGGGTGTAGACATTGCACTGAAAAATTTTTCTTTATTATTAACTTTGCTATTGAAATATTTCCTGGATATTGGCAGCCTGAACTTATTTTGGGATACACATCATTTGTAGTAACTGCAGGTCCTTTTTTTAGGTGCAAAACTCCACTTTTTTTTTATCAGTATAATTTCAGATAGGTGTTCATTTCAATTTTTAACCCATTCCACCTTTTGATATATCCACCTTGAGTTAAATTACAACCAGCAAAAAAATTTTTCACCCAGGTTTTGTTTTTTTGCCAAAAACCGGGTTTATCATACAAAACAAAACAGATACTTGTTTTTTGACTTTTGCGCACCCGCTTTTGTTCTTTGAGCAGCATCCACGTAAATTTTTAAAACAGCATTCTATAGTCACCACGGGTGAATTGAAGGTGAAAAAAAATCCCCGTGTTTTATACAAAAAACATAACAGATACGTTTTTTTTGACTTTTGCACACCCAGCTTTTTTCATTGACGCAGCATCCCCCGTAAATTTTAAAACAGCAATTCTATAGTCACCACCGGAATTGAAAGGTGCAAAAAATACCATGATTATAAAAAAAAACAAACAGATACTGTTTTTTGACTTTTGCGCCCCCCAGCTTGTTCATTACGCAGCATCCACGTAAATCTTAAAACAGCAATTCAATAGTCCCCACAGTAATGTAAGGTGCAAAAAACCGAGTATTATACGAAAACATAACAATACTTTTTTTTGACTTTTGCGCACCCACTTTGTTCATTATGCAGCTCCACGAAATTTTAAAAAACAGCAATTCAAGTCACCACAGGGAATTAAAAGGTCAAAAAATCCCGGTTTTATACGAAAACATAACAGATACGTTTTTTTGATTTTTCGCACCCCACTTTGTTCATTGACGCAGCACCACGTAAATTTTAAAAACAGAAATTTCTAAAGCACCAAGGTAATTTGAAAGGTGAAAAAAAATACCGCATATTATACGAAAACATAAAATTTTTTTTTTTGACTTTGCGCACCCATTTTGTTCATTGACCCATCCACGAAAATTTTAAAACAGAAATTTCTATATCCCCACGGGGTAATTGAAAGGTGCAAAAAATACCGTGTATTAACAAAACATAACAGATACGGTTTTTGGACTTTTGCCCAGTCCAAATTTGTTGTAGACACCTTGCAGTATATTTAATCCAGCAATTTTGTTTTGATTAGAGGTTTTGAGAAAGATTAGATTTGCCTTTTTTTTAAATAAAAACTTTCCAAAACATTCCAACCTTCAAAATTTTTTTATATTTTAAACATGGAGCGAAATGCAGGGGGAAGCAGCAAAGAGGGGTTAGCACATGGGGGTAAGGTACAGAGAAGGTGCCCCTTCCCATTGGGCAAAAAACACGCATGCCACGGATCGTCAGTTGCGGGACCGTCAGGCCTGTCATCGCGGTCAGGGCCCTGTGAATCTAAGTAACAGACGCCCCAATCTGTCCCTTCAGGGGTTTAAATAAACCCTGCATCAGCAGTCTTACCCTCGCCCCCATCAGGGCCACAAAGTCGTCATCACACATCACACCGTCCACCATAAGCAGCCCAAATGTCAATCCTGTACCCACCACTGTGGAAAATCCTTTGTCTAAACCTTTTTGATGACAAAATGCGTTGGGGTCGAAGGCATGTTAAAAATCAAGAGGATGATTTAGTCTGCTCTGACGCCCAGTTACTGATGCCATCAAGAGGTGAAGGAACCGTAAAATGGGCAAAAATCCCGGGCGTGGGAAACCCCTTCAGGCCCCTTGCTTGTAGCCCGCAGCTTCTGGATGCAGAAAGTCAGACGACCAATCCCCTTGTTAAAGATGATGATATGACGACATTGCGGATCCATCCTGGTTTTTTCCACAGAATTTGCTTGGGGCGCTTCATCAGGGGACGGGGAGGAAACGAGGGGTGTGCCAACACGGGTCCCGCCAAAAAAAGGGAGAGGGCGGTCGCAAAAGTCCGTGATATGTTTCCGCCAGCCAGGGTCAGCGCAAACCCCCCTCCTCGCTTATCGCCGTCAAAAAGGCCCGACCCTCAACCCTTTGGCCTTTTTTGAGCAAGCCCTGATTCACCCAGCGATTCATAGCCCCCTTTTTGCCGTAAACCATAAGTAAGGCAAGAACCTTAAGGGGTTAACCCCCAACATGCCCTAGTCATTGCAGCGAATGCATGAGTTGAAATGGAGGGAACACTTGCCAAAAAAAAAGGCCAGACCGACGCCGGGCCTCCAACCACTGTCTAACCCTCTGTCTCTGCCTCTCCGCCACCACCAAAGCATCCTCAGCTCCCATGTCTCCAGAGTCATGATCAGGGATCAGCCTCCGTTCAGCCTCCACCTTCGCCCGAGTACACCCACACCACCAGAAACCATCCTACCCTTCCCCTTCCCCAGTTTGACACCGAAACCCGTACAGCGGCATCTAGCACCCCAGCTTCTGTCTTTTTAGTTTGGGAGCAGAAAAACACTTTAACGAAACCATCCCAAAGCAAATTTTAACAATTCGGCATTCCCGGCTTTTGTGGCCTTGGAGAATGTTGCCTTTCCTTCGGGTGGACACAGATGGGTTTCGCCACGTCATGGCCCTTGCCTGCCCCCAATACCAGATGCCCAGCCCAGGCATTTCTTTGCCAAAACGCCGTCCGCCCTTGGCTAGCCACGTGCCATCTAAAATTTTAACTTCGGTTGTCTGCAACTGTGGCCGGAAAAGTCCATATCACCACCGACACATGACTAGTAGAAACGGCAAGGCCGCTAAAATCTCTGGGGACAGCTCACTGGTTGGCTGGGTGGATGTCTCTGGGGGTGACGGTGGCTCTCAGGCTCGGCGCACGCTCTTCAAAACCGCAGGGATGGTGCAGGGCTCTTTCCCCCAAGGTCCTCTGGTGGCATCACGTGCCCAGATACACCAGGCCGTGTTGAAATTAATCTGCCTTGGAGACCGTCCCCCACACAGGTCGGGAGCTGTGGACGGCTCTCCGCAACGAGAGAGCGCTGGCTGGGTTGACAAGAACCTTGTGCCAGGCAAGGGGGTGTGCGATAACGGCAAAATCTGCTGGCCGCCCTTTAAAGATGGGTAGGCGGGAGCACACCCTTGCCGGGCACATGTCATGAACCTTGTCTCCAGAAATTTCTAAAGAGCTACCCGGGTCTGGACTGCCTGCTGAAGAAGGCTCGAGGTCTGAGTTCGCACTTCCGCCGTTCGCACCCTGCTTCTCCCGCCTGGCTGCGTTGCAGCGTCAGCTCGGCCTCCCCGTCAACCGTCTCATTGTTGACGTGGCAACACGCTGGAATTCCACCCTCCACATGCTCCAGCGATTGTGGGAGCAGCGCAATGCCATTACGCAGTACGAAGTGACACATTGCCTGACAAGCAGCGGTGCGGACCTCGGGGTGTTGAGCCACCGAGAGTGGAGGCAGGTGAAAGAGCTCTGCACCATCCTTGCCAGTTTTGAAGAAGCCACCAAAATGGTCGTGCGGACGATGCCCTTGTCAGCATGAGCATTGTGGTGATCTTAGTTTTGTAACGATCGTTGGACACTCTGAAACATCAGGTCCCGCCAGCGACGGAGGAGGAGACGGACACAGATGCAGACGGAGCCTTTCTCTCCGTCAAATCCACAAGGCCCAACAGTTTCTCAATTTTATCGGGCCCTTCATTAGGGAGTGGGTTTAGGGGCCAGAGCTAGTGCAGGCGGCACCTCAGCTCTCAGGGTGCATCATCTGAGGCAAGTTAGGGCTGTGTTGAAGCTGTGCCGGAGGAAGCGGGGGGGAGGAGGAGGAGTATTCCTAGACACCGATGTCCCTGCCTTGGAAAGAGGTTGGCGTGAATT
The DNA here is from genome assembly GCA_025379985.1 of Phyllomedusa bahiana. NCBI lineage: Eukaryota > Metazoa > Chordata > Amphibia > Anura > Hylidae > Phyllomedusa > Phyllomedusa bahiana. Next base: position 194,646 of record JAODAL010001897.1, read on the forward strand.
TTGAGGCAGATGAGGAAGATGAGTTTTTCTAGTGCCCCTCAACCCAGAGGCTTGGGAGCTCAATGCTCCATCTCTCACAAGAGTGCTTGGATGCTCCATGTCCTCCACATGATCCTCGCATTAAGGCATCAAAATGAACAACATTACTGGGTGGCCACCTCCTGGATCCCCGTACAAAACAAAACTCAGCACTTTCCTTCCACCCACCCAAATAAAAGATAAAATGCAGGAAATGGAGACCTTGCTGATTGATCAACTGGAGACATCTTTTGCGCTGCTTCACGTTTTCTTCAAATGTCACGGTGGAAAAACGCCAGCGACGTGACAGCAAAAAGAGTGCCAAGCACCGTAGCGGCAGCAGCGGCAGCAGCAGGAAAAAGGGGGCAGAAGCCTAATGGGTTTACCTCTGGCAATCTTTTTTTACCACCTCACCAAGCATGGCAATGCAGGGCCCCAGATACAACACCCAGAGACCAGCTTAAGATCATGGGGCACGACTATCTACTCTCAACACTTATGTTTTTGTATGTGTTCCGGACCCAATAGATTTTGGGGATCCAAAATGGACGAATAGCCCGAGCTGGCTCGCCACGCTATAGAGGTGTTTCCTGCCCAGCACCAGCGTCATATCTGAACGGACCTTCAGCACAGCCGGAGGGGTCATTACAGACAAACGCATCCGGCTTTCCACAGATAATGTGGGTCGTTTGACTTTCATCAAGATGAATCAGGCATGGATCTCTGATATGTTGTGGCCCCAATTGCCGAGGTCAAACCCATTAGTTGCTGGTCTATTTCACATTCCCCTCCAAACAAAATGGTCCTCTTGAAAAACTTATTTTTAAAAATGATCATTTCTTACTGCAATTTTTATTTTCAATTCCCCAACAGTTCATTTTGCTGGTTTTGCTGTGAGGGACTAAAAGACACCAAGGGTTTTATGACAAAACCATATTCCAAATTTTCTCACTTCATCTTTAGAATTTTCACATTATCAATGGTTTTGGGGGCATGTTGCCTCACAATTTTTAACAGTGGCTGAGAAGTCATATTAAAATTTTTTGGGGTCATGTTGCTGTGAGATACAGCAATAATCATGGTCCTTTGGAACAGAAATGTGGCTTCTAAGTGGCATTTCTCCTTCACAATTTTTAACAGTCATTTTTATAATTTTTTGGGGGTCAGCTGCTTTGGAAAAAATGCACAATTAACTACAGCTTTTTATTCAAAAATTGTTGTTTCTAATAGACATTTTTCTTCACAATTGTCAAAAGTGGCTCATGGGTCATGTTTTGAATTTTGGGGCATTTTGCTGTGACATGCAGCTTACTACAGGTCCTATTCTAAAAAAATGTTGTTTCTAAAAAGACATTTGTTCTTCACAATTTCCAAAGTGGCTCAAGGTCATGCTTTGAATTTTGGAGGCATTTTGCTGTGACATGCAGCTAAACTACAGGTCCTATTTTAAAAAAAAAGTTGTTTCTAACAGACATTTGTTCTTCACAATGGTCAATGTGGCTCAAGGGTAATGGGGCTGTCAGAAACAGGGAAAAGGTAGGACACTGTTTAATGGACACATATTGCAAAATGACTTGTTTTTTGCAAGATCTTTAACATAGCTATCAATCCCTTTATTGAGACAACCCATTTAATACAATTAAAAAAGAAAAACAAAGACATGGTGGGATTCCATCCGATTTTAAAAATGTGTTTTCTAGAATTAAAGTAAAAAAAACTTGCATTACAAAATAGCTGTTAAAAAAAATTCCTCTGAATTTTACAAGGGAGGTACAGGAAAAAGTGACCAGATGTAGGTTATTCAGAGGACATGGAGTATTGAGGACGGACAGAGAACAAAGTACAGAGACCAATTTCCTCCAGCACGTTGAGTAAAATGAAAAAAAAGAATGCCAAGATAAAGGGCAACCTGGGTGGAACAGGAGCTTAACCACCAGTATTTCCAAGTGAAGCTCAATTGGTCCACACTCATACGGGGGGGCAAGCGCTACCCAGGTATTGACCCGTGTAAAAGAGGAAGGCTGGAGTTCTCACACTTCCGCTTCCGCACTCTGCTTCAGCACGACAGTTTTCGTTGCTGCGTCATCAGGGCATTTTAACCTGCGTGTTAATAGATGACGGACGCCAGCCTGGGCTCTCACCGCACCCACTGTAAATCCGGCCCTGGGTCATGCTGTGGCCCAGGACAGGTATATTCAATAAGTGGTGAAACTAAAATGGTGGTTGAAAGACTCCTTTTTCCGGCACTTTTTAAATGTGAGGGTCATGCAGGTTTGGGGCTCATGCTGTGGCCCAGGACAGGTATAGTCAATGTCCAGTAAACTAAAATGGTGGTTGAAAGACTCCTTTTTCCGGCACTTTTTAAATGTGGGGTCATGCAGGTTGGGGGCTCATGCTGTGGCCCAGGACAGGTATATAGTCAATGTCCATGAAACTAAATGGTGCTGAAAGACTCCTTTTCCGGCACTTTAATGTGGGGGTTATGCAGGTTTGGGGCTCATGCTGTGGCCCCGGGCAGGTATAGTCAATCCAGTGAAACTAAAATGGTGGTTTTAAAGACCCTTTTTCCGGCATTTTTAAATCTGGGGGTCATGCAGGTTTGGGGCTCATGCTGCGTTCCCGGACAGGGATATTCAATATCCATTCAAGTAAGATGATGGTTCAAATCATACTGCCTTCTGGGACTTTTTAATTTGTGGGTGATGCAGGTTTAAGGGTCATGCTGTGGTACAAGACAGAGATAGTGAATGGTGTGTGGTTTTGTTTCTGTGGCTTTTATAACCTAAGTGTGTTGCCTAAGATGACTGTTGTGGATGTTAATTCCAGCTTCTCCAGCCCTGTTTGGGTGTAAGAATGAAGGTGTTGTTGCTCTCCCATAGACTTTAATGGTCATCGCTCATAATCGACTGCTCACTATCGAAAAACCTTATCGATGGTGGCCGACTATCGTCCGATGTCCATAGCCAACGTAATCGCTCAACACTAGTATTAGTTGCACAGTCAATGATAGTTATCCTTGGGAGTTTGGTAGGTTAAAATATACTAAAAAAGAGCACAATATCAAGAAAAATGAAGTAGGTGTTCTTTATTTTAAAAATGGCTTAAAAAACCATTTAAGTACAATGCACAGACGAAATTGAAAGTTTATGTCTAAATCTAGAAGGCAGTGAGAGAAAAGCTTAACAAGCTTGAATAATTTACATCCCTCCAGAGCCGGATGAGGACACCAAGATAAATGGCTAACAGAAAAAGTCACTAAAATGCTGTATATATTTATGTGAACGAGTTTTATCTCTTATCACTATTTAACTAGAGACAGAGAGAGATCAATAGATAGATAGATAGATAGATAGATAGATAGATAGATAGATAGATAGATAGATAGATAGATAGATAGATAGATAGATAGATAGATAGATAGATATAGTTGGTTGCATAAGTATTCATTCCCTTTGAACTCTTTCTCATTTTCAAACACTACAGCCACAAATTTAAATGTATATCATTGATATTTTATGTGCTAAAGCAACACAAAGTAATAAGTGTTAGCAAAGTATAATGAAAATTATATGCGCTGTTTTCAAATTTTTTAGAAAATGAAAAACTGAAAAGTGTGGTATGCATTTGAATTCAGCCCCCTAAGTCTTGCCTCTTGGCTGCTACTCTAATTAGTGTTCTCCTTGACTAGGCTGTCGGTTAAGGTGGGCAGCCATGTTGTAGTAGATTAGCAATTGTGCCACACACCTCCCATTTATGGACAATGGATAGAACAGTGTTCCAAGAGATGTTCAGATTTTTTACAGCCTAACCCTGCAATACACTTTTCCACAACTTTAATTCTAAGCTGATGCTATCTGTTCTCTAATGTTCTTTACAAACCTCTGAGACCTTCAAAAAACAGCTACAGTTATATTGAGAATAAATTACATTCGCACGTACTCTATTTATTAATTAGGTGACTTTTTAAGGTAGTTAGTTACAATGGATTTTATTTAGGGGTATCACAGTACAGGGGTCTGAAAACATATACACACCACATTTTTATGATTTTTATTTTGTAGCAATTTGGAAAAGCACAAACAGTATTTCACAAATTTGAGTACACCCCTCACATTTTTGTAAATATTGTATTATATCCTTTCCTGGGACAACACTGAAGATATGATATTTTGATATAACGTAAAGTTTTCTGTGAATAGCTTATACAACATTGTAAATTTGGGGTGCACTCAAAATAACTCAAAACATAGCTGGCAGCAAAAGTGAGCACACCCCTAAGTGAAAATGGACAAATTGTGGCCAAAGTGTCGATATTTTGTCTGACCACCATTATTTTCCAACACTGCCTTAACTTTCTTGGGCATGGAGTTCACTAGAGCTTCACAGGTTGCAGCCACTAGATTCCTGTTCTGCTTCTCCACGATTACATCACAGAGCTGGTAGATGTTAGAGACCTAGAGCTCCTCCACCTTCTATTCAAGGATGCCACACAGATGTTCAATAGGGTTTAGGTCTGGAGACTTGCTTGGCCAGTCCAGCTCCTTCACCACCATTTTTTTTGCAAAGCAGTGGTTGTCTTGGAGGTGTGTTTGGGGTCGTTACCATGTTGGAATACTATCCTGGGGCCAAGTTTCTGAAAGGAAGGGATCATGTTTTGCTTCAGTATGTCACAGTACATGCTGGCAGTCATGGTTCCCTCAATGAATTGTAGCTCTACATAGCCGACAGCATTCCTGCAGCCCCAAACCATGACACTCCCACCACCATGCTTGTCTGTTGGCAAGACATACTTATCTTTGTACTCCTCGGTTGGTTGCTGCCACATACGCTTGACACTATCTAAACCAAATACATTTTTCTTGGTCTCAACGGACCACAGGACATGTTTTAACTATCCATGCCCTTAGTCTACTTGTCTTCAGCAAACTGTTTGCAGGCTTTTTTGTGCATCATCTTTAGAAGAAGCTTCATTCTGGCAGACCAATTTGGTGTAGTGTGTGGTGTATTTTCTGACCACTGACAGGCTAAACCCCCATCCATTTAACCTCTGCAGCAGTGCTTTTTTTCAGATTCTCACACAGTTCTTTGCCTCGAGGTGCCATGTTGAACTTCCAGTGACCAGTACCAGGGGGAGAGTGATGAAATTTGGAACACATCTGCTTTCCATTCACAGCTGAGACCTTGTAACGTTAATGAGTACTATGACACCTTGCAGTGAAAATGGCAATTTGGACACAGTTTGTCCATTTTCACTTAGAGGTGTACTCATTTCTGTTACAAGCAGTTTAGACACGGATGGCTGTGTGTTTAGCTATTTTGAGGGCACACCAAATTTACACTGTTATACAAACTGTAGACTGACTACCTTACATTGTATCACAATGTCATATCTTCAGTGTTGTCCCATGAAAATATATAATTCAATATTTACAAAAATGTGAGGGCTGTACTCACTTAATACTGTATCATTTTCTTCACACTTCACAAATACTTTCTACTTTGGGTTGCTCCATCACATAAAATATTTTTAAGTTTGTGTCTGTCACGTTTAAAAATTGAGAAAAAGTTTGAGTATGAATACTTTTACAACCCATTGTATAAGGATGGGTAAATGGATGGATAGATACAGTAGGTAGATAGATAGATAGATAGATAGATAGATAGATAGATAGATAGATAGATTTCTTTGAATGTTATTCAAAAACTTTGCATTTCTATTTTAATTAATAAAGGGTCATTGTATACTGTATATCAACAGTTCAGTCAACCAGCTTAATATATCCTATTTAATTTCTTCTGGGTAAATTTCAGTGCCAGACACTTGGACAGGGTCATAGAACTCTCAGCAAGAAATAGATTACTTTGACTTTGACAAGTGCTTAATTAGCCCCAAGATGCTGCATGTGCAGAAGTAATTAGAAATGTAATTAAATAAAAGAACGTTTGTGATCACTGATAGAGTCTTGCTTGTCACTGATCTCTTCTTGTTCTCTGGGAACACTTGCTGTATCTGTTTCTGTTAGGGTGTGTTCACACCTTTAGATCTGACCTGTATTTTACAAAGAATTTGCAGCAGAAACCTGAGGCTAGCAGCTGGATTAATGCCAATGATAAGCCATTCCACGTAGAATACAGAGCATGCTGTAGATTTTAAAATCCACAGCACGGTCAATGCTCTACATCGATGTTTGTGGAGGAGATATGAAATACACCATTCACTTGCATTGGATATGGAATGTCAGGGGATTTAATAAGGAGTTGGGTCTGATTCTCTTCTAAATCTTAAGAAAATTTTGAACTGTAACACAATATCTATGACATGCTGTGGAAAAAGTAGAAGCACATTGGAGTAGATTATGCAATACTGTTACTTAAACAAGTTTTGTGACTGTAAAAAGCTGCCATTAAGGTAAGCAACCCTGTATGACATTTTAAATGGAGAAATAAACTCTGAGAAGGTCCTAATACCTACAAACCCTTCAGAGTCCTTCAGAAGTCATCAAGTTAACTGGTAAAATCCACAGCTGAACAAGGATATTGGTGTCAGAAAACATTATCAATATCTGAAATGAGCTACCTGGATGGCAAAGAAGATTTTGTCTAACTCAATGGTTATGTCAAGGGGATCATGGCATTTGTAGAGCTGTATCAGAAAAACAGAGCTCATATAAAGATTTCTGAACCCATTTAGATGAAATAATAGGCTCATTTTCGCTGTTCTATGCCATCATAAGTTATCCTTTACCATCGCAAGCTATTAATAGTTAATAGTTAAGACCAAGCAAGAGCGTAATGGATAATGGATATTTCTATTAACTTCTTCACTATACTTGACCAGAAATTGATTAAGTCACTAGTTATTACGTAGTACAACATTCATTAGTACACATATCTGGCACGACTATCAGGAGTAAAACTGGAATAATATCCTTAACCGCTTAAGTTACTTTAAAGGGAATATGTCTCCAAATTTTTTTTTTTTTACTTATTACATCAATCCCCTGATCCATATGCATTTCCTCTCAGTCGTTTTTATTTCCTGATTGTAGATTTCTCTATTCGGCCGTCTATATATGATTGTGGGAAAGACATTCTTGCTTGCACTGCTTTAACAGCAGTCAGAGAGATAATTTACAGCAGCTTCATGCCCATAGGATTCTTAAGACAGTTTCTGTCCCATAGACGTCTATAGGAGAGTTTTCACTGTGCAGGGAGGGGAGAGGGGAGCTGTGACCATCTCTTCTTGTGACTGGTGGATTCTGTGTTATCTGTACACAATGATGTCTCCTTTCAGCTTGACCCTGCTTTTACTGATAATGAGCACACTGCTGAAAAGCTCTCTAAACAGGAAGTGTCAGACGATTATTAGGCTTAGTGGCCAAAGTGAAAACTACAGGACTTAAGAATTATTAAAAAAATATTGAAAGTGATCTGGAAAATTAAAAAAAAACATAACCAAAAATTCCTACAAATGTGTTTAACATAAAAAGTGAGTTAACAATAAGTCATTTTTTGAGACACATTCCTTAAGTAAAAATGATTTGAATGTATAAAGAGACCTGGGAAAGAAAGTATTTTTTTGGAATCTGCATTGAGGACAGAAGTATGTGAAGAACTACACTTTCACCCTTTTTGCGCAAGTGATTTTTGGCAATAGTGTTTGAGTTTTTTCATCCTCCTTTCTTCCAAAGCCATAATAGGAGCAAACAGGAAGTGTTGTCTATCCCCACCTTCAAAGAGCCATTTTGTTTTTCCATTAACATATAGGAGCAAACAGTAAGAGAACACACTGGCGCTCACAAATTAGTCTCTCAGCTCCATGTGCTTTGGTTGCCAAAAGAATGAAAGCAACACCAGTTGTCCCAAAAAGAGAAGAAAAACTGTGCCACTCACCAGCATATCATAAATAGATCTTCTTCTTTATTGTTTCTTTAAAATAAGTAGGAAGACTAGTGGATGCCAACAAGTAATATTTGGGCAACAACTGTTTTTCATTGGGTGCACTTCTACCTACATGGCCATTATAGGGGACAGTTGTATTTTTAAGGAGAAATAAATAATAAGAACTTGTGGGATAAAGTACAAAAAAAAAAAGTTATTCAGCTATTGTCTTTTGATTTTTTGATTTTCTGCAGGTCAGTATGATTACGGCAATTCCACATTTATATAATTTTTAATCTTGTACTACTTTTAAAAATAAGAAAAAAAAATTGGGGGGGACATGTATTTGCCTATTTTTTCAGTGATAGACATTTATTGTTTATTTTTATGTGATAAATGGAATAGGTAATTAAAAAAATGCATGTTTTATATTTTTTTAAATTGTGTTTTACATTTCTTAGTCCCAAAAGTATAAAATACTGCAACACACTATGATACGCATTTTTACTATATACTGCCTACTCCATAATCTCTGTCTGATATCATGGCATGCTTGCATATCGCATGTCAAGAAGGAGTTAAAAATCTGGTGTTTGCCCCTAAAATGTTGCATGGATCATGTCAAATAAATAAATGTCTAAATGATAAATGTCCTCAATATAGCATGCACAAGTTTACACCTGGTGTGACCTAATACACATGCTCTTTACTATTTAATAAGACATTGATAAATATATTGCACATGAAGAGTTTACCTTATATACCAAATCCCTGTAACTTGCCTTAAAGAAAATTCTAGACTTTTTTCTGTTGAGTTCAGTCATCATGCAGCAACATATTAGGGCCTGTATAATCACTACAATACTTGGACCTTTTATGATTCCATTCAACAAAATGCAAACCATAATGCTGGAGGACATCCTTTTAAAAGCTACAATTTATTTTCAAGAATAGAAAAATAGGAGCCTTTAAAACCTATCTTGTTGAATCCTGCTGTATTTTTTCACACCTTCATACCCCATGGGTATTATTTTTTTTAAGGAAGGGAGATTCATGCCTTATTAGTATTCTATGGTACAGACATATCTAAGTGGTAAGATAGAAGGAGGAAGTGGCACCATAATAAACTACTGGGTGACGATGGGTTATCATGACACGTGAGGACTTAATGAAGTGTAATTCAACAATTAGGCTGTGCGAAGATTGTTTTACAGTGTATAATACAATCAATAATCCATAAATGAAAACCCTTCTCATATTAACCCCTTACTGACATGTGACGTAAACATCATGCCAGTAAGGAGCTATGGAGCGAGTTCACTTGCTGAGCCCATTCCATATGCAGTGGATGCCGGCTGTTAATTAAAGCTGACACCAGCCACTAACAGCAGAGATCGGAGCTAGCTCCAATCTTTGATGTTTAACCATTTTGTTGCCAATTGCAGCCACATGATGAGATTGCGAGGTGCTGAACAGTTATCATGGCAGCTGAAAGCCTAATGAAAGTGTTACCACTTCTATTATTTCCTGCCTCAGTCATCTTGGTACACCCTTCTGCTTCATTTATATAAGGCAGAAGGGTGTACAAGTGATTAAGCCACCTATTGTGTAGGGGGCCTATACCATACAAATGCCATTTAACAGATAAAAATTTTAAAGATTAATACATAATTGGCATTTCCATGTCCAGAAAAGTTTGATCTATTAAAACATAATTTTCCCCAAACGTTAGACACCGTAGAAGAAAAATTCCAAACTCCAAAATTGCATTTTGTTAAGTCATTTCAAGTCCACAAAAAATTGGAATAAAGAGAGATAAAAAAGAAAAAGAGAATGTTTTTATTTTTTTTAAAGTAGTAAAACGTAACAAAAAACCCTACATATTTGAAATTACTAGACTAGTACTGAACTGCAGAATACAAATAACACATTATTTATACCAAATAGCGAACACCATGAAACAAAACTTTCACAAAAATAGCGCAAGTATATTTTTTACATTTTACTCCACTTAGAATTTTTTTCTCGGTTTTTCAGAACATTCGATGGCATAATAAATGGCACTACTAAAAATTACATCTTGTCCTGCAAAAAACAAGCCCTCATATATCTATTTAGACGGAAAATTAAATAGTCGTGGTGCTTGGAAGGTGGGAGCAAGACAATGAAGTGCCAAAAAAATTAGAACTGTTCTTTTTTTGTTCATTCCACCTTCCGAAAATGGAGTAACAAGTGACAAAAAGTATTCTGTACAACAAAATGGCACCAGTGAAAATTTCAAATTGTTCTCCAAAATCGGACCCCACATTGAGAAAGACAAAAGAAATGAACACACTCCTGACTTAAGAGCTTTATAAATAAAATATAGTACAGAACTCACAAGCACTCAGACAGCATTAGAAAACAGAATACTTAGCTGAGGTTTCAGTACAGTTTTTTTCATCCAGAGGAGTCTAACTGGACAGCAGGATATTAAATAAAGACACCTTTCTCAAGGCATGCTTCAAAATGAAATCCTATTTGTTCGAGTATGGATGCAGTTTGTTAATGTTCACAACCATCCATCTTCTTCTAGCACCAGTCAATACTTAACTTTGGAATTTGGCTTATCTATACCAATTAGCAGGTGGGAAGGAGCATTGGTTTATAAAAGAAGAAAATAAAAGTAATAATAAAACATAAATAAGACAGTAACAGTATATAGTAAAAGTATAAATAGATATATTGACAAATGAAAGGAGTCATATTTAAATATATAGGTATAAAGCTCTCTGTACTACACCATAGTAGTATGACCAGTGTGACGTTTGTTTGTGATGACCTTTTTATGGTGTTGCCTAAATGGTCTCCAGACCAATCTCTGGCTACAATTGCATCTGAGACAAAAGTGGGATTCATAGCTGCAGAGGATAAGCAGCCTCCATCTTGCTGAAGACCTTGATATCCTTTGAGACTGGTGATGTGAAGTTAATGGAACACCTGTAGCTAGATGACTGACTTGTAACCCACAGTCACGCCAATGACTTCTGATGGTTTGTGCTACCATTGTCCAAAGTTTGGGGCATGATGTCCAATTTCAATTGCGGAATGGATCACCAAGCACCATTCTTCCAGTCAAAAGATCCATCATTATCGAGGTTTACCACCACGCACGTCTTGCTGTTAGTCCGGTTTATTATTGTTCTTCCAACCACCGAGGCAAACAGTGTTGAACAGTGCTGGCACCTCAGCCTAGGAGGCGTAGAGATCTACCAGGGTGATAAACCAAGGTCTCTTAGTTCAAGGATTTGATCTTTCTCAGTTTGGGACAAGTGGCAATAGGAAACATCATACATTCGTCCCACAACACGATTTTTGATATTTAATGTATCTAAAAAAAAATTTACTTTCTTTATTGCTTATATGCCCCAACCATAACACAGATTGAAGATAGGTGCATGAAATTTTTATTATTGGCAGATTTTAGTGGCACCTGCTCTTCTGCCTCGAATTGCATAACCTTATGGCTTGTTCTTCTTTCTGTACTAATATTTATCATCATTAGTGTAGTAGACCGTAGCAGCACTGTTATTTTCATTTTATATAGTTTGTACATATCAGGGACCCTCTGTGACCACACATGTCAAATAACAGGGCCTGTCATACATGACACAAGTGAGCTAAAGAGGGTGTATGAGAATTAAAGTATATTGCTGCAGTCATGTAGAAATATCACCACATTTGTCCATGAGTCGTACTTGGTATTACAGCTCAGCCCCATTTATTTGAATGTCTTTGTGTTGCAATTCCAGACTCAACCTCAGAACAAGAGTGGCACTTTTTTTAGGAGACAGCTGCCATGCTTTTTCTACTAGTGCCTGTTGGTTTCCTGCCTCTATATTTACTTATATATTTATAATTTTCAATTATTATTCTTCTATATTTGTATACTGCTCTTTTTTCATAATTATTGTGAAAAAGTGGAAATAAATTATAACAAACATTAAATGAAAGAGTTAAATGGATTCTGCTAATGGTAGGTTACACATTTTCTTTAACAATGGTATACTCCTTTGCAGAGCCAAACTAGCACACTAATGGCTCTCACAGAGACCTATATCAATTTAGCAGAGCACAAATCAGCCCAGACCGAACAATCAAAACCCACCGAGCACAGTATCTGCAGCATTCATGTGGCCTGCTGATGTGTTAGAACATAATAATCCTCTGACACTGAAATCCTGAACCCCTCATTTCTCATAGTTCCCTATGCTTTCTTTCCGGCCCTGATGTACTCAATGTTTTTATTCTATATAGTGCATGCAGGACTAAGCAGCATAGCCACTAGCAGTTTATCAGAAAAAATAAACACCTAAGGCCAAAGTATTATTTTTCTACTGGGGCTGTCACTCAATAAATCTAAATTCAGCTTGTTTAGATTGAATAGCAGTGCTACATTCATTGACATGACATAAAAGAAGATGCAGAGGAAATCTGTTGAAAATACAGATTTGTACAAAGTTCTGTTTCATTTCTTCATTCTTTTCTTTGAAACAACATGTAATTTATTGTCATTGTAAAATAACTAACATCTAAAATCTACGATGTACTTGATTTCTAGTGTATCCTGTGTCTATTTGTTCTTTGTTGTAATGAGTAGATATCAGAGAATAAATCCTTGAAGTCCCCAGACCTATATACAGTTTAAAGGAATTTTCTTTTGAGCACAATCCCTTTTACTTAGAAAGATGCCCTGATAATAAGTTGATCACAGACTGTCCAAATGCTAGGACCAAGGGTACCCAGCAGTTGTGTTCAGTTTCCATGCAGCACCAACACAGAGGAAGTTGAAGGGATGGTCCGGCAGCATACATTTAAAAAAAAAATAAGTTGATTGGGTTAGATAAGTAAAATAAGGATTACTCACTTAACCAATCCTCCACCACTTGTGTTCCAACATTCACCGGGTTCCCATTAATCTTCACCTCCTGGTCCATTCCTGACACACTGAAAGTGTCCTCTCAGCTAATCAGTGGCTGAGGCGGGTAATCACTACAATCAGTGATTGACTGAGAAGGCATTTCCTGGACCAGGAGGGGAGACTTGGGTGGCGATGAAAAAAAAAAAGTCTTGAGTACTACAGTATAGATACTTTGACTTTGCAGTTGAATTTCTATAAATGTATTTCCACTCATGTTTCACTTTCACTCATGATTTTACTTTATGTAATGCCACAATTAATAATGCAAACTTTTTTGTTCTTTTTAATTACTGGTATTTGTTACATACATATTAAATACATTGTTGTGTATATGTTATCTGTATGTTATTTATACTCTATATTATTTATACTCTACATGTATTTCATGGTTCAAGATCAAAAAAGGCACGACAGGTATGCATCTTCTTTCTCTTTTCAACATAAATAAAGAAGTAATTATGAGGAAGCTGGAGTGTTTGAGTCAAAATAGGAGGAATAACCATCAGCAATCTGAGATATGCAGATGATGCAACCCACAGTGAAACAGGACCTGAAGAAGCTGATCATAAAGCTGAAAGAAGAAATCAAGAAGATAGGGCATTATCTGAACATCAAGAAGACCAAGATCATAACTATCACCCAAAAAATCCACATAAAGATCAACAATGAAGAAACAGTAGGAGACAACCTGTATGAAAACTGTCTAGGTCTAAAACTCACCTTGTTGCCCATAGCAACCAATCAGAGCTCCCCTTTCATTTTTCCAAAGTACCATATGAAATTAAATGGGTGCTGAGTGCTTGCTATGGGCAACAAGGTGAATTTTAGACCTAAACAGTTTACATACATGTGGCCCTATGTGTCAATTAGCACAAAGACGTGCAGTCATGGGGAGCACAGACCAAATATGTAGAAGTGTAAGGATGTCTCAGTCAATATCAAACAAAGGCCGATCACTGCTATTGTGTTCCTAATCATGAAGGATGACTGTGAGACATGGAAGCTCATGACAGCAAACAGAAGAAACATCAACTTTTGAGTTTGGTTGAAGAAAATTTTTTTAGCCCATGGACAACTAATCTAACAAGGATGTTTTTTTCATTGTATAACTAGAATTGCCCCTAAAAAAAATATACTGAGAAAATTGATCTATTTTGGACAAAAAAAAGATCCCAAAAATTTGGCCCACGTCTATTTAAAAGGGTCCCGGACATACTGTTTAAAAACCATTGGTTATTTAAAGGGATAGTGTTATCTGTCCAGAGTCTTTTATGCTCTCCAATGTGTTTACATATATGACAATAAGATTGCTTTTCCCATTATCTTATGATCATGGGGACTAAATCCCAAAGCATCTTTCAGATATAAGCTCACAGCACCCCATAACCCAAGGGTTCTTAAAGTTCCCCAATGACAAAGGGGAGATTTACTAAAATTGTCTAAACTTAGTGAAAATTTAGACAAACTCTTTGAGCATTAACAGAAACTAATGCTGTGTGAGAAATGTTTGTCATCTTTGAATACTTTTATTATTTTTTTACAGTGCTTTTTTGGCCTGTCTGATTTTTCATGCCCCTGTGGTTGGAAGAACAACATACTAGGATAACACAAGCCCTATAAAAAACAGATCTTTGATTGGAAGGGGATGATCAATTCATTCTGTACTGCAAATAAAATTGAATTTCAAGCTTAGAGTGACAAACAGTGTTGATACAAGCCACAGAAGCTTTGCAAGACATTTTTCTTCGAGCCCGATTTTCCCGATGGGTGATCAATTGACCCGACATTTTTGCACCGTTAAAAAGGCTATGATTGTGCACAGCAAAATGGCAGTAGAGGCTGGAGTGGGTGTCTATCCAGTTCTTCAGTGATGAGTCTAAATTTTAGAAAAAAGAAAAAGTAAGCCAGCTGAAGTCAGGGTTGCATGAAAAAACTCTGGAAGCTTGCAGTAGGAGAACACTGGAAGTACAAGCAACACTCGATATGCATAAGATACAGGTTTCTTTATTGAAGATAATACGTATCAACCAACGTGAAAGCAAGTGTGGCAGATAAAATGCTGACACGTTTCAGGTACTTACGGACCCTTAATCGTCGCGTAACAACATGCATGCAGTACAAGCACTATATACTTACCTCTGATTAGTGCAAAAACAATGTGCTCACCTGGTCTGGGAGAAGGACAGAGTTCATAACTCAAGCGCATTCTATGCTATTATTATGCGCATGAAATTTGGCATTAACATGCCAAATTTCATACATGTCGCCCTTAATAAATATGGTTCAAGACATCTTTTTTTTTCTGGCACAATTTCTTTAGTATATCTTACATAGTTGATGTTTATTGGAGAGTGTCACGGACATGCTTTGTGATTTTGTATGCAGAGGTCACTTGTAAAGAGGAGGGAGGGAAATTGTGACCACCACATATTGCAAATAGTGGATCGTGTGTTATTTATATATATACCATAGATGTTACATTTTATTGTAATCTTTTCTGTGATGATAATGAGATAAGTACAGAAACATAGGGTGATGTATGAAACTTTGAGCCAATGCGCCAGTTCAACTTCGATATAGAGGAGTGTAGTTTATGACAGTAGGTATGAAACATTGGTGCATAGAGTGTTATGTGCTAAACATTGACTCGCCAAGTTTTGGTGTACGACTATTCATACATATGTCAGATTGAGCTACGACAGTTTTTTGGCTCAAAGTACCCAAGAAAACTGCCACTGCTCAGTTCATACATCTTGCCCTTATTCTCTACAGAACAAGAATCTTTAGCCTCTCACTAAACTTAGTAAATAAAGTAAAATGTGCATGATTTCAGAGTTTTTATAAAAACATAAATAACATGGAAAAACAAAAACATTTGGGAAAAATTGAACAAAAAAACTTGATTTAAACGATACTGTATTATTTTGTCCAAATCCAATACAAATAAAGCAATCTTTATAACATTTATCAGTAACGCTCATTTATCGACAGGGGGAACCTTTAAAAACATGAGGGTTTTTGTTTTTTCCCTCTTTTGTTTTGGAAACATTTGGGGTTTTAAAGGGGGGTTTAAAAAATAATTGAAGTGAAAAAAGATGTTCCCACATTGATAGGGGAAATAACTTTGAGTGGATAGTGCCTATAAACCTCTAACCCCCTGTGCAGAGAAAAAATTCCAAAAAGGGTGCATTTTTCTTTTCAGCTCTCTATGAGTCCTGTTCATTAAACCACTCAGTGATCTTGAAAGCAGGTGTTTTTATCTGAAAGTCACAATATGTCTGCATTCAGTAAATGTTTTCATCCTTATAAACTGGCTTGTAATGTGTTTTTCATAATTATGTTGTTAACACTGACAGGTAACTTGTAAGGAGGATCTGTAAACACCAAATAATTGTGCATTAAAATATTATCCATTGAATAGAGGTGGTTCATCGTATTAATACGGTCACATTTTTCCCCGAATTTTCGCCAACATGGTAGATGGAATTCCTGTACTCTAAGCAATATATTGTACATTGTTGATGACAGTCGTTTAGAGTGTGATGCCTGGAAAAAATGTTAATGCCTGGCGTTCATTGATTGAACTCCTGCATATAATTAGCAGCATATAAATAGCAAGGTCACGGGTGGGCCTGCGACCCCCGTCCCACATGTCGGGCGGTGGGCACGCTCACCCTGCCGGCCGGGTCCCCGCCTATTTACCCGGCCGCGCTCCTGCTGCAGCTCCAGTTTCTCGGCGCGCACCGCCAGTGCACCGGTAATTGGGTATTGCCGGTCAACTGCCCTTATTTAAGCCAGCCCTTCCCAGAGTCTTGGCCGGATCTTTAGTGCCTTTTAAAGCCTATAGAGAAAGCGTCCCTGGCCTTGTTCTGATTTCCGTGTACCGTACCATTTGCTTCCGTTCCTCGACCACGAATTTGCGCCTGCCTGACCTTCTGCATGTCCACGACCACGAACCATAGCCCCTGCCCTGACCTCCTGCCTGTCCCCGACTACGAGCCTGCCTGACATTTTAGTACCACGCTAAAACCTCGGCTGCCTCCGCAAGCAAGTCACGTCAGGGGGTACAGACCCCGCCGCAGCAAGTCCATCCCGCTTTGCGGCGGAGTCTGGTGAAAGCCGGGACCTACTTAGATTCCGCTCCCCGGCGTGGCTTACGCCATCGCTTGCAGCGGTCCAGAGGATCCACTATCTCCGATCGTGACAGGCAAAGGGGTAAAACACAGGTAGTAAAGCTAGGAATATTTCTCATATCAACTCCTGAGGAAATACAGGTAGTCTCCGGGTTACAAACGGGATAGGGACTGTAGGTTTTTTCTTAAATTTGTATGTAAGTCAGAACAGGTACATTTATTAAATTTAACTCTATCAAAATGTTGTTTTTTTTGTTTTGGATAGTGCAGGGAATAGTATTTACATTTTTTTTGCTATTTGTACCCTTGTTTGGAAGATTTCACCTCAATTTCTGTATCTCATGTGCTGCTGTGGCATGCTGGCACTTGGTTATTATGGGGCATGACTCAGTATGTGATGTCAGTATGCCCAGCCATGCCCCAAAAGTCTCCGTTTGTAACTAGGGGACGGATAACGGGGACTGCCTGTACCCTATTTTGGCCTTTAGAAAACAACATTTTCTTTTTTCGTTTTTCCATCCCTGCCAAAAGTCGTAACTTTTAATTTTTTTCAGTCACTGTAGCTGTATAATGAATTATTTTCTGTTGAACAGGTTGTATTTTTAATGGGTTATGTAATAGGTATATTTACTGGTAGTTAGGATTTTTTTTGGTGGGGGTTAAAACATTAATTTCAAAATTGTTTGGGTTTCATAGTTTGGATTTTGTCTTCAGGCATTAACAGTGTCTTATAAGTGACAAGTACATGGTTCCATAGTATGAGTGAAAAAAAAAAGCTGTGTCCATCAAGTACAACGGGTGATGGGGAAAGATGGAGCTGAAGGGAGAGGTAAAGCTAACTTTGAACTTTGCTTTTCCTTATTGATGCAGACTTTGGAATCCATAAGGCATTTCCCTAAAGAAATATTTGATTTCTAAATCCAAAATTGCTATCAGACTAGACCTACATTGTAATAAACAATTATCTTAGCTACATGCAACTGGCGATTTTGCAAGTTTTTCCACTTACAAAGAATGGAAAGGTTTGCAACTTCAACTGTGAGAGACAGAATCTAAAAAAAAAATAGCCTTTTATTGCATGAAATAAGTATTTGATATAATAGAAAAACTAAACTTTGCATTTGCTATAGAAACTATTGTTTGCATTTACAGAGGTCCAGGGTCAGATGTTTCC